>MNCI01010586.1:49040-85813 GCA_015680685.1 Gnetum montanum | reverse complement strand
GTGTGATAGGCCCCATAAAATCAACACCCCATATGTCGAAGGGTTCTAAAGGTTGAATCCATTGTTGTGGGCCCTCCATTCTAGCAATCATTCCCCCATCACGTTGACAGTGCTCACAAGATTGGACGAAATGATGAGTGTCTCGGAACAATGTAGGCCAATAATATCCTACAAGCAAGATTTTAATGGTTGTTCGTCTCCTAGTCAACCCTCATGAGCATCTTGGAGAACTTGCAATTGATCTACATTGGGAACACACTATCAGACCAAGCCATCAGAACATAGCTTATAAAGGTGTCCATTGATTTCCATGAAATATTTGGCCCAGTGAAGAAACTGTTATTTCTTTTTAACGTCTAGCCCTTGTGGTGTCTCTTTTGTAAGCAGATAAGTGAGAATGCTACTATACCAATTTTCATCGATGGGTAATTGATTGTTTATTACACCTACAAAGAGGAGTTCATCAGGGAAACAATCAAAAATTAGATATTCGTCCTCTTTGTTATCCCATCGTAACCAAGATAAATGATCAGCAAAAACATTCTCGGTGCCTTTACAATCAATCATTGTAAGATCGAACTCTTGTAAGATCACGAGCCATCGTATGATGCAAGGGCTCACCATTGGTTTATTCATTAGAAATCGTATTACACTATGATCCATGTGTACAAATATCTTATAGCCCAATACATAGTGCCTAAACTTTTCTAGTGTAAACACCACAACCATTAACTCTTTTTCTATTATGGTATAGCTAAGTTGTGCACCAGCAATACTTCAACTTACACAGTGAATATAATAAGGTTTTTTTTGGTCATCTAACTGTGTAAGTATGGCTCCTAAAGCAAAGTTGGACACATCAGTCATTATGTGCAATGGTTTAGACCAGTTAGAAGATTGTAGAATGGGTGTTTCTATGAGCTTCTATTTCAAGGTTTGGAAAGCTAGCTCACATTCCTTGGTCCATTCAAAGGGTCTATCCTTCTTTGTTAATTCTACCAATGGTTTTGCAATCTTCGAAAAGTTCTTGATGAAGCGTCTATAATAGCTAGTGTGTCCAAGGGATGATCAGATATCTTTTATAGTCTTAGGTTGACGAGTGATTCCTTGGATGACTTTAATCTTTTCAGGGTCTACCTCTATCCTTATTTGTGAAATCTTATGCCCTGATACAATGCCCTCTTGGACCATTAAATGGATTTTTTCCCAATTGAGCCTTAAGTTCGTTTCTACACATCGTTCTAGTACTTGCTCTAATCGGTCCAATGCTTATTCAAAGTCTACTCCATAGGTGGAGAAATCATCCATAAAGACCTCCACATCATTTCCTATTTGCTGCTGAAATATACTTAGAACCAGACGTTGAAATGTTGCTGGGGCATTGCATAAGCCAAACAGCATTTGCCTATATGCAAATTTCCCCCAAGGACTTGTGAATGTAGTCTTGGCTTGGTCTTCTGGTGCTATTTGAAATTGATTGTACCCATTGTAACCATCCAAAAAACTATAGTAGCAATGCCTTGCAATGGTATCTAAGACTTGGTCAATGAATGGCAATTGGAAATGGTCTTTAAACATTGCCATGTTTAACAGCCTAAAGTCTATATACACCCTCCATTTGTCTCCTTTTTTAGGCACAATGACCAATGGACTAACCCATTAACTATCAGCAATGGGCTAGATGAACCCAGCTTTTATAAGTTGTTCAATTTCTTCTTTAACCACTTGCTTAAGCTTTGGGTTTAGTTGTCTTTGCGGTTGTCGTTGAGGCTTCATGGAGGGGTTAGTGTAAATTCTATGTTGGCATATCTTAGGATCTATTCTGGTTAATTCGGGATATGACCAAGTAAAGGCTTTTGACTAGTTGTTACCATCTTTAGCAGTCTTTCTTTTTGTTGAGGAGTGAGCTTAGCATTAATGATTTACAGTTTTTCATTCTTGAGAAATGTATACTCCATACTGGTGGGCAATGGTTTTAACTTGAGGGGCTCTTGCTTAAACTCTTCAAGAATTTCTAACTTCCCCCAGTTGATATTTTCGATGTCAGGACTTGGAAGTTGGTGATGGACTTGCTCTAATGTATCTATGCTATTAATATAGATGCAAGTCAAGCTCTCAGTTGGTTCCTTGCATATAGTTGAATTGCTATTATGGCCAATTGTCAGCCACTGGGTACCTTCCTATCTTGTAGCTACTACATACAAGCATCTTTGTATATCCATTACTTGTGCACATTGGTTGCATGCAAGCAATGTTAAACATTGTACAAACCAGGACTTCTACACGCAGTTACACCCTGTGTCACTGTATGCGATGCATGGAACTTTCTTCTTATCGATCTTTCCAAATGTATTTTCTTTTGAAATTTCTAGGGAAATATCACATATTCCTAGGTACGCATCAATTGTGCTTAGCCATGCTCTTCCCATAATGCTTGGGAAGTTCCCCTTACAGTTGTTGACTTGGATCACTAGGAAATCTACTGGATATGACCATCCACAAACAGTGGTGTCAATGTCCTCCACTAGTCCTAATGGGATAGTGATGGACTGGTCAACCAACTCTAATTGAATGTTACTCTTTTTTAGTGGAGGCAAGTTCTAGGCTTTGTACATTTCTTGAGAGATTAAGTTCACACCAAAACCTAAGTCCAAAAGAGCTTTGCAAGGTTCATTCCCAGAAATTTGCAAATATATAAGAGGACATCCAAGATTAGAGAATTTCCTAGGAAGATGGCCAACTTTAATCCAATCAGTGATTGCGTGGGTTAACATGATAGTATGTGTTGGGCATGGTTTTTGGTTTGAAGGAAGCTGCGAAGATTCGAATGGTGGTGAGGTGTTTGGAGAATTGGCTGCTTGTGGTTGTAAGGACTTGGTTGGACTATTGGTTCTAAAGAAAGGTCTCTTCTTTGATCGATTATCCAAACCAACAGTACATTGAGAGTTAACAACCCTTGTAGTGTTACATTGCTATGGCTGGGCAGGAAGCTCACCCTGCATAGTTGCAACAAGTGGTAATGGAGCTAAGGATGGAAGAGGTGCAGTTGGATGAGGAGGATAGTACATTTGTGGAACATCACCCCTAGGAGAAGGAGTTCTATAGTGTTCATGGATCTGGTAGTGAGGTTGGGAAGTGACGTGACTAATGGAGTCACGTGGAGAGATCGGTTGCTGAATGTAGTACCCGTATGGGTTAGGTTGATGGTAAGGGTACTGTTGACATAGTAATGGCATTCCCCATGACTGTGGGTGTTGCCATTGTTGATATTGTTCATTTGGTTGCAGTGGAGTTCGACTTGGATAATAGGTTAAGGGTTGGTGGAACTGCCTTGGGTTACCTTGAGGATAAGGTAACCTTCGAGGTGCTTGATGTTTGTGTAATCGTGGGTTTAGTGCATACACCCCAAACTCTTGTAGATATGACACTACTAGGCAACACCCCTTAGGATGGTCATATTGGCATATCTCACATCCACCATCATTATCTGTGCCTGAATCCACAACCTCTTTAATGATAGCAACTTTGCCCTTACCCTTGTTACATGCACATTCAACTTCTTTCTTTTTCCTTCTCTCTTAGTCACTACTTTGCTCTCTAGACTCCTCTACTACTTTTAGAACAGTTTGAAATTTATCATCTAGGGAATTCCATAATTGATCTACCTTTTTTGATACTTTTGATGCAAATTTTTGGATGGGAAAAGTCTTTCTATTCACCATTTCTTCAAGTGGTGACTCTTCTTCATCTTCACAAAATCTAACTTCCTTCTTTTGAAAGGAAAGATCTCTGTTGTATTCTTCCACACTTTCTCTTTTCCTTAACTCACCTTCCTCCTTGGCAACTTGCTCCAACAATCTTTGTATTTGATGGGCTCTAAGCTCAGATAGCCTTCCTTAGGCATAAGTCCCAAGGGTTCTTCACGTTTTGTACCTAAGCCCATCCATGAGATGGTGTAGTTGTTTCCTTTGCGAGTAACCATGGCTAGGGAAATAATGTAATAATGCATAACATCAGCCCATGGTAGCATCCAAGGGTTCATGTCCTCCTTGTTTCCATCCTTGGATTTGCCTACGTAGGTTGGACACTCGAGAGTTCATTTGATACTTATTGTTGAATAGCTCTAACATGGTACTCCATCGACGAATGGATTCTAGTTCTAGGAACTGGTACCAGCTTTCCGCTTCCTTGATCAGTGTCCACAAAAATAACTTGAGTTTTTGCCACTCATTTTTTATATTTTGCAAGGCACATGCATCATGAAATGCTTATAGATGGTTTTGAGGATCAGCATTGTATCTCCCTTCAAATCGTGGGATGTCATTCATGTCTAGTCTTTTAATCCTATTGTCTTTTTGGTGCCTTGTTGGAATTCTAATAGCCTTAGTTATATCTAACATACTTCGGGTGGCGAGTAGGGGTTCATCGTGATCATACTGTCTATGGCGTCTATGATGCCTATGTTGTTCCCTACTCTCCCTTCTTTCATGATGTGTCTCTCTAGAATGTCCTCATCCCCTTTCTCGACTATTTTGTCTATGATCCCTATTTTGCTTACCATTGTCCTCAAGGTCTTTCCCTTTGTGACTGCATTCAAATCTTGAAGGAGAGGGGGAAGAAGATGATGAAGGTGAAGAGGAAGGAGGGTTGGCACCATGATGGTGCCTGCTACTTTCTCTTCAGTGGTCACGGCCTCGATTGCGGTTATGATCAGAATGTCCATCATTGTCACGTGTTTGTGTTCCTTTTTCGAACCCTTTGTGTCTGTTGGTATTAGAACTTGAATTATGAATAGTTGAGTGAAGATTCTGATACACAACTCCTTGACCAAAGTCAATGGGAGGAACATCGTTTTGTGGAAAACTTCCTGAGGTAGGTTCACCACCCTCATTTTCACTTAGGGCATATGGGACATCCTAAGATCACTTTCCCTTCATAGATTTGTAATGTCTCTCTTTTTGTAGGTCCCTTTGACATTGTGCCTCCATAGGCCAATAATCTCTTGAGTCATGTTCATGCACAATGTATTCTACCTGTAAGTGCTGCATACCAATTTATGTGAGAGCACGAAGAAGCATGCTTGGGATGGAACAATCGGGAGGTAACACTATGTTACCTTCTAAATCACGCCAACGTAGTTGTTTATCCTGGTGGAGGATAAAGGTAAAGTCTGGTATATACTCATTAGGATGAGCGTATACCATGTGCAACTGTTGGGGCACTGGTAGATCATCATGTGTATTATATCTCTGATTATTCATTGTGTCAGACCTAGGCAGTGAAGCACTCTCATAAGAAGAAGGAGACATGATTGATTATTTAGTGTGCAATACTTCTCTCTCTCTCTCTCTTTTATGATTGTAGGGTCACTAACCCTAAGGGTTTGTTCCAACGATGGGAAGATTCCTAAGTTCTAATTAGTGCACAAACAACAAAATTCCCTAGCAACGGTGCCAATGATGAGTAGCGAGCTACCCCTACACTCAACCATACGAATACGAGAATTCATGTGCAATCCAGTTGAACTCCAAGGACTAAGTGCTTATGCACCTTCACAGAATAAGGATGGGTTATGTGAATGTTATCTTCCCAAGCTTACTTGTACGGCACGATTTTATGGTTAAGTAAACTTGAGGTATGTGATTTTTATGGTTTTTTTATGTTTTATGTTCTTGATGCTTAAAATGGAGAAATGAAATAAGGGAGTAACTAATTTAATTTAACTAATCAACTATGCTCTAACTAGTCCTAACACCAGTATCTATTCCCACTTGTCGGACACATCTTGAACCAGTGTAACACTACTGGGATTACCAAACGCTAGTCATTATTGGGTTACCAAGGGTTCCACGTATGCTCGAAGTAGTCGTACTGAGTGTGCTTACTTGTTGAAAATGAATAATTCTATAAAAATAGCATCAATTAACTAAGGAAAGCGTTAAATAACTGTAAATAACATTAAATGCAATAAATGAGCTATTCTAAATGTTGCAAGGTTCATCTTTATTTCTAGACACAAGGTGTGCTTAGGTACACAATGCTCGAATAAAGATCCATTCACTTTATGACTCCTACTGCAAGCACTTAGAGATAATTCTAACTTTGAAAAGGAAAAAATGCAAGAGTTCAGGTAAGGGACTAAAAAAAACTAACTGCGAAATCAAGTGCCCTCATCTCTTATTTATAGGTGATGAGACAAGCTCCGATATTACATGTTCGATATCACTTTGGCACCTCTGATATCGCATACTTGATATCAAGGGTCCGATATCGTGACTCATCACTATCTATCATAATATCTTCAAGAGGATGAAAGAGCTTTTTCTCCTTCTTGCTTTACATTGTTCTTCATATGTTTTTCATTTTCTTTATATTTTACTAATTATTTTGTATATTTTTCTTTTATATTTTCTACTTTTTACTTTTATGTTGATTTTTCTTATTATTTTTATTTATTCTTAATTGACATCTTTGGTAGTGTTCCATGGTTATTTTGAATCTTAAAAATTATTGAACACAACTATCAAGGTCATGATTTATTACAAAGGTCAACTTAGTATTTAGATTATGTTCTCTACTAACAATCTATCAGTGTTCTGGTGGTATCAAGTACTAAGTTTGCAACATCCACCCATTCCATCTATCTCATATGGAGTTTTGCATCATGAAAGCATGAAGGTTCTTTCACATTAAAACTAAAAGTAACATGTTATCTTGTTACCCAATGAATTGGAAAAGGACCAAGTGGGAATGAAAAAGGTTGTGACCTCAAGGGGATTTGTTGGCTTCTTTTCTTAACTTCTTTCTTCTTAAGTTTTATGGCTTCTTAGGGGTATATCATCACTCCTATTGTCAACCATAAAAGGAAGTATGTCTCTATAAAGTGTGGTTTCCGATATAAAAATAAAAAATGGGAATTCAAAGCACACCTTTGAAGATCTCTTGGGTTACAAGCACTAGTTATAGGGCTGAAAAGACATGTTACACATGCCTAAAGACACCCCTTTAACTAAGGCCTAAATTTCTCCTTAATTACTTCCTTCTTCTTTTTTCTTTTTTCCTTGGAGTGATGATTGTCCTTTGTGGTTGTCATTGACTCATGATGGTAGGTGAGGAGCAATACATTAATGCAAGCTCACTATCATTGGGATAAACTTGGTCTAGACTTAGAACATATTGGTATCAGATCATCTTAATCATGCATTTCAGTAAAGATCCCATGCGACCATGATGTGGATTTTTCCTCTACCATTCTCACACTCCATTTTCTCTCAACTCACTACCTATTATATGATCAATTGATAGTTTTGATGTATAATTTGCATAACCCTCAAACAAGTCCTCACATGGGTATAATGTTTAACTTGAATAATCATTCATCATCAAGGGTCCATATGGACTTCATGTAAAGAGGTTATGTAAGGGCATATTAGGCATAAGGCTTCTTTGGGGAGGACTCACTTATATATCTCTTGGTTTCCTTAAGGATAAACCTCATAACCATGGGCCTCATTTTGATCTTGATAATTTTAATAGCCTACATCATCTAGTTTTTCTCTACTTTGAAACAAGAAACATCTTTCAATTACTTATTCTATGTAATCACACTACTCTAATTCGTTCAACCATACCCTCAATTATGTTGTTGCCATGTTTTTCCAGCTTTTTGCTTTCATTTGGCTCTCGTTTCAACCCCAAACTTGTTAGAAATTTCTCAATATATTAAGTTAAAAAATACATACAAATAGCTACATTGATGCATCCTTATCGATGTAGTTAGACTAGTTGATATAGCCTCATCGATACATTTCCATTGATGTAGCACAAAAATCCTATAAACACACATGACACTTAGCTTATTTTTCACCTTTTCTTCGAAACATATGAGAAGTTTTTGCAATTTTTTAGAGCCCAGAGCCTTCCAAGAGCCATAACTTAACAACTTCTTATTTTTTTTTACCCATTCTTTAATCCTTGAGCTTTTGCAAGTACACTTTACATCATGGGAGCATTAAACGCTAAGTTTTTAAAGAAACATTTTAGGAAATTTTTCTAATATCACATGAATAAGATATTAAAATAGTATTAAATTAATAATCACGAGAGTTAATATCAACACTTAACCTCCATTAAAGCATGAATATAATAATAATAAAATACTATCATATACCTACGATCACTAAATAAGGGCTTAATGCTAAAATCCTAACTTATGATTCATAAACTTAAGCAAATCAAACCAAGAAAGGTATCTAGCTAAAATAAGATTATATCCAAATGAATAATCCTGGGTTATGTTTGTGATCATAGATGGCACCTAAGCAAGGACCATAGGGAAGAGGGCCATTATAGCCTAAGGAGAAACAATTGTAGGGTGAAAAGGGATAACAACAACAACTGTAGCAACAACCCTAAGAGCAAGTATCTAGGGTAGGCCATGCTACAAAGCCCCTATGCAAGGAGACCAATGTGGAATCTATCCACTATATTTTCATAGCAGAAATGGGATAATCTTGGTAGGTTGAGGTTCCAAGATTGTAATCCAATGTGGAGGTCATGCTCACAAAGGCCTACTTAGAGAAAGTCCATAGTAAAGAAATTCAGAGTTTCATCCTTCAAGAACTAAATTTCAAGCCTTTTCTAGAGCTTGCACTAGAAGAAGTGAGGAAAAAACTATAAGGATCTCCATTATGATCCATTCTCTCCACCAATAGAGAATGGTAAATGGGGGAAACCTACCTCTTCTAGAACAAATCACAAGGGTATGCAACTGTTAAGATCAAGGACATCACTATCTCCTATTTGATTGAGGCAATAGCAAAAGCCACTTGAATTACCCAACACTAAGAAAAAGTTTGCAGATATCTATACTCAAGCAGACCTTGAAGGAAGGAGCGGATCATAAGGAGTACAATACCCTAACCAAGGTGGAGTGAACCTACTTCAAGATCATGGCCTATCACCTTAATCCAATAATGAGGCCAAATAAGATAACTACCTTCTCTGCCAAGGCATGCATGGTTGTAAGAAAAAAATTCTAAGTAAACTTGTCGTAGCTTCTCTTCCTTGAAATATAGAAGTGTTTCAAGGAAAACAAGAAGGGTAGGAAGACACTCCCCTTTCTATGCCTCATCAAAAAACTTTGTAAAGGAGAAGGGATAGCTTGCTACTCCAACAATGTGGTTCATAGAGCTCCTATTGCATCATGGTATGAGATGATGAAAGATAAAGCACTTGCCAAGCTTCAAGAGGAAGAGAAACCAACACCACCACCACTTGTAGCACTAGAGATGATACCAAAAATGTTGGTAGTTACTAAACATCTAAGGAAACTTAGAGAATGGAAGTTGCAACAACAAGACTCTAGAGGTTGTGGAAAATATTTTGTATACACACCAGCCATGAGCTATTTAAATGAGGTTATAAAGACCATCAGTTGGCTAGATGACAAGATGACTCTACTATTCTCCTCATAGAAAAACTAGGCTCATGTTTGCTCCAATCCCAACACTGGAGAAGTCACTATATTCATTCTAGGACAAGCATTTCTCAGAAGTTCTAGGAATGCAACAACCTTTTCTATAATGCAAGGTGAAGGAGCAATAGTCTTGGTTATGCCACATAACGACCAAGAGATAGTAGAAGAGGTGGTGGTAGACTAAATTGGAGAAGATCTAAGTGCTCTTACAACATTATTCCTTGATGTTGCTGTCATGGCAGTTGTATGGGCATCAACAAAAGCCAGAAGCAAAGGAATAGGTGTCGCATAGCACAAGAAAATGTTGAAGTAACTAGTAAGAAATGGATAGCCAATTCCAGAGATCTTTGATCTCCCAGAAGATATTTCTACGACCTAGTGGCAACTACTAGAGACAAGGGGTAAGCTATTGATAAAAAACGTATAACTTGAGGAGACCACCATTAGCAATTGATAGTTGGCTGCCAAGGTTGTAGAACTCAAAGCCCATTTGTTGGATCTTGCTATACTCAAACCAAAGCTAATTAGAGATGAAGCTTTCTAACAACTTTAACAAAAATATCAAGAGGTTGATAATGCAAAAGAGATGATAATTTTTTATGCATCACTATTGGAGGCAATGATAAATTTCTCCAACTATGACCTTCAATAAGTTTACAAAGAAAATATTTCCCTAACCCAAGATAATCATTGCCTACAAAATGCTAAGTAGTAGAAGGACAATATGGATAAATACATTCACTGGCAGTAGGAACAACTTGCTAAGGTAAACATAGATTTAAGAAGGTTGGTCGTAGATAACAGGAATCTTTTGATGAAGGAGGTTCATGCCCTTCACTAGAAGACTGTAAGTGAGATCACCACCTGGAAAAATGAGACCCTGAAGTATGAATGAGTCAAGAACTGCTACAAAGACTAGGTTAGGATGCTTAAAGAAATAAATGAAAAGGAAATCAAGTTTGCAAAGGCAAAGGTGAATGAGGCCCTCAAGCAACTTCAACAAAGAGGTGATGTGTGGTAGCCCATCTTTGATGGTCTCAATACCTACAACTAAGTAGAAATTCACTTGAAGGAGTTGCAAATTGAAGAGATGACTAACCACATGGAACTTGCCAACCTCCACTATGCAAATTTGGTAATGTTGATAGCAGGGAAGCCAAGATTAGAACTAGAGAAGTAGGTGGTCAACCCCTACCTCATCTATGAGATGGAGTTTAAGCTCTATAAGGAGACCGAACAAAAGTTGGAAGTGGTAAATGTGGAGCTTGAAGTTCTTGGAAGCAAATTCACTAATCAAAGATCTATTGCTGAGAACCTAGCCAAGAAAATAAGTGACTACCAAGAATTACAGAACCTCATCCATACGTTTGACTTTGAACATAAACAATTTGCAGTTTGGTTTGTCAACATGAAAGAGATGTTCCTCACACTGTTGTGCTCGTGAGATATACCAACACTAGCTCATCTAGGCAAAGTAGCCTAAACCATTCATGACTCATGGGGCAAAGAAGAGAAGATAAAGATACTCTAGATGCCTTCCAACTTTTGGTAGCAGTAGTAGGGAAACCTAGATCTCCAATAGAGCATGAACATGATAAAGAACCCTTCATGCCATAGGAGCCTCCACCTCTAAGCATGGTGTGAAAACTTCATATTCATCCATCCAACAGACACTTGCCAATTTTTGTTAGGTCTCCAAATTCTTTGTACATGGCACCAAATTTGTATCCATACAAAGTATAAGTCAAAATAGCACTCTAGAGTTGTTTTGTTTATTGTAGTTAGATAATTAGTTCCATAGTTTCCCAAATTTTTTAAGAAACCCAATCCCATTTTGTTCACTCAAAGACGAGTTTTTAGTTAGTCATGGGGGTACGATGAAGTGTTAATAAGTTGGCTATGTCAATGTGTGCTTGTTGATTCAGCCTCATCGATGCATCCCCATCAATGCATCCTAGGATGCTTTGGCACATATGTGTCAACATAATCCTCCCGAAGCCTATATAAGTGCATGCACTAGCTACATTTATGGAACCTTTGGTCAATCTAGTAACCAAATTCTTACAAGTTTCTTTCATAGGACTTAGCAAAATTTTCCTCTAAGTGCCCACAATAGAAAGTAAATTAATTATATAGAGTTTTATTCTAGTCGAAGATGTACCTGGACATGATTGCATGAATGAAAATAAAATCAAGATTCTTCTTTCTATTGCAACACTTGAATTAGCTTAAGCTTACTTTCAAGCATTTTATTTTATATGCATTTTAAGTTTTTATACTAAAGTGCATAATATTTCATTTCGTAATAATGTGAGTACAACCAATTTGAGCATAACATACTAACACTTGGTAATCCTAGCAATGAATATTTCATATGCCCAACAGTAATCACTTAATAACCCAATAGTGTTAGTATATGTTTAGGATGTGNATGCAATATAAACAACATGTATTATTGAAATTGAAAATGAATTTTTAATTACGTTTACTTAGATACTCTTGGGTCTATTGGATGACACTAGTTTTAGAATTTCTTTTACATTGCTTATTGGAATTAAACTTGTGGCTTGTGGTTTCTATGTCAAAACTCTTACCACTAAGTTACCATTGCATTGTTAAAATATTGTGGAAGAGAATAAATGACAAATTTTAAGTTAAACATTCTAAACTTTAATTTCAAATATAGTTGTTGATTAGTAGTAAGTATTCCTTATGCCTAACCATACGAATGATAAGCATGTACACATGATCTGGTTGAATTATGTGGATACCTTCTACCTAAGTGGCCTATGTCCTAGATAGTGNACATGTTTAGAGCATATATTTTTAGACAATATCAACTTTAAAAGTAATGGGATAGTGGAAACAAAAAGAATGATTATAAGTACACATCATGATGCCTTAAGTGTCTCAAACTAGCAACATATTGTGTAACAAAACATGAACTAACCACTTAAACCACCTATCACTAACAATAACTTTAATAATATCGTAACAATGAGGTGTTATCCTATTAGTATTAGTCTTGGCTAGTAGCCCTACGTAACACTAAGTTATAAACTTTCATAAATCTTAAAATATACTTATGTTTCAATTATTTTGGGTTCCAATTTTAATACTAAAATTTCCACACCATTGTGTTTTTGTTTTGCTTAAATAAGTTTTTACAACAATGTTAAGTTTTATGACTTTAAAAAGACGAACTTTAACCTTTGGGGCCCACTAACCTCATGAATTTTCCACCTAGACTTAGAACCCTAGCGTTAAGCTTCCCGTACAAATCAAAACCACTCAAGCTAAGCTCACAGCCGCCAAATTCATCTCAAACTCTGCTAAATAGTAAACCAAATTTGAAAATTGCATCTCAAAAGAATTAAAATTTTAAAAAAGCAACAAAAATGACATGGATATAAGATAAAGAGTTCTAGTTTGGTCGATTCGAAGCACATTGCAGTGAAAACACCCGAGTTTAATCAGCAAAGCGTCTCTAAAACAGAATAATAGCTCCCTCAAACACGTTTCTTTCCACCAGATAGGATGCGAGAAATCTGCAGTCCCCTGCTAAATGCTTGATTGAAGTGAAGACGAGTTTGGAACTCAGACGCAAACGGAAACCATGCAAGAATTGCGATAGGAGTAAAAATCGTTATCCCCATCATATAGTCGTAAGCTCTGGCAAGGGCCCTTACAGAGTCCCAGCAACAAAACATTACGCACACTGGTCTCCATGCTTGTGCAATCTGCAAATTAAACGGATAGGTTACGTCATCTATAACAAAAACGAATCTTTTTATTTATTGCTGATTACCTGGAGCAAACCCCAACCGGTTGGCAAGAAAGCCAAAGTGCTTGCAAACAAGTCGCCCATTGTGAGACCCACAGCACAGAACAGTACTGCAATGGTCGCAATGCATCCAAGAAAAAGCAACAATTTGACGATCCTAAACATAAGTTGGAAATCAGCGCTGAATTTCTTCCGTCCGATCGAGAGAACCTGAGATGTACCATATTTAGTGCTATGCTAGTTTTGTGGAAGTAAAAGGACTGCAATACATTTAGTAGCTGCATCTTCACCTTCAAGATCAACAAGGCAACAGCAATCACAAGCCATGATAGTCCATAGACCTGACAACGATTCAGGGATTAATGAATAGTTATGCCGAGAAGAAATTGTTAAAAGAAATTGAAAGAGTACAGTATAGAATGCTGCAACTTACAATGATGGATTTATTTTCCTTGGCAATATGCAAATGGTACACTATGCCGTATTGGTAGAGGAAAAATCTTACTGAAAGAACCAACTCCAACACCAGACCGCAGAAACCGGTATGTCGGAGATGCTGCTGTTCTTCTTTCCACCACGATTCCCAACTTTTGTTGGCAGGGACACCAACGCCACCCTTGTTGTTCATCCATCTGCACCAATCCTCCCAATCTTCAACGATTTTTTGCCACTCAAAACCTGATGGATTGAACAGGAAAGGGGCGAACAACCAGGAAACGATCATAAACCACGTAAAACCGTTGCTCATTACGTAAGGAATGGTTCTTGCTCTTGTTATGCTATATATGTTGTAAACCAGTAGAAGCATCATCAACTCCAGTGCTTTCGTGAAGTGGCTTCTGGAATACAACCTGTAGTTCTCTGCAAATTTTTCATGCCTCACTACAAAACCACGTCCAGTTGCTCTGTATCTAGCGCCACCATGCAAAATTGTCCTTCCAAAGTAATGTGTCTTTGTGCCGAGCGAGAATGTGAAGAAAACAGAAGCCAGCTGCAGCTGCATCATGATGAAATCCCCAAGTGCGGATCGGAAGCCTCTTTCTAGACCAATTTCCATTAACATTGGCAAGGCCATCAATAAACCTATCTGAACCAGGGACTGTGATGTAAGGACTCCTTCAAGAGATATATCGTTTCTAATATCTGCTTGAATCAATAGGGACTCCTCTAATCCACTGATAGCTAAATACAGTCGTCCATAAAGGAAAACATACACCGTGAGCACAACCAACTGCAAAAGCAAGCATAATTTTCAGGTTATTTTACATAAAAAATGCACCTAGAACTCTGCATGAACTTTTAACAAAGGTCGAAAGTGCACCTTTTTAAATCTTGCAAGTAACAAAGCATGTTCAAAACAACTAGCGACAAAATATGTCCTATTTTATTTACCATGCAGCTGACATAAAATCCGACGGTGGTGAAGTAAAATGAAAGCATGCGGAACATATCAAAACGGTGTCCTAAACGGTAAATCTCTCGACTTAATGCCTGCTCTCCATTGCCGCATGCTACCTTAGCTTCAAATAGAGAGATTTGATTTAAGCCTACATCTCTTCCCTTTCCTACTTGAATATATTCATGATGCGTAACATTTCCACCTCTTAACGTTGAGTTAAAACCTGCCATGTAAAATCAAATGACATGAATGTGTTGTTTTATTCAAATCGATGTTTTCTTCTACGTATACTTTAATATCCAGATTCCAGACATCTAAATTCCACTTAAGAGGGAAAATTACCTGCAAAGATGTCCTCGCTTAGGTTGATGACTCTTGAAGCTTTGCTTATTCCTCCTCTTGTAATGTGAAAAATTCTATCAAACACGTCAGGGTGGCCATAGTGGAATCGAACTCTGCATCGAGTGTGATTAAAGCCATAAAAAATGAGAAGACAATACAGATCACAAAGATTCTTGTGATGGGAATACAAAATGTTCTTAGCATACTTCAAAGGGTTAGCCAAAAGCCGTTGGCCAATTGTGACAAAGCTTGTCTCTTGGTTGGACATAAACCATGCTAACGAAGAAACACTGAAAAAACGGAAAAATTGCATGGCCTTCAGGTATAATATGCCATATAAATTTTTTTAAAAAAATCAAATATTAGACTCTGATAAACCTTCCAGTGAATATATGCTCTCGAAGTCCTAAAATTGTAGGCGAGCTAACACCATGATCTTCATGAAACTCTTGCAACAAATTGCGCATCTTGAAAGCTTCCTCAAGGTAGTTGTCCTGGATGGTTTTTTTGGTTTTTTTTTTTTGGTACCGGAGGAATTTTATTGCCATCAATAATTGCTAGCTTTTCGTGTAGTGATGCGATAATTCTATTGTTACGTCACCTGATTCATATCAATGGTTTGCAATGCTTCGCCTCGTGTAAAGATAATAGCATGATTCTGATTTTCTGGTTTTCCTTCGCCTATTTTGGGAGGCCCTGGGAGTTTGATACGATAAATTTCCTGTATTACAGAGAATGCAGACGCTATACATTGAGATAAAATCATAAAAACATGGTTAAACTTTCTATCTGGGACAGGAAGTGCTAGATTTTAAAAGAGGCGACGTTTGATCAAATCCATCACACACTAAGGAATTGCAAACCAAATCGATTAATTGTCCATGAACATAACTCCTAGGTACCTGGTCGACTCCATTGACAGCTTTCACCAGAACTGAAAAATAGACTGTTTTCACTTCATCATTTCCTCTATATTCAACCTCGTCGATATAGGCAACACGCAAAGAAGGATTTCTGCATCAAAGTGCATCCTAAATTCATTGAGGCTCGATTATTTCTCGAAAAGAGCTAACCTGCTAGTTCTACTAACAGTTTATATTAACCTTAAAATAAATGTACCAGAAATGCAGACAATCAAACCTGATCATCATATCCAAAATGTCCAGTGCTCGACGGTCTCCATTTTGTTTTTGTGTGCCATAGTTTTGGCAAGTAACAACATATGTGAACTTCATATCAGCCATAGCGTCAAGAAGAGCCCATTGCGACTTCTGGCTTATCCTGTCATCCTCGCTGGGAAAAGCAACAGTCTTGTAGCCTTGTAAAATCTCTGCATCATAGTCATATAGCAATTGGTGAGTCAAAAAATGCATCAGGCATCGTAACTCAGATAAATAACGCAGTACCATTTTCTGTAGCCATGTCAAGAAAAGCTTGAAGTTTCAAAGCTCTCCTATAATACATCATGCCTCTGACTGCAAACAAGTTATCAAAATAAAGAGAAGAAAAAAATTGAACAGCCTTAGATATAAGAAACTATAAAACTGAATTTCCTGATACATCAGGATAGAACGATAGACACCGAGAATCTGTTAAAAAGCAAAATAAATTTCCTATCTCTTGCCTGTCCTAGAAAGAGTTTGGCCTCTCTGAGAAGCCCAATGGCAAACGTGGTAAACGTTTTCTGCAGATCCCCATACTTGCGCCTCTGTTTTACAGTCCATTCTCTCCATAAAATTGGTCCATTCGTCTGTGAAATAATGGTATTCAAAACAGAGGAAAAATGCTTACTAATTAGTGGCAATAAAACCTATAGCAGATATTGTAAAGGCTGCCGAGGAAGATCATCATTCAAACCTGGAAAAATTTTCTGCAAGTAAAACATAATAGAGATGCCGTCCTCATTTTCAAGTTCAAGGTCGCTCTTTGAATATAAAGTTTCTTCCGAGTAATATGGAGTGAGAACACTGTGGAGAGCAAAGCAAGGAAAAATTACTTCAATTTCAATGGTAAATGACTTGATGGGCTAACCTCTACGCCAACTAAAAATTATGTGCTAAGAACAAGATGGTTGATAGCCATAAAAGATACTATGATTAAGTAGCTATGTTGTTTCTTTAAATTGTTTAATAACACTGCCAAGTTTAAGCACATAAACCTGAACGAAAGCATTTCCCTTATTTTAGGTGCACAAGGCATATCCATAAACAAGGAATTTGTGAAAAACGCTATGCGTCTACGAGCTTCAAGATTCATAGGTACGTCCATTGCATATTCCTTCATGGTCAATAGCAAGTGTAGCCTTTTTACCTTGTCATATAAAAATATTTTAATTTAGCACATTTGACTCTAACTATCTAAGTTTTGCAAGTCTGTTAGTAAAAAGACATCTTGCAATCAGGAACCACATCTTTGGCATTAAAATATATATACCTGTTCAATCCATGAAGCTGTTGATGGTGGTGGAAACAGTATGGCAGGACTGGGTTCCGTACCAGCAAAGAGTTGTTTGTTTGACTCCAGCTTACCTTGAACAAGCTCTAGTAATTCTCTACAAAATAAGGAACACAATTGAACTATTATTCATTTAGATATTTACTAAATACTTTCACGCAGTAGCTGCTTATCTAAAACAACACACCCAGTTTCGTCAACCATCATATCCTTTGTGACCACTTCTAACATATCTTGGAGTAACAACACCACATTATCATGCCTTGATGGATCGCCTATTTTCTGAGCAAAACATGATTCCGAGATAAATTAGATTGATCTGTCATAGATCGAGCCTATGGAAATAGATCAGCTTAAAATCTTAAGCAGGAAACTTACCAAAATTTCTACAAGCTCAACAAATTTACTGTAAACAGTGGGTAAAGCACTCATCCTGAAATCTTCCAACAGAGTGTTTCTGGATATGCTACTCTCAACCTCAGATACTAGGATTTCAATTATCCTGTAAAGGAATAAATGTGTTGGACCTCAAGAATCATAATTGAACCAAAATCTTCAAAATTGTGAATTTTGTAATGTTGTAGTTTATGAAGAGTGAATATTAATGTTGTTATCCTCTAAAAAATTTTCCGAAACTCCATTATCTACATTCCTTTATCCTTCTAACAATATGTCACCTTCGTTCATTCACACCATTGACCAATGTCCTTAAAACATGCTTAGATAGTTCATAGCATTCAATGACAGAACATTTCATGTAGTGGTCTGATGAGATTCTCCTCCAAAGGTCAGAATCTTTTCCCTTGAATTGAACTGCTGTGTCAAGTGCGATTGAAATCTGTGTTGCAGAATGTTCAGACAACAGGAAAACAATTGGTTCACCCTAAATGTTGGCGAATACACATTTAATGTAAAATATTTTTGGGTGAAAACCTTGCTGGCAAGAAGAAATGGCGGCCACTGAATTAATTTCAAGTTTGGATCAGCAGAATAGGGAACAAGCAAAAGGTCCATTTCTCTGCATAAATTATAAAGCAGTGATCATGAATCCCAGGGAATAATTTTCTCATACTAGGAAACTAAACAGTAAGGTTGTTTCTTTTTAAAAAAGTGTAACCACGTCTTATCATCTGAGCTTGCATGATTGTGTATTACCTATTGCTAATAAGATCTTCTTCGCGAAAGCTGGAAATAACTCCATTCCACAGTTGTGCAAACTTAGCGGCTTCTATCCTCTGACTAAAAGAAACCTGAACACACCCATAACCTAAACATGATACATTCAAGGGATAAAAATCTAATTTTGAAAATTTAAGAACTGCAACGAAATAGTTTTTATTTCCCTTAATATTTACTTCTTCAAATCGCCGTGCAAGAGAGAAACCTCTTTGTAACCGCCTTTCAGATGGTATCAAATTAGCATTGAAGGCACCGGGTAAGGAATGAAATCTTGATCTTAACATCCCCAATGTGCGAATCTATAATCAATACAAAAAAGCAATCGGAAACAAAAATTCTTATAGGCAGAAAACGTGTCTTGGCAAGGACACAGTTCTCTTTTGATTTTGTTTCCCAGTATCCTCCTAGTCAAAATTCTTACTTCTCCAAGACGACGTGAAGCTCCCAGTAAGCCACCAATCAATGTGGAGAAAATGGAATACCATATCTGGGTATCCATAAAGTATATCTGGAAAATGAACAAATTTTCATAAAAACGTCTGTCATTGTAGTTACGTGCATTCAAGCCATCAAAACAGGTTGCAAACGAAAATTTTGTTCCTCAAAAATAATGCATTAAATGTTTTGTTTAACATAAAAGATGCAAATTGGAGCAGCTAGGATGAATTTGTATTAGTTCACGGTGCGAACAAGAAGATAGGATAGGATTATAAGAATATAATGCATGAGGGAGCATCAGGTTTTCTTTAGTGTGCTAGTGAAAAAATCTCGCACAAAAATTAGCAAATTGCCACCAATGAACTTTTGAAATTCATCTACTTCTATTTACCATTTTATCTAAGAAGTTTTCCAGCTAAATGGAACGTACATTTAGTCCTTTCAAGAAGGATCGGGTCTCCTAGGATGTGCTAAAATCCAGTGGAATTAACAAAGCGATGATGAATTGGCTAGCTCGGATAAATTTTAAAAAGCGCAGGGTTTTGTGCACGATGGAGGCATCTGGATAAAAAGGTAATGATTAACTGAGTTATATTAATTAAACCATATATGAAGATCTATGTACCATTTTTTGTTTCCATGTAACTATGCCCATCCACATTATATGCGTATGCCAACAATGGTAAGTTCCATCATCTGTCATCTCCTGGTTAACATTCGCCCTTTGGAAAAATAACAGGTTGACAGCCGAAACATTGCACTAGTTATCAAGGATTTTAATTAGGTATGTGCTAATAATAGCAAGATCATAACATTTCAAGCCACAAGAGCAAGAGAAGAAAGGCCTGATATATGCAACTCCCACTAAAAGAAATAAAGTTGCTCATGTATCTTGTTATCATGACGAACCCTCTAGCGGAGAGATATCAAGAGTTCATGGATGACAACACTCATGAACGTTATCTAAAAGCACAAGGACATACAAGTATTGACACAGCAAAGGATTCTCAAATAAATCCTCAACTGTTAAGGTAGGACGATGGAACATACCATTATAACAGGAGCCCAAATAGATATTATGGCACCCACATTCCAATGTACTGTCAGAATAAGTAATATTAATAAACTTCATTGTAGATGATTTAATACCAAAAACAGGTTTGCTGACATTAGTATTTGAGAGTTAGTTCCATTACCGTTTGAAAATGCCTCATGCCACTGATACTCCACGTTTCTTATTTTCAGCAGGGCTTTAGTTGGCAGCACAAGAGGCTTTATCTAAACATTAACAGCCACAATGTTTAGAGGAAATGCTATCTTACACAGAATTTCTAGTGAAATCTTCAATATCAACTTAAATTTACCTGAATATAATAACTGAAGGCCAATTTACAAATGATCAATAATACCCAGAAAAGAGTATATCTGCGTAAAAAAATTAAAAAATAATAAAATATTATGTAACATAACCTTCGAGAAACTAGCTTTTTGTTAAAACAAAAAATATGTTTTCTATAGAAGCAAAAGAGCCTTCTTTTACTTATTAATCTTCTGAATATCTTTTATGGTAAAAGACTAAAGGCATTCCCTTGAAACGTGTTTTACTTCAAGGAAATGCTTCTAGTCTTTTACTATACAACACGTTTCATAATAAACATAATCATTTGCTTTCTTTTCCTCTAAATAAAAGACTACCATCAACCCAATTATTTTAAAGATATACGAGGAATAGATTGAAGAAATACTCTCAAAGATCTTTATTGCACTCTTATCAAAACACAGGACACGAACACTTTACGGTGCTTCTCAGGCTAATTGCACAAAGCACAGGACACTCACTTTGATAGGGTGCACTGACTTTCATGCATCCCTCTCCCAGTGTAAATTCTTGCCTGTGTAGAACAATTTCCATTTTTCAATATGTTATTACTAAATTGACAACAAGAATGATTAGAATATGACAGATTTTAAAAATATAAATTACTCATTCACAGACCTGTGACCACCAAAGGAGAAATTTTGTGACAAGCCAATCTGACTTTTCAACAGATCTCCGCGACAAGGGAAACAAGAAGCAAAATGCAGCAAGTATGTTTGGTATCAAATATAAACTTACTGCTGATATATACAGTGAAGGCATGTCCCAGGTTTTACCAATCCATGACTTAATAATTTTGACTATGCTAGCTGACTCTTCGAAAGCATGTACATAACATGCAACAAGTATGAGTACCCACGCAGTGGAAATCATGACTTTCAGAATGTATCTCAGACAATCAGAGAAACTCATGCTCTGAAAAGCCTTTAAATTCATAAAGAAATTCAAAAAACCTGCAATTCAGATAATTATAAAAACTATCATATTTCAATAATTTCATGTATACATAGGAATGTAAACCTGTAAAGTAACGTAAGCTTAGCTCTTAGAGGAAAGTTACACATGTAAAATATTTGGACAAAAGAGTTTTAAAAAAGCAAGCTCTGCAGAAATCTTTTATCGGCACCTCAATGACTATTATAAATTTGAAGCAATTGCAACTTCATTGGAATCATAGAACATTTTTCTAGATGACTATAAAATGTTATCATCGTTTCAAGACTGCAAAATCTCACTTTGAATCAAACGAAGAAGTGCTGCTGTGATGAATATACTCGAAACATTCTGTGAAACCTTGGTTTCGAAAATATCCATGGGAGAACCAGATCCACTCCAAGCAACTATTATCATGGCCTACAAGACAATTATATCTAAATTGAAAGATTACTTGCAATTACCTGAGACCATTTGAAACATGCTTCTTACGACAGATACGTGCCTGCAATGCTAATATATAGAAAGTCCACATTCTGTCAAAACTCCGGAAAATGTGCCAAAATGTACGTTCTTCTACGAAGTTTCTCTTTGCAGTCCCTTTTGCTTTCACTCTTGTGTATGGCCTGGTAAGCTGAAAAAATGAAACATTTTTTATCAAATGATAATAGTGCCATAAAGTAAATGTCTAAATGTAGTCTACCAGTGAGCACATACATGTATAGCAGGCCCCAGATCTGATGCGGTACAGAAGAAGTCATTATCGTCTCGCATTGGCCAACCCAGTCGAAAACAATCGACCGACCTAAAGAAATTATAGAAATAGTCAAGAGCAAACACAAAACACCTTGGATCATAAATGTGGATAGTTATATTCCAAAATTTGCCCCAATATATACAAAAAAGACAAGCAACAAGAATTTCTGTAACATTTAATAACTTTACATTTACATGATACTTGATAATCTTTTTGATAATAATGCACGAAATAAAACATACCAGAAATATTCATTCAAATCATCGTAATTGCACCACGCTGAATGAGGCGCTGACCCATTTTTATTCTTTTTAGCCTCCTGAAGTAGAATTGCAAATAGTAATAACAACAAGAGTTTATCCAATGCCATCATGCATTGAATCCATAAAATGTAGCTAAGAGTACATGCTAGAGATACCTTCTCAATAACAGAATAAAGAGGTGTAATAACTTTTTTGAGAAAAGACTCTTCGTCTCCACCATATGCTGGCTGAATGTTTTCTCCCGTCACAACACTTACGTTTCCCGCCAGCAACCCATGTAGCTCATAGGCCATCTGTGACAAACATTGCAAATAAAAACTTTCAACACAAATTTTCCTCAATGAAGTTACTCCTTCAAGGGAAAAATGTTAAAAGCAACTAAAACTAAAAAGTTATCTACCGAGGTTACAGAAACCATAGAATATCCAGCTTTTCAAATTTTTAATTCAAAATCTCAGTAGAAATTGGGACGACATACATTGTGAAAAATATAGCAAAGACACTCGGGCATGAAACGTATGTTGGACGCTTCGCCCCATATCAGCAGATAGAGCGCCATGTACAGCAGCTTGCCTTGCTGTGCTGCTTGTCGACCTTCTGGTATGCTAATGACATTTTGCACGCAAAAATTATAAAGGAAAGATTAAGAAAGTGGTTTATCAAAAGACCATTGGCTGCATTTTCTGTAAATGTCAGAAAAGAATGTCTTTAAAAAATAAAGATTCAAGCCTGGCAACCTTAAGCTGTGTCCACGGCCAAGGAATTTGCACCAGCTCTTATAATTCTTAAACAGGTTCTTCATTACTACATCTAAGGCGTACTCATCGAGCTGCATGCACATTAAGAAAAGATCTGTATATTACTTAATGCCGCAGGTTACCTTCCTAATCGTTAATTATAAAAAGAAAATCAAAGGAAGGAAAACTGTGATGAAATAAGCACGGACTTGATTCCCAGTCTCTGGCCTTGGTGTTAGCCTGGCCTGACCATTAGCTAACAGTAATATCAAATGTTCCCTTTGGTTGCGTACATTATCCTTCTGAAATACATATCGAAACATTAGTTTCTTTCTGAACCAATATTAGCAGGTAAGAATGGAACTTCGATTAAAAGCATCATCTGGGCATGGTAAGGATGAAAATTTAACCTGGAACCCAAACATGGCTTGCAGCCAATCAAGAAGGTCAAGTTCTACTGTCTTTTGTGGATTTTGCTGAAACATATGCGGCCAGTGGAGGCCCTTAATATTACGTAAAGAAGCTACTGCAACCTTTACCTGGGAAATTTTCATGTGCTAAGAAAGTCACAAAAGCTAGGCTGTACACTAACATAACCGGCGCAGACAAAGAGGAACGACTTTACCTCCTCCATCTGCATAATAGCCTGTGACGAGCCAGCAGCATCAAGAGGAAGAATATTAAAGGGAGTGTAAATTTCTTCCTTCTCTTGAACATCTCTAGCAGCCGCTATTATCTATTCTTCAACAGAACAGCTCGAAAATATTGGTAAACATAAGGAAGAAGAACTCATCAAAGAGAATACAACATCATTGAAGTCGGATAATTCCAAAATTAACCTCTGGAGCAACTTCTTCAACTTTTTCACACTTGTTAACGGCACATAACACCTCGAAAAGAACCCCTGCTGTTTGGTAGCTCTTCGACAACAGTGCCCTGCATTAGCAAAAACATAAATTACCACAGTGCATAAAACAAAAGAATAAAACTTTAACCTCGTCGCCATAGAAGGATAGAATATATGAATTTTTCTGTAATAGAAAAGACAAGGGGAGGTTACCTGTCTGCTTCGTCATCTTTATCAAGGGCTTTGACATAATTTTCGTAATACTCTCTATAAAAGCTTTCGACTTCTCTTGCATCGCTTCTTTCGACTCTTAGGGAAAGTGTGGGTTCGTTTTCCTGTGGCAAAAGCTTGGGATTAAGATCTATTAACCATCCATGGTGTTTGCTTTGCGTTTGGAAGATGTACGTAAGTTTGAAGAGTAAGTAGGGCAGGAAGCCAGTGTTTGTATGTGTTTTCATTTTCATTTTTGCATGCAGGTTTGGTCAACAATTGAAAGTATTATACAATTATTCACCTAGTATTTCAATGACGCGACCCTTGAACCGGAAATGCACCTTTTTTTGGTTAAAGAATTGAAAATGCACATTGACAGACGCCAATCGACCGAAGGTATTGAGAGAGAGCTTCTTGTTCTTGTGTATATCGAGGTATTGTTATTTCCTTCGAAAACGAAAGTTAGCTGAGGAAAAAAGAAAGCAAGGGGATCTTTGAACTTGAAACGGCCAACGTTGTAAATTTTTGTTCTTTCTTAATGTAAAGGGAAAAGGGATCGAATAACTTTTCGTTACTGTTGAGGCAATAGTCCAACTACTATGTCGGCGTCGTGTTCTTTTATAGATATTCCAAGGAAAACTGCTATTGATAGAAGACTCTGGTAGTTCGCTTTGTTAAATATAGTGTTGCACTTCAAATTCTTCAAATTAAAATAATCCCATGAACATTTTAAAAGAACACTCCTTGTTTTCACTAACATCGGGAGCAGAAGGATATATATGTTTTGGGGTAAAAATGTATAATTGTGTTTAATTTGTACTTGCAAGGATATTATTCACCTAGTGGAACGTTACATTGTACAAACGTAAGCGAGAATATCCCTCAAAAAGAGGAGAGGATTTTATTTTAAAATGTCAGTGTACTACCCTCTCCAGACGCTGCAATAAGCCAGTCTTGAACTGGCGTACTCCACGACCCCTAGAAGCAGGATCCAGCCTTTGAGCTTTCTCAAGACAATAAAGTCTACCTGCATCGTTTGCAAAGATTAAAATATGATTGTCGACTATAAGCGATTTCGTTTAGCGTAATTCGCTAGAATAAAATTGCTGGAGAGAGCAATCCGTTGCTTACACAAATATGCTACGCGAGGACTCTCCAATTCAACATGGTTTGCTACACGTAAGATAGATGATAGCGTCGCCAGAGATGGCGGTACTATTTCAGTAGCTTCGCCTCTCGTAACTGTGGAACTCCGAGGTAACTTCTCTAACGAGGTCGAGGTGGCCATCGAAGTAAAATCTGGACACACTTAATAAAAAATAAAACACAATCAACGCCACGTAGTTAGCGAGGATAGCTTTTTCTGCGAGACAATGCTCCATAAGTTCGGATCGTAAAAGCAAATAAGCAATGAAATCAAGAGTGCGAAATCAAGAAACGTAAAAAGCGGATAGCGCTTTCACAAATCGTGAAAGAAGTTAAACAAATCTACGGCTTCTGCCTTCTTTTGAATTCCTAGTAAAGTAATAAGTGACATTTTACCCTGCAAATTGCAAAAAAATATCATCTTTCTAGAGTTCAGATTATGAAACAAATAAACACACAAACTAGACCTCTGGTACTGTGGTCCACGTCTAAACATACAATCTAACAAAGTAGAAAGGCCGCGAGGCAGAGGTATGCGCACTTTGTATAATCGTCGAACTGCAGAAACAAACGCGTCAGAGAGTATTGGAGTACTACGTTAACTAATTCAGAGCGCGTTAAGCTACAGGATCTAGGCAAAAGACACTACAAGATCCGCCAAAAGAAACGCAACGCAAGAATCGTTTCGGAAGTAAAATAAATTTACATCAATGATTTCATCGGGAAGCCTCCGACGAAACAGGAAGCCTCCGACGAAACAGAACGATTCAAAAAGGTGAAACGAACAAAGAACTTAGGAATTCGTGAGAGCAAAAGAACGGAGTGCAGAAAATTCGCGGAGGAGACGAACCGTTTCGGTCGTACCGATCAACGAAGGTTGAAATGAATAGGCACAGCAAGTAAAAAGCCGATTTCGCGACGAAATAACGAGCCTTTCCATTAAGAATTATGATAAAAGCAAACATCCATGCTTGGTCAACGAAGGTTAAAACGACGTAGACAGAGTAAAGAGGAAAATGATATGTAGCGTGTCGTGTAAAGCCGATTTCGCAGACGATGTGTTTAACGAAAAAATTGACGAGCATTTTCATCAGGAATTAAGATAAAAGCAAACATCCAACTTAGACTTGAAAGAAGTTAAGAATTTACCGGAGAATGGAAAATACAGAATAATGTCTAGTTAGAATTTGAAAGCGGCTTCGCGCTAGCCGTCCGACAAGACTGAAGGATCTTCTGCAGAGGTAGAATTGTCTGCATATTTATAATCGTCTCAAGCCTGGTTTAGACGTGTCACGTGTGTAGCTGCATTGCGAAGCCCGCGCGGACTAATAACTAGGGGGTTGTTAAGGTGGAGCACCTACTAACGAATAAAGAGAACCAAAAATCCAAAGCCTTAACAGAGACAAAAGCTTTTTGCACCCCCCAGTTGCAAGAGAACCAAAAATCCACAGTTGCAAGATGACCCCCCAGTTGCAAGAGAACCAAAAATCCACAGTTGCAAGAAGACAAAAGCTTTTCGCACCCCCTTGGGACGAAAGCTAGAAATGAGAATTAACATAATCAACTCAAAATAGGTTCTACTTAAGAAAAGGTAATATTATGTGTAAAGCCTAGTTCTCGACATTGAAGTTGAACATTGCTAGCAATAGAACATTTCATGCCATAGTCAAATTCAATGAAAGTGGTATTGTGATACCAAGCATCCAAGCGACATTTCCAGATAAAGAAGATAAGCCCATATAAGAGGATTTTCCATGCTCTCTGAAGGTGTTTCTTAACATAATCATCTTTGAGAATACAGGAAGGGAAATTGACATCGGGGGGGGGAAGAAAGATTTGAAGAGAGTGGCACCATTGCCAAATTTGACGAGAGAATGGGCAATCCCAGAAAACGTGCTCAAAGGAATCGTCAGCTTGACAAATGTTGCATTTAGGATAATCGATACCTAAGAAGTGAAGCCGATGTCCAATCGGAAGACCTTGG
Source organism: Gnetum montanum (assembly GCA_015680685.1). Classification (NCBI taxonomy): domain Eukaryota; kingdom Viridiplantae; phylum Streptophyta; class Gnetopsida; order Gnetales; family Gnetaceae; genus Gnetum; species Gnetum montanum. The sequence goes on along the minus strand of MNCI01010586.1, from coordinate 58,481 downwards.
TGAATCAAAGACCAGAAAAGGAAGCAATGCTTAGGTTGGGCCTTGGAAGTCCATATTTGATGAAAAATAGCTCTCCATTGATGATCCTCAAGATGCATTCTCCATCGTCTATTTAGGATGGAGAGTTGAAAGTCTGGTGCGTGAAACCAAGATTTGGCTTTAGCACTGCGTAAAGAACGCAAAGGTGAGCCATCGGGCCAGAACCAATCATCGTACCAAGGAGTGTTGTTCTGTTGTCTAGGAACACCAAAGTTTGTAAGAACATGCTTAATATGTTCGTAGATGGGAGTGTCCTCTCTTTGAAATCCCCATTTTACCTTGGCATGTTGCCAAGAGAGGGTAACAGTGTCATTGCTAACTGTGAATAATTGGGCAACGTGATGGAGATTATGTGCAGCAAGACGGTTGGCTCTATGAGGGAATTCATCATAAAGACAGCCTAAATTCTTCTTAAAAAAGGGAGACCACCAAATAGAGTGGGTCGATAGAGAAGTTAGGCTTAACTCGGAGGGTTTCCATTGTAAATGGCCTTTAAGATGACTCCAACATCTCCAGATTTGTTTGAACAAAAAGGAACCTATGATCTTATGTGACCCTCCACTAATGATCCAATTACTCCAATGAGTTTGTTCCCATCGTTGGTGAATAGTCTAAAAAGGATCTTCCAAGCTTCATCTCCTTCCATGCAACGGATGATCCACTTGGAGGCCAATAGAATACTTTGGTGTTCAATAGAGGTGAGGCCTAAACCTCCATGTTCCTTGCTTAAGGTGCAAATATCCCAAGCCACTCGATGAAAGGCTTTATAAGTGTCCTTATCCCCCCATAAAAAATTCCTAAGAATTTTGTTGAGGTTCTGAAACGAAGACTTGGAAGGAGCCATAAAGGAGGAATAGTAAACATGAGTTGAACTCAGAATGTGATTCACCACAATAAATCTACCTGCAAGAGATAAGGGTTTAGAGGTCCATTTCAAGGCTTTATGTTTTACTTTTTCCACCACCTTATTCCATAAAGTAGTGGGAGTGGCGTATAAAGCTATCGGGATGCCCAAAAGGGTGAAGACATCTGTCGGGAAAAGCCACTTAATATTGAAGTGAGAAGTCCATGTAGGGGTTGGAGAGAAGCTAGAGCGAATAGCTTGCGTTTTATTCCAATTGATTTTAGCTCCTGAGGCTCTACAATAGATGTCGATACACTCTAAGGCAGTGTTAAAATTATCAAAGTCCTCATGTAATGTAAGAAAAGTGTCATCTGCAAATTGGCTATAAACTAGGTCCTTACCACCTTGAGGTAAAGTGATGCCTCTTAATTTCTTAGAATCATTGTGAGATCGTAGAACAGCTCCAAGAGCATCAGCTACTAGGATAAAAAGATAGGAAGCTAAAGGGCATCCTTGACGAACTGATTTTTGAAGCTCAAGATCCTTAGAAAAGGTTCCATTAATACAAATAACTGAAGAGGCTTCTGTTAAAACTAAATCGATATGTTTGTTGAAAACAGCACCTAAATTATGATGCTTGACTATACTACGTAAAAAGGACCAATCAAGCATATCGTAAGCTTTTGCAAAATCAAGCTTGAGAAGAAGGGCTTGTTGATTAGTGAGAGAAGCCCAATGCAAACCTTCAATAGCAGTAACTACATTGTCTAAGATATATCTACCTTGTACAAAACCAGTTTGCTCTTTGCTTATAAGATGAGGTAGAAAAGGTTTTAATTTGTTGGCAATAGCTTTTGCAACAATTTTATAGATAACATTTAAAAGGGTGATAGGGCGCCAGTTACTTATGCACAAAGTATCACCTGACTTGGGTAAAAGCTTGATAATACCAGCATTGATCACTTTACCAAAGGAGCCTTTTCGAAGAGCTTCCTTATATACACCATACACGGTATCTTGAAGAGTAGGCCAGAATTTTTTAAAGAATTCCGTGGGAAGACCATCCATACCAGGGGCTTTACCATCATGTAGTTGTTGCAAAGCTTTGCTAAGGTCTTGTTTGGATAAAAGAGAAGCCTCACCAAAAATTGAACGATTAAAAGGTTTGATGGCTCCTAAGCACATATTAACTGCATTGGCATCGATATCGCCTTTTTGAAAGATTTGAGAATAAAAGTCAAAGAAAGCTTGGAGAATGTCAGCCTTGGAGGTGATGACAGTATCATTAACTTTAAGAGCTGAAAGTTTAGGAGATGAGTGTTTTCCTTTAAGGAAACGAAAAAAATCTTTGGTAGCTTGGTCCCCCATATGTAACCAGGAGAGACGAGCTCGAAGGTGAGCACCTCGAGCTTCATAGTGATCCATCATTCGCAAGTTTGCCTTCGCAATTTGCAAGCGACAAACTTGAGCCTCAGTAGCAACACCATTATTTGTGGCATTTTGCAAGAAGGAAATTTTGTTGTGAAGATGGGACTTATGAGTGTTGAATTTTGAAGCCACCAATTTACCCGCATGTTTGGAAAACTGTTGGATGCGCGTACAAGCATCAGTCCATGAATCGATCCAACTGTCTTCACTAAGGGGTTTAGGATGCAAATTCCATATTTGCATCAAAAGAGAACAAAGAGAGTTATTGTGAAGAAATGTAGTGTTAAAAATATAAAGGTCATTAGAAGATTTAGAGCAAATAGAGGAGGATAAAGACCAAAGTATAGGATAGTGGTCGGACAAAACTTGGGTATAGTCTACTTGGACAGGAGCACCAGTAGTGGAGGTTAGATGAATAGGAGCATTCACCGATAAGTAGACCCTATCCAACCTAGAAGAGATGTAGGAATCCCCTTGTCTAGCATTGCTCCAAGTAAACCAATTGGAAGTGCTAGAAGAGGGGTATCATCCATTAGCATCTTGCAACTTCAATTTATTTTTTAACGAAATCCAAGAAGGTAGTTCCCTGTTATCCAAGCCACCTCTTCGGCCTCCGATCTTATCTTCCATATGTTCAACCATATTAAAGTCACCCGCAATGATCCAATTCGCAGAGGGCAAGTTGTGTCCAACCCAATGCCACAAATGCTTTCGATCATTAAGAGTACATGGAGCATAGATAGAAACAAACCCTAGGATTTCAGTAGCATACTTAATTCGAACCCAACAACAATGCCCAAGGTTATCACCACCATGATCAATAATCAACTCTTGCCACTTACTATGGACTAAGAGAATAGCTCCCCCTTTGCCTGGCTGATGGTGAGAAGAGACCAAATAACTATTAGGAAACATACTCTGACAGCTAGTTTGAAGATGAAATCCTTGGATTTTAACTTCTTGCATACAAACAACATCTAGAGAGTGCTTTCGAATATAATCTCGAACAATATATCGTCTTCGGGGATCCGAGAGGCCCCTAACATTCCATGAGCAACACTTCATTGTGAATGGGAAGATAGAAGAGGATCCTCCTCAACAACTAAAGCCTTAAAGGAATTTTTAGACTCAAAGCTAGTGACTAAGGGGCGACGAGCATTTGGTTTTCTACTTACTGGTTGTGTAGCATTAGCTACAAATGATGACCGATGCCCTTTTGGAAAATCACGGAATATAGAATTTTCTCGTGTGACTGAAGCATAAGATTTACGGTTAACTTGCTCCCAACCACTAGTAGCATCCTTTGTAGCCTCTTCTTGAGGAAGAGAGGTCTTAGCAACATCAGTGGTTTCAATGTTCATTTCATCCTCTTCGGCCCTCGTGGGATCCAAAGAAGAGGGAATAGCGGAGTGCGTCTCACTCGAGTCGGTACCTATATTGGTAGATATATGTTTATCTTTCAGTTCTTTACTAACTTGTTCAGCTAGAATCCTCTCTGCTTCCAACTTGGCCAATAACTTGGGGCATTGAGCTTTTCGATGGTTTGGGTTGAGACAATAGGTTCAGAAGTGTAAGATATGATATTTTCTGAACAAAAGTTTTACCTTTCACTTTGAATTCCAGGGAATCGGGACGTGGCTTTTGCATGTCAAGTTTCACACACACTTGCCGAGTTGGCCGTGGACGGAAACCTAAAAAGGACTCCATTCCGATGACCTCCCCAACTTGAGCAGCAAGAATATCAACATGTGGAGAAAAATGCGATGGGAGTCCTGGAAACTCTATCCAAACAGGCAAAATACTTTTACTCTCCTTTGCTGGATCAAAATCCTCTTTCCAGGGTTGTAACACTGAAAAGGAGCCGTAAACATTCCAAATCGATTGTTGTTTAACCAGATCAGCCATAGATTTCGTTTCAAAGGCAAAACGAAAAAACCCCTTGGTTAAATTAGAAGCCAAGGTTAATCTAATATTGCTTGGTTCCCAAAATTTTTTGACCCAATCTTGGAAAACCGATGCAGGAGGGATCCGCCCAGTGAAAAAACCAATGACATAGAGCTGAGAAAACGTTGAAACAGTCTGTTCAAAAACATCTTCTGGGAAATCAAAACGTAGAACATTTTCGGCATTATCCATATTAACGGTATTGGCATTAGAATGCGATTCATGATTGGAGGATTCCATTACTTTACGTTTTTTCCCCCCAACAACAGAATCGGAAGAAATAAATTGGGTCATACAGACCCTTTGGGCCCAGCCCAAATATTTTAATCCAATCAAATCTCAAGAAAAATTCAGCAAATGAATACAATAACATAAAAGGAACAAACGCACCAGGGAATTTCGAAGATCAATTGCTAAATGCAGAAGAATAGATGTAGATCTATTGCTTCCTCCGATGCTCTAGATCTAGCAGAAAACCCATTGCTGTGCGAACGCACCGTCTTCCAATCGGTCACAAGGTCCGCTCCCACCAGTTGGGTCCAGATGAGAGGAGGGATTCGCAGACTGACCAAGCGAACAAGCGAACCGTCTGCAATCACCGTTTGGAAATTTGTCACGCTAAGGAGCCACAGTTTGCAAATCAAATATGGAAATTGGCTTTTTCCTTACTTTGCCTCTCACACTTCCGTCGTGGACTAATAACTAGAAATTTCAAGCGATTTGATCGCTTTTTAAAATGCCTCAATGCTACAGGTGCTTAGCACAAGCTTTATTTGCGTTTGTTTAGGGGTAAAACTCTCCACCGTGCCTTAACTACCATGCATTGGTAGCATGTATTGTGCATAAGTCATAGTTTGAAAGGCTGGTTTTGTATAAATTTTAGGTATATGTTCATATCAATGGTAAAAAAGAGTTTAAATAAAGATTTAAATTTTGAATTTATTGTTTGATATTTAAAGTGAGTATTGTTATTCTATTTCGTAGGTTGGGATTGATAATTTTTTTTATTTTATTTAAACAAGTATTCAAAAGTCTCAACCTCATGTTTCCTTGATGACCATCATCAATGAGGGATGGGACCTAGGGACACATAAGCATAGTTGATGATGGCCATCAAAGATGCATGAGGTGGCACAATGGGCATTTAAGTCACAATGACAACAATTCTATGTGGAAGAAAAATATTGTTTCACCTAGAAACTAAGAGTAAATGTGTTATATTAACTTAATGTGATATCCTTGAGGTTTTTTTATTACAATATTTTTGGGATGTTTCTAAAGAATTTGCCAATAACATGGTGTTGCTCTTTTAAATTCATTATCAATGTTAGAACCAAAACAATATGACTACAGGTATGTTGATGTTTCCTCAAATGTAGAGGATGGGGGAACTAAAACTAGATAACTATATGTACCTCTTTGGTACAACACCCTTTGACTATATGTACCTCTAAGATATAGCCAACAAAAAACTCATAAAACTTCCATAAAAGATGTCAATGGGTTAGCCTATGTTGTTAGGATTAAAATACTATGATGATGATTGATTCACAAAATTTTGAAGTTTTGTGGATCTCAAGGGTTTTATCAATGAAACTAATTTCTCCAAAATTATCATTCCCCTATGAGGGATTCTAAACTACTCCAAATTTCTAATAACATTGAAATTTTTGCTTTTCCTATCAATGTAAAAATTGTTATTGATTCCTAGAATATCAATTTACAATATAGCCAACAAAAAAGTATGACAACTTCTCCTAGTGATGTTGTTGCAAATAAGACACATGATTTTGTTCTTCTTGATGACATATACGAGATATTAGATGTTGAACTTACATCATGGTATGTGATAAATCGTGTTTTTCAATACTCCGATATTCGGGTGGCTGCAATATCAAGTACACGAAATTGGGTATGCGATATCACGACCCAAGATGTGATATCGTATATTCAATATCACAGGGTTACTCTCTGGTCTATAAATACAGCGCCCAGGCCACAATTGGAGGTAAGCTTTTGGCAATCAAGTAGCAAAACTCTTGCATTTTGTCCATTTGAAAATTAGAATATTTTCCAAGTGCCTGCAGTAGGAGGTCTAAGTGTGAACGGATCTTTATTCAAGCATTGATGTACCTAAGCACACCATTGTGTTGGCAATAAAGACGAACTCTTTGATCCATTCCTTGCAGCACTTGAGACTTTCTTTCTTATGCATTTACATATTGTTATTTCATGCAATTTACATTAATGTTATTTGTGCAGTAATTAATTTTGATCAATCAAGCAAATCATTAAATTACACAAGCACAACCCCTTCAAGCATACGTGTGACACTTGGTAGCTCAGAAACGACTAGTGTTTGATAGCCCAACAATGTTTGCACAAAGTTCAAGATGTATTCGGGAAGTGGGAACCATTACTTTTGTTAGGCTAGATTAGACTATAGTTTACTTAGCAATTAATCGCTCTTACTTTTAATCACTCTTACTTTTATTCTTGTTGTAGGTGAGTAATTCCATAAAAACACAAAATAATAAAAATCTTATGCCTCACTCACACTTAACCATACAATTACATTCCACAAGTGGGACTGGGAAGACAACAAACAAACAACACGCACACACTATTTAGCTCTAGTGTACTTAGTAATTATAGTATGTGAAATTCGATTAGATTGCACGTGAATGCTTGTGATTTGTATGGTTGGGCATAGGGGTACCTTGTCGCTCATCATTGGTGTCGTTGCCAGGGACTGTAGTTCTTCGTGCACTATCTAAACCTAGTGAAACTTAGTCACCTCATTGTTCGAACCCTAAGAGTCAAATCCTAGAAAAGCAAAAATCATTAAATTAAATCTCAATTACACAGTGTTTATTAACACAAACTGTCTTCTTCTCACAAGAGCCCATCTCTGCCTAGGGCAGTTTAGGTGCCTCAACAACGTCGAGTGGTGTATGCTCATCCTAATGAGTATTTACTAGACTTTACCTTCATCTTGCATCAAGATGAACTGATGTAGTGGCACAATATGGAAGGCAACATTGTGTTGCCACTTAACTGATCTATTCTAGCAATGCTTCAGCTAATTCTCACACAACACAGGCTTCAACATCTCCATGGAGAATATGAGATGCAAGATCTTGACTCAAGGGATTATCATCCCACTAAAGTGCAAAGATTAAGGGATCGATAGCTGGAGCACCAACATGAGCTTGTGAAGGGTAAGGAGTCAAACATCTTTCCACCTCTGCTTGGTCCAATTGATGAAGGCGACCACTTCTTTAGTGATTCTCCTCTCTTTGACTTTATTCAAGGAGCCCTCAAGTAGAATGTACAATCCACAATCCATAATCCAGGTTTTGGTCAAAACAGATCCAATGACAAAAATGGATCTGGAGAAGCAAGTCAAGAAAAGGATGACAAAGGAGATCATGATTATGATCGTGGTCGCAAGCATCAAAGGAAAAGTGATAGGCATCAGCGTAGAGCAAGTTCCCCTTCTTCTTCCCCTTCATCATCATCATCTTCTTCTTCATCTAGTTCAGATCGTGGTCGCAAAAGAAATAACCATGATGGAGGTGACCGACAGGACCAAAACAACAAAAGGGACCATAGGGATAGTCGTGACTGAAGACGTGGGCAATCCAGAGAGGCCCATCATCAAGAAAGGAGGGCTAGTAGAGAACATTATAGGCACCACCATCATGGCCTTGATGAACCTCTACTTGCTACTCAGGGCATGTTGAATATTGCAGAGGCTATGAGGATTCCAACAAGGCATGTGAAGGACAAAAAAATAGAGAGGTTGGATATGAACAACATCCCTCAATTCAAGGGAGGATATGATGTTGATCTGCAAAATCATCTTTAGGCCTTCCAAGATGCATGTGCCCCGTAGAACATTGAAAATGACTGGCAAAAGTTGACATTATTTCCAAGGACACTTATAAAGGAAGCAGAAAGTTGGTATCAATCCTTCAAACCAGAATCAATTAGGTAGTGGAGTACGATGTTGGAATTATTCAATGACAAATATCAAACGTACTCCCGAGTATCCAATCTAAGGAAACAAATCCAAAGGTGGAAACAAGGAAATCATGAGCCCTTGGATGCTACTATTGGCCAATAATACTCTCTGTTGCATAGGTGTCCTAGCCATGGATACTCTTAGCTTGATTAACTTAGCCATATCATAGACGAGTTACGGTCTAAAACTAGGAAAACCCTTAGCATTTATGCTTAAGGGAGATTGACGGAGTTGAACGCCTCGTCGAATTCAAAAATTAATTGAGTAGGTAGCCAAAGAGAAGGGAGAGCTAAGAAAACATGAAAGTGCAAAAGAGTACAATAGAGACCCTTCTATTCAAAAGAAGGGGGTTCAATTTTGTGATAATGAGGATGAATTCACCAAAGATGAGGTGGCTAATCAGAAAACCTTGCCATTCCAAAAATTGCAATTAGACATCACAACTAAGGTTGATCAATTATGGGACTCCATGAACAATAGGTTTCAAGATATTTTAAAAATTGCTGAAGAGTCCAAGGAGCAAGGTGGTAAGCGTGAGCGTCAAAGGCGTAAGGAGGCTAAACATGCCATATATAAGGGTAAAGGTAAAATAGCTGCAATAGAGATGGCTACGGATAGTGATTCAGATGATGATGGTGGATGTGACATTTGCCAGTATGAACATCCTAAGGGATGTTGTCCAGTTGTGTCACATTTGCAAGAATCTGGGGTGTATGCCTTACATCCATGACTTGCACAAAGGCAAATGCCCAAAAGATTGCCTTATCCACAAGGCAATCCTTGACAGTTCCACCAACCACAGAAATACTATCCAAGTGGAACTCCTCTGCAATCCTATGAATTGTACCAATAGTGGTAGCAACCACAATCATGGGCATTGCCACCTCCAAGACAGCAATACCCTTACTAGCAACCAAATCCCTACGGTTACTATGTTCCTCTTCTTCTATAGTCAAGGATGAATTTTCATTTAGTCGTGGGGGTATGATAAATCATGTTTTTCAATACTTCGATATTGAGGTGGTCGTGATATCAAGTACATGATATTGAGTACACGATATTGCAGCCCAAGATGCGATATCATACATTCTATATCACAGGGTTACTCCTAGGTCTATAAATACAGTGCCCAGGTGCACAATTGGAGGTAAGTTTTTGG
>MNCI01010586.1:23178-48581 GCA_015680685.1 Gnetum montanum | reverse complement strand
AATTTGACCGGATTGCATGTGAATGCTTGTGATTCATATGGTTGGGCGTAGGAGTACCTTGCCACTCATCAATATGTGTTCATTTCAATTTTGGATTAAATACTTTGTAATTAAAGTTTCACTTTGCAATTAAATAATGGTATATGAGAGCATACCATCCAAGCTATTTATATTAAGTATTGTTCTCATTTTTTTTCTTCTTATTAAGCTATGTAATACTTGATAGTGTAGTGTATGCTACACAATGTCCTTTTAAATCCTAATTGGGGTATTAATGTACCCATTGATTAACATTCATTAAATTTAAATTGATCCATAATTTCCATGACCATGGTCTCATTTAAATAATTCCATTCTCATCAATGCTTTTTTAAATAAAAATATTCTCAATCCATGGTTTTCATATCATGGACACCCACTATGAGATTGAAGCAATACAATAAGGATTTCATGGATAATACCATTGTTGGAGGGGTGTCAGACCCTAATAAAATGGACAATACCATTGTTGTACGACTAATGCAACTATACATGGACACCTATAGTGTGGTAATTGAGAACTAGTGCCATGTCTTCATGACTTGCAACAAATTCAGCGTGCTCAAATTTAATTCATTGGGTTTGTCAAGTGTGCTCATGTTTGTTTGATTACAACGACACTAGTGTGGGATGCATGGAGGGGTTTACATATCAAGCACTATTGAATTCTTTCTTTTTAGTCCCTCATACACTAAAACCACCTAACACAAAGTCTAACATTATGATATGCTAGGCCTTTTGGCTTTGCTCATTTCCTTAGGTCCATTAGGTAACATCCCTATACAACATGTTTTCAAGGAAGTATCAATTGAGAATGTAATAGCACCAATAGCAGGATCCAAAAACTCATCACTACATCCACTTGACCTCTTTTTGTTATTGATAGCTTGCCTTCTTTGTCTAGTTCATTCTCCACAATTCATTGATTCATTAATAGAACAAGAATATCACAAAATAGGCACAAATAGACATAGTATAATTGCTACTAGGTTGCAAGTGTGATGATTTTATGATCAGCTAGTTAGGTAGGTTATGTAGGTGAGCATTGGATTCTTAGACATTGGATAAGTAGGCATGGCAGTTGTTTGTGTTTGATTGACTGGTTTCATTGTGTGCTCATTCTTCAAATTCATTTATTGTAACCTTCCATTGCTATATCTATTGTTGGTGATGGTAAAAGTAACAAATGGATTATAAGTTAGATAGTGATGAGGTTTTGGGCACATTCATTGGTTCTAACTCTATCTCTACTCTAGCAAGTTCTACTGCTAGCTTTGCTACCTTTGTTTACTCTCCTCTTATTATGCTTGGTAATTCCTTGATTGGTGAGAATTATATGGAGGATGTTATAAGCTTTTAAATAGGGTGGATTTATTGCATATGCCATGCTCTACTAGCTACCTTTGTCCTTACTTATGAAGAAGTTGGGAGACTTTTCATTCTTTCTTTTTTCATCACATCTATTTAGATTCTAATTAGTAGGAAAAATTCTATAGTGTGAGAGATTCAAATTCTCTACCCATAAATAGTGGATAAACATGTTTTTAACTCATGGATGAAAGAACTCTCATAATCACAATTCTGTGAATCAAACATATGACATGGGTTTACCAAGCCAAGACCCATACCACTAGGCTAATATTTCATTGTTAGAACACTATTGTTAATACTCACATAATTATCTACGATACTATTGATCTAATGTCAACATCCAATATTCAACAAAGGTCAAACACCAACATTACCAACTTGTTTGCTACTATTGAGTTTGAATGAGGTGTTAGCTTAGTCCTAAAAGTCTTGGTGTAAAACATGCTTATGCAAATATGAATGTAGGAGGTGTTAGGGAAAAAAATAGTAATTAAAAAATTCAAAGTACGTCAAATAATCAACATAGAAGGGAGTCTAAAGAAAATGTCCAATAATTTTAGGGATGTTTTTCAAAGGTTTTATCTTTATGACTAATCTATAAAAACATCCTCTCTAGGGTAGAAAAAAAGATCTAATCTTATCCTTATTTAGAAGTACCTTCATGGGTTTTTACTTCTTACTAAAAACAACATGAATGAAATAAGCAAAAAAAAATAAAAAAAATTGTAATTAAAGTTGATAGCTTTTCCAATGGAACCTCACAAATATAAAAGAAATTAATATTATAAGAAACAAATTAAATGTTCAACCTTTACTTGAAATTGTAATTGAAAAGTAACATCTTTAACAATATGATATTTATTGTATCATCCATAGCTTGCATAATTTTTCTTTGAAGCACATTTTTAATCATACTAATTCATAATTGTTTGCAATTAATTTCTCAAGGATTAGAGAGAATAAATAGTATGATAGTTAATGACTAATTAAGGTGTAGCAGTAATAGTTAGTTTTAGGGAAAAAATGGCTAGTTATAGAAAAAAAGAAAAAAGAAAAAAGAAAAAAATTAATTTTAAAGATATAATGGTTACAATAAAAATAGCTAGTTGTAGGAAATAATAATGTTATTATTGCTAGAAAATAATTGCATAACAAAACTTATAAATAGAATAGAAAAAAAATGGCTAAAGACACTTCCAAGCATGTTGTACAATTGGGCACTCATAAAGAACATATGAAAAGGAATTTTCACTTTCATAAAGAGGACATTGAAGAGAAAAAAATTTCATATGTCTAAAGTTTCAGATTAAGTCACACTTATTTTGCCAATAATTTAACGTGCATGGAATAGTAAATGCTATGTTAGAAAATAAGTAAATAAGCATGAGAAAACAAATGCAAGAAAGTAAATTTAATCTAAGTCAAAGGAATCAATCTCGATCTTCATTATCATTTATGGGTACATCTAGACTTAACTACTTGAATAAATATGTTGGAAAATTAACTAAATCATACACTGTGGGCACTTGTTAGTTATTATAAGGAATGAGAAATGGAAATCACAGGGTCTACCTACTATAGACTAAAACTGCTACTTTTCCATCATTTCAAAAAGAGTATTTATAGGTAAAATATGACATTGTGACATTACATCAAAGGCTACAATATCACATCTGTGATGATGTAGACAATTTTCATTAATCCCAATACAATGGTTATATTGCTGTTTCAAGGTGAAACATTTCCTTTCTAATGGGACGCGATATCGCATGGGCCGTGATATCGGGTATGCAATATCGTAGTCCGCCACAATGTATATAAATAAGAAGCAGCTCTTCCTTGTTTGACAACATAGGTTAGATTGTAGCTAAACTCTGGTAGTTTGATCCCTCCAGAGATAGATTATTTTCCAATGTCTACCCGCAGTGTGGTGAATGTAATTGTACGACATCCTTTATTCGAGTGTGACGTACTTGGACATGCACATGACCGACAATAACGATCGAGATTACTTCATCATTGCAGCATTCACTTTGTTATTTATTTATTTAATTTTTATTTACTGCTTTCCTAGTTAATACTCTCTCTCACCCTTAAACTCACGTTAGACGCGGAATGAGTACGACTTGATTCTGATCATGTAAGTGTGACTACTTGGTAACCAAGTGGCGTACCTAGGATTTGCGCTTGGTAATCCTAGTGGTAGTCATGCACGAAGTCCAAGATGTATACGGATGATCAAGGAATGGATGCTCATCGCACTTAGGCTAGATTAGATTCTCTTACCCTTTCTCTCTTAGCTTAGTTAATATTACTTTCTATTGCCTTCAGGAGTAGCATTAGATTAGGAACACATCATACACCTCACTCTAGACTAAACCATACGTGACAAATATAATACTAGTCTAGGTGGGAAGACAGCGAACTACGACCTAAGAATAACTGTCTAGGTGCCGCAACTAGTTCGTCCGCAGAGTTTGATCGGATTGCGCATGAAACACTCGTATTCGTATGGTTAAGTGTAGGGGTACCTCGTCACTCATCATTGGCATCATTGCCGGGGACGGTGCTAGTTATCTAGATTAGTTATATCATACAAGGTCACTGTAAAGGACTTAACAATATACCTTTTAGAGAGAAATAATTATTAAAAGTCACATGTAATTCACACACAACTACACAACAATGCCTCTTCTACAATATTACAATAATGCCACACTTAGTGAGGAAGTTCATTGGAGAACCAACAAACTCTATGACGATGAAGATTAGAGTATACAACCTAAAGTGGGAGTTTCCTATAAACATGAACAAAAACAACATCATCCCAACACACAAAAGCCTAACTTACTCAATGATGATGAACCCCCATTGGCCACTACAAGCTTAACGCAAATACATGAGGTTGTTCAAATCTCCCGTAGGCATCGTAAAGAGAGCCATCTACCCAGGCTCGATTTAAACAACTTTCCTAAATCTTCAGGAGGCTATGACTTAGATTCGCATCAATATTTACAAGCCTTCTATGATGCCTGCACATGGAATAACATTGATAACAAGTGGCAAAGACTTAAGCTCTTTTCCATGACACTCATTGACCAAGCAAAAGTATGGTATAGATCGTTAAAACCAAATTCAATACGACGCTGGTCAACAATGGTAGAAGTCTTTAACAAAAAATATCAAACCTATGCAAGAGTGTTAGCCTTGAGGAAACAAATCCAAGGATGGCAAGAAGCAGAACATGAACCCTTGGACATGGCCTTAGAAAGATATTATGCACTGTTAAACAACTATCCAGGCCATGGGTTTTCTGAGGAAAGGTTAATGTACAATATCATTGATGGGCTACATCATGAAACAAGAGAGACCTTAGGAATGTATGCCCAAGGTCAACTATACGAACTACGAACCCATCAAATCCAAGAGCTTATTAAGTGGGTAGCAAAAGAAGAAGGAGAATTAGCTAGATGGGAGAGTGTTGACAAACATCAATGGGACCAAAATCTCAACTTAACAAAGGTCCATGATCATAAAAAGGAGAAATTAACTAATCTCAAGGTGGAAACATCATCTTTTCCAATACAACAATAATTAGAAGAAGCCGAGGCAAAGATCAATAAGATGTTGGAATGGACATATAAAAAGTGTGGAGAATTTATTAACAACATTGGAGATAGAGTTTTGACAATCCAAGAAGCAGGAAAAAACAGTAGACAATCGGAAAGAAGGGATAAAGAAAATAAGAGCTCAACTGCCAATCATACGTATGAATGCAACATATGCTTGTATGATCACCCCAAGGGCCAATGTCCAATATTGTTACATCTACATGAGCATTGGGGAAACATGTTACATCCAGAGTTCGTACAAAGATATTGTGTTCGATCACAGTGGCAAAAATCCCAGTCATGGGGGAGACCACCCTTAGACTAGAGACACCCTTCATATCATCCAGATCTAAATGCTTATCTAGTTCAACATCCTGTTTCTCCAACTGGGCCAATGCACTTTATCTCACCATAGTACTATTATCCACAATACTATCAACCCATGCCTCCAACACAACCACCACCTTGTGCACCTTATACACCTCCTAACTTTCAACATTCTCATCTTTTCCCTCCTTCCACAGTGCTACCAACTATTCCTTAGGTACCTGCACCACAACAACAACCTCTGAACGCTACTTATGCTCCTGTTTCCAACAGCAGTGAGAAGCCTCCTCAACATCAAAAGCATCCTTTCTTTAAACACGGATGTAAGAAGGGACAACACAATTCCGAGGCCACTGCATCTTCCAACTCAGCACAAGTCCCATACTGTGGTGCACCCTCATCTTCAAACTCAACGCCTCATGTTACTTCATCAGGGCCACCAATTAACACTCCAACAACCATATGGCCCAATGAACATAGACATGGAGAGCAACAACCCAATCCTTGCATACCATCTAACGGTCCCAAATATCATAGTGGGTCAACTCGTTATCCGGGAACTACATCACATAAAGTGCCCCACTATGCTCATTTTAATCATGTGTGTGAACCCCGATGGGATAAGTATGAACCAATCCCAATATTTCCAACATGCATGGATCCTCATCATCCATTTATTAATCCTTTTCATGTTCAACCAATTAGTTATGAGGAATACCCCCCATTCTAAATAACAAGTAGGATTAATAAATATTTTTCAGTTTTCTTTAATTTTTCAAATTTTTGTTTTCTAGTTTTTCATTTTTTTTCAACTTTTTGTTTTATCTTTTTATCTTTTTGTGTTTTTGTCTTTTTACGTTTTTGTAAGTAATCTCATCTATGAATAAAACACTCATGTGGATCATTGGTTGAGGTGTGTTCTATGTTATCAAGTTTCGAGTGATCAATTATTTGGACAGTGAGCCCATTAATACCACTCATCCACTCTACAAATAAGAGGTTTTGTTTGAGGGTACAGTGATATTCTTGACAATCTTAAAACTTAAAATTAAGTTTGTGTTCATTGTACTTAGAATGAAGAAGGATGGACCAAGAGGGAATGATTAGGGTGTGACATCAAGGGGACTTGCGGATTCCCGTTGGTGACGTTTGTGGGAGTTATTGTGCGACGTGGTTGCACTAAGATCCTTGTAGATCTAACGAAAATGGGAGTAAGAGTAATCAAAAGGGCACTCAAAAATCAAACGTTGTTCTAGGGGGTCCCACTGGAAATACATGCACCCATACCTGAAGGTTGGCAGCTTCTCTGGATTTAGTAAAGTTCAAAAAAAGATAAAAGAGAGAAAAGAGAAAAAAAAAAGAGAAAAAGAGAAGTACCACAAACCAAAAATCACTCTTCCCTTGAATAAAACACCAAGTGATCATACGTCTTGTTGTTATGGTACTCTGATAGTTGCTCATCATGGGATGAAACAATGCGATGTCACTAATCAGAGGAATGGACTTGGTCCTGATCTTGGAATGACGGGTTAATGACACATTAATCATGCTTACATGCAGGATTCACTATGTCCTAGGTCAATTGCCTCATGCCCCAATCTCTACAATCCCTTTTTATAGTTTGTCTCATCTCACTTTTCATGTAATTGTAGCTCATGTTGTGTGTAGCATAGAATTCTTACCTCATTCCAGTGATATTTACATATGTGTGTTTTGTGGAATTAGTGCAGATTACAGTTAACCCTTCTAGTGCCCACGGACACTTTAAGTGTGGTTACACAAGGGAAATCTAGGTTGGAACCTGCTTTGGGGAGGACCCACTTATGTAATATTTTTTAATTCTCACTTATGACATAGCTCTCACACACAATTTCTTACCCTTAGCATAATTTTTCATAACGTTCTTTCCCTACTATTATCCCTTTGAATTTTAATGTTCCAATGTATCATTACATACCTTTTTTCTCACCACCCAAGGTTTTATTGATAAAATCCACACCCTTATCATTAATGGTGCCTTTTGAATTAATGAAATTACCCTAGAACATCTTGATCATAGCCAATGTTCTCAATTTCCAACGTTAATTTCAAGAAAATCATTTAAAAAGTTGGTATTTTCATGGTGTCTCACATCACTAGGGACGAGATATCACGTACACGATATCCCATCCCATGTGATATCGCGTATGCAATGTATCGTACGCGATATTGCATCCCTGCCACCTATAAATAGGTCACCCCCCATAACACTTAGCATCATTTTCTCATTCACATGGGGAGAGTTTTTTAAATTTTTCTCTGCGACTTGCAATTACGTGACCCTTGCTTTTCTCACTATATCTCGCTCGCTGGTACTCCGATTTTAATTCCGTTTGAACCTGCTTGAACTCGGAGTGTTCAGCTTAGTCATGGGGGAGGGACACTTACTGAAAAGTGCCTAAATTTTTTGAAATTTATCATCACCCAAAGGACATCAATTAGGGTAATTAACTGTAACACTTAGAATAATTATGCCTAAAAATCATTTAACCCCAAGGTATACCGGGAGACTAAAATGGAAACCACCTAAGTCATAGGACTCATTATTACAAACTTTCGGGCACTTTCACACGTGATAACATAAGATCATTAATTAAGGCAAGCAGTAAGGTATAACTTAACTTCAAAAACAACCTTACTAATGCTTGGCTCGTGTGATTGCAGATGGCCCCGAAACGTGGATAGCAGGAAGTTCCTACCGAAGGTGGAAGCAAACGAGCTCGGAGAGGTGGAAGACAAGGTCCTGCTAGACAACATGCAGAACAGGAGGAGAAATCATTTAGTATTCATCAAGATGAACCTCCTACCGGACAGTCCAGGTAGGTAGAAGGAGGAGCTACTGCTACGCCTGAACTGGGACAACAACTCATGTTGCCCCAAGATTGTGTTCAAGCTATCCATGAAAAGTCCACATTCACTGCAGTGATTATGGAGTTGAATTTTGAATCATTTGCAGAGTTCGCTTCTGAAGCTGTTAGGGATCACCTTAAAGGGTCTCCATTATGGCCTATCCTCTCTAAAAGCGGTGCCTGGTACCTAGGAGAGATGTACCAATTTTGACACAATAGGAAGCAAGGCACCAATGTTAATATTTGTGGTGTGACAGTTGACTTCTTTGCATAGGCAATTTCAAAAGTGTTAAACCTTTCGAATACAGGGTCCCAAGTTGCTCGGTTATCCACCTATTCAGACCTTGATGTGTGAAAGGATTGGTTGGAGAAGGCTTATGGTAGAGATAAAGCATTTGGTGCATTGACGATGGAAGAGAGAGTTTACTTCAAAATCAAAACATATCATCTCTTTCCCACAAAGGGCCTCAAAAGAATATCAACGTATGTGGCTAGAGGATGTGCAGTGTTGATGGAAAAGGTTAACGCTAACCTACCCCATCTATATTTCACGGAGATCCTAAGGCGGTTCAAAGAACGAAAGATAGGGAAGATGGCGTTGCCTTTCCCTTGTCTTATCAAAAAGCTTTGTTGACGTGTTGGTATTCGGGGGTACACTAATGATGTCCTCCAAAAAGCCCAAACTGCTTCATACGCTGAATTGCTAAAGGCGCCAGCTCCACAAAAAAGCACTGACGAAGAGCTAGGACCAGAATAAGAAGAAGAATAGGTGGTTGGGCCCAGTTAACCTCCAGCCACAGGTCCTAGCCAACAACAAGAAGTAGGACCTAGCACAGGCTAGGATCAGCTGCCACCATTGCAAGACTACAGACCGTCGATGAGCTATCTTAGGGCCATTGCTGAGCTGGTCAGTTGGGGAAGTCGTGATGACGCAAACCTCTTCTGCATCATTGATGATGCTAGGTAGCCTACTATTTCATTAGATCACACAAGGGATGAAGTTTCTATTCAAACATGAGGAGGGGAAAGCAGATGGCCACAACAGATCTCAGGAAACACGTCATCTTTCCAGGTGCAGTTAGAGATTGGTGAAGGGGCCACTGTGGTGGTCATGTAACACCAGAATGCCGCAGGAGCTACTAAAGTGGTCATGGGCCACATCAAGGAATCCTTTAATATACCTGTTATGCCACCGGAAGATCTTACAGGAGCACGAGATGCTCAAACCTTAGCTGGAACCTCAATGACTCCTGCGGAACATGAGGATGTGCTTGATAGATTGCTTCAAACAGGGCAGGTAATGACATTCCTGTTTGACATCCCTCAGGATGTAACAACAATTCAGTCAGACCTCATTTCCACAAAGGGAAAGCTAGTCTTAATAGAAGTAAGGGCAGAGCATGCTGAAGCTGAAGCACAGAAACTACAAGAGTAGCTCGTGGCCTTACAAGCAGCACATCGGGACCCTCTACAATTTGTTCCCATAGACCAGCTATAAAACTTTAGAATTGAGTAGTTTACAAAGTTAATTGTAGAGAATAAAAAGGTGATGGAAGAAAAGGAGACGATTTTTTGGGATACCTCCACAGCATAGGTGCAAACCCATGCGCATCTTAAGGCACTCAAATCCTTACAGGAAGAAAGCAAACAACTTGCGATTGACAACCTTCAGTTGACCACTGTAGAAAAGTAAAAGAATGTTCTCGATGAACACTTTCATCAATTACAAGAATAATTCATCCAGGTCAACCGAGACGTAAGCCATTTAGCTAGAGAGAATCAAACCCTCTTGATGGAGGAGGTATGCACCATTCGTCAAAAGTCGACGATTGAGATAAGCGCATGGCAGAATGAGGCTAAATGACATGAAAAGATGAAGGAGAACTTCCAAGATGAGGTGGGGATGTACAAAAAAATCCTAGAGAAGGAGATACATATGGCCAAGGCCTAAATCAACACTATCAGTACTCAACACACTGATTGGCGGGCCATATTGGACACATATGCCTTCACCCACCAAGAGGAAGTTAAGAATCGGGACCTGCAGATTCAGGACTTAACAGAGTACATGCAGTTGGAAAATCTCAGATATGCCAACCTTGCCATGTTAATAGCAGGGTGCCCAGGGTTAGAGCTTGAGCAGCAGGTAGCAACCACCCACATTAAATACGAAGCATAATTTGCAGAGCGCAAGAAGCTAGTGGAAAAACTGGATGTTGCAAATTCTGAACTTGAGGTGGTAAAAGCCAGCTACCAAGGATAGAGGGATGTCACAACTGACTTGGCTTGATGGCTAATAGACCTTCATGAATACAAGAACAAAGCTAGATCCTATGAGGAGGAACGATGGGTGTTCGTGGCTTGGTATGTCAAGGCCAACTAGATGTTCCTGCAACTACCCTGTCTGTGGGAGGTGCCGACTCTGTCAAACATTNAATAATCCCATACCTATCCACTGTGTAATCATTGTAACTCAAGAACGAGTTTTTATTTAGTCATGGGGGTATGATGGGACGCGATATCGCATGGGCCGCAATATCGCATACACGATATCGCGTCTGCTGCGATATCTGCGATATCGCATGGGCAGCGATATCGCAGTCCGCCATAATGTCTATAAATAAGAAGTGGCTCTTCCTTGTTTGACAACATAGGTTAGATTGTAGCTAAATTCTAGCAGTTTGATCCCTCTAGAGATAGATTATTTTCCAGTGTCTACCCGTAGTGTGGTGAATGTAATTGTACGGCATCCTTTATTCAAGTGTGACGTACTTGGACATGCACATGATCGATAATAAAGATCGAGATTACTTCATCATTGCAGCATTCACTTTGTTATGTATTTATTTAATTATTTTTTACTACTTTCCTAGTTAATACTCTCTCTCACCCTTAAACTCACGTTAGATGCAGAATGAGTACGACTTGATTATGAGCGTTTAAGTATCACTACTTGGTAACCAAGTGGCGTACCTAGGATCTGCGCTTGGTAATCCCAGTGGTAGTCATGCACGAAGTCCAAGATGTGTACGGATGATCAAGGAATGGATGCTCATCGCACTTAGGCTAGATTAGATTCTCTTACCCTTTCTCTCTTAGCTTAGTTAATATTACTTTCTATTGCCTTCAGGAGTAGCATTAGATTAGGAACACATCATACACCTTACTCTAGACTAAACCATACGTGAAAAATATAATACTAGTTTAGGTGGGAAGACAGCGAACTGCAACCTAAGGATAACTATCTAGGTACCACAACTAGTCCGTCCATGAAGTTTGACCAGATTGCGCGTGAAACGCTTGTATTCGTATCGTGGAGTGTAGGGGTACCTCGCCACTCATCACTTTCTATTTTTTTTGGAGGTAAGTTAACTCAAGGTTGGTAGCATAACCCCTACCCATGTAGTAGGGTAGATGTGACACATGAACAAAAAAGGTCCCACCACAAGGCTACTCCACTACTGTCATACCTGGAAGTGAATCTTCCAATCAAGAGATGAGTGTCTTGACTACTTGCCCTACACCCTTGGGTACAGTGAAACAATTCCTTAGCCTTAAGATTCCTAATATACAATACATGATTTTTTATCATATGGTTCCATTGTTGGAAATTTTATGTTATGATAATATGTTATGAATTTATGCAAATGACTGATGAACATTCTCTTGATTTGTGCTTTTTAGTAACATTAAACTATTAGGGTACTGACAAACATCTTAGTTAGTAGTTATCCAAGGGTAAGAAGGCAATAAGTTGCTATGGGAAGGACCTACTTAGATAAGTCTTATTGATGATAGATTAAATTTTCATTAGAAGTGTATTATGATCTTGTTTGGCTTATTTTGATTTTGAAATTATTTGATTTTCAAAACCTTACTTTATGGACATAAAATATGATACTTTGTAAATCTTACTATAAGTCACACTAGAGTTGTGATTTAGTCATGGGAGAGGGGATAGTATGACATTTTAAAGATAAAGATAAATTTGATATTTTAGGATAACATGGAATGAAAATTTTGTTTGGAAAAGATAAAAGATTGGTATGGGCATGGTGGGGGGAGGTAGGGTGGGGTGTGGTGGTGTTGTTAAGGTGAAGAGATTGGTAGGGCATGAATGATTTCTTTTTATTTTGAGGGTTTCTACTTCTTACAATCTAAAACTATACTAGTTTCGAATCCTCTTTGGATTCATCATTAATGGAGTTGAATATTATAGATGGAAGATATTATTAATAAGTAACTTTGCAAAATTTGGTCAATATTATTATTAGTAAAATTTTTATTAAAGTTGGATAACCTTAAGAATTTTGTTTTTAATTTTTAGTATTTATTATATGTTTTAGAATTTTTAATTAATTATAAGAAGAAATGCTATAGAAAAGGACAAAGGGTGCAAAATGCTAAATTTGTAATATAATATTACTATATTAATGATAAGGTTAAGTATTCATTCATTAATTAGTTTTATTTTTTGCTAGTTTATTACTAAATTTCATTTACAACCAATTAGTTTTTTAAGGAGGCTGTAAGTTGATAATTGTAGGGGATTGAACTCATCACTTCATGAATAGGATTTACAAAAGAAAGAGATTATATCATCTTCTATTGTTCATAATTTTGGTTATGAGAGGCCACCATCCTTCATTGCTTTCTAAGCCTCCATATGTATTCCCATTATTAGGGTGTAGCTTGATCTCTATAGATTCTCTAATTTTTCTTTTTAAATAATTTTCTATCTTGGCTAGGACTTTGCATTTACCTAGTTGCTAAGTATGTTTAGTTTGATCTTTTAAGAATTTATTAATGTGTTCTTCCAAAGGGGATTTTTCAAATCTATTATGTTTTATGTCTCCTTCTTTTAAGTTTGGCAATAATGCTTATTCCATTTTTTTCAAATATACATAGGAGCTTAGGGTACTCACAACACTCTAACTAGTCTTGGCCCACTTTTGGTGGTTGTTACACCTAAACTCTAATGTGTATACAACAATTTAAAGCCCCTCGTATTTCATATTGCCTCCAAATATCTTCCAAAAATTTACAATTATAATTGCATCTTCTAGACCTTATTGAATTTGTTACGAATAAAGTCATTCTAGGTAATAATCTTGTATACAACTTTAGAGTTAAAAGTAAAATTTGTTAATCAATATACCCTAGTGAAAACTCAAATAAATATAACTTCAAACTCTAAAGTGCTTATTTTTCTCTCACAAGCACAAGCAATCTCAAAACAAATTAAAAAAAACCATAGGCACAAGTTGTAGCTCACCTAATCTCACCTACTTTAGACCCCACAAGTATGATTTCAAATCTTAGTACTAGTGATGAAGTGTCAAAGTGTTGCGTTGATCGGCCCTCATCAACGTGGCCTTGTCTACATGGTGTTGCCTTGTCAACGGGGCCACATCAACATAGTGTTTGCTATGGTTATGGGGCCCTATCAACGTAGCTCCACAATAACGTCTATAAATACATGCTCACCAACTATGTTTATGGGAGGTCATGTCATAGTTGTAGTAGAGCTCCTGCAGTTTTGTCATTTGAAAGTTAGAATATTTCTCTAAGTGCCCATAGTAGGAGTCAGAAAGTGTATGAATCTTTATTCAAATACTGATGTACCTAAGCATACTAGTGTAAACGGCAATAAAGACAAGCCTTTTGATCAAACCTTATAGCACTTGGAATAGATTAAAGATTTATTTATGCATTTACTATTTTCATTAATTATGTAATTAATTAAGCTAAACTAGACTTTAATTGATTAGTCAATTAGTTAAGCTAAATAGATTAAACACACAAGTACAATCACTTCGAGCATAACATATAGCCCTTGGGAATCCCAACAGCACTTAACACTTGGTAGCCCAACAATGTTGTATACATTCCATATGTGTACGAAAAGTGGGATTGGATACTTATGTTAGGATTAGTTAAAGATTAATTAATTAGTTAAAATAAATTAGATATTAAATTATTTCATTTCTCTATTTTAAAGCACTAGGAACATAAAACATAAAATAATAAAAATCATATGCCTTAATTACACTTAACCATACCTTTGTACATCATAAGTGTACTTGGGAAGACCATGAATGACTATTAGGGCAAGTTCACTTCCTTGAGGCTAGTGTATCGGAATATGAGGAGTCCACAAAATTCGAGTAGATCGCGTGTGAATGCTTGGTGATTCATATGGTTAAGTGTAGGGGGATTCATCACTCATCATTGGCACTATTGCTAGGGACTCTTTTTGTTTGAAACATGCACTATTTAGGTTTAGTGAACATCATTAACATCATTGGATGAACCCTAAGGTCAAAATCATTCTCACAATATATATAATCACATAAGCACATTGATATCTTATTTGTATTACAAAATGTCTTCTTCTCACAAGTGTGATGATACTAAACTACCAATGCCTTAATAATGCAAGGTGGTGTATACTCATCCATATGAGTATGTGCCTAATTTCATCTTCATCCTACATCAAGATGAAAAACTACAATGGCAAGATATGGAAGGCAACATTGTAATGCCTCCTGATCAATTTGTGCTTGGGATGCTGCTTCAAAGTCTAAGGAAATTAGGCATCTAGGATTTTCTAGAGGAGTACGTTGTGCATGATTATGACTACTAGGACTACCATCCCATTGAAACACAATGTAGGAGAGACTGACACTAGGAGAAGCACCATGAGATTGTGAAGGGGAAATGATTCGTCAATCCCTTGTTCTTACTCAACCAAAATGACAATGAGGACCCTCCCTTTGGGGGTTCTCAACATGAAGATTCCCCACCCATTGTTATTGGTGATGGGGGTGTAGCCCTAAATCTGTAGTCCACTATTAATAATCTAAGTTTAGGTAAAAATGGAAGTCAAGGCAGGGGCTCGAACAAGTGTCAAGATGACAAGAAAAATGATGAACGTGGCCATGACAACCATAGAGGTGTTGGCAGACACCATGATGGTGACAATCCTCCTTCTTCTTCACCCTCTTCATTTGCATCTTTTTCTTCCCCTTTTGGTTTTGACAACCACCTTAGAAAGAACAATCATGATGAAGGGGAACAACAGGACAATAATGATGATCGTTGGACCCACCATGAACGAAGGGGTAGTAGAGGACATCATTGAAATAATGATGATGATGAGCCTTTGTTGGTAACTTGAAGCATGCTAAATATTGCAGAGGCTGTAAAAATTCCAATCAGGCATGTGAAAGATAGTCAAATCATAGGACTTGATATGAACAATATTCCCAAATTTGAGGGGGATATAACTATGATTCATAGACACATCTTCAAGATTTTCATGATGCCTGTGCCTTACAAAATATTGAAAATGATTAGCAGAAATTAAAGCTATTTCCCAGGATATTCATCAAGGAAGTAGACAGCTAGTACCAGTCCTTGGAGCTGGAATCCATCTACAATTGGAGTACAATGCTAGAGTTATTTAATGATAAGTATTAGACATACTTCAGAGTGTCTAATCTAAGAAGGCAGATCCAAGGATGGAAGAAAGGAAACCATGAATCCTTGGACGCCACCATGGTAAAATACTATTCTCTCATATATTGATGCCCTAGCCATGGTTATTTTCAACGAGAACAACTTCACCATATCATAGATGGAATTAGATCGAAAACAAGAAGAACTCTTAGGGTCTATGCCCAAGGGAGACTATTAGAACTTAGAGCCCATTAGATTCAAAGGCTAATTGAGTAAGTAGCAAAAGAAGAAGGAGAGTGAAGGAAATGGGAAATTGTTAAAGAATACAATAGGGATCCTTCCATCAGAAAGAGGAAAGTTTGATTTTGTGACAATGAGGAAGAGTCACCACTCGATGAGGTGGTTGATGAGTGGCGAGGTACGCCTACACTCAACCATACGAATACGAGCGTAGCATGCGCGATCCGGTTGAACTCCATAGACTAAGTGCCTACACGCCTCATGGAACACTTAAGGTTAATTATTCGTTGTCTTCCCAGACTTACTTGTATTTGTCACGGTTGTAGTTAAGTAAGTTTGAGGTATATGATTTTTATAGTCTTTTATGTTTTATCTCCTATGCTGATAAGGTGAAGAGACTAATTACTAACTTTAACTAACTAACTAAGTCTAAATTAACCTAGTCTCAGCATCTGTTCCCACTTACTGTTCACACCCTGAACCAATGCAACATTGGTTACCAAACACTAGTCATTGCTAGGATCACCAAGCGTAACGCACGTGCTCAAAGCGGTCGTACTGAGGCACTTAACTAGGAGAGAAGGGTTGAGAGAGATTTAATGACTAATAAAGTGATTAAATGATAAATAGTAAATAACAATAAATAAAGTCCTAATTAGCCTATTCCATGCACTACAAGGTTTATCCAAGAAGTTTGTCTTTATTGCCGTACACAAACTTGTGTTTAGGTACAATATTTGCTCGAATAAAGATCCGTTCACTTTGGAGCTCCTACTACAGGCACATGGAAATTATTCTATCTCTGGAGGGATCCAACTGCCAGAGTTTCGCTATGGTCTAGGCCTAGAATGAGAAACAAGGGAGAGCTGCCTCTTATTTATAGATTTGACGGCACACCACGATATCGTGGGGGAAGACGTGATATCACGTGGGATGCGATATCGTGGCCCATGCGATATCGCATCCCATCAGTGCTGAACAAAAAGACCTTATTGATTCAAAAATCTATGTCTAAAATTTTAGCCAAGGTAGATAAATTGTAGGATTCGTTAAATGAAAAATTCTAAACTGCTATAAAAATCACCAAAGAATCAAGAGATCAAAGTAGGAATTTTGACCATAGGAGGTAAAAAGAACTTGCATGTGCCTACCAATGGGGTAAGGACAAGATA
Organism: Gnetum montanum; assembly: GCA_015680685.1. NCBI lineage: Eukaryota > Viridiplantae > Streptophyta > Gnetopsida > Gnetales > Gnetaceae > Gnetum > Gnetum montanum. The sequence continues at coordinate 31,472 of MNCI01010586.1, read as the reverse complement.
GCTATGGTAGAGGGCATTGTAGAAACTAAATTAGATAATGATGGTGGATGTGACATCTACCAATATGAACATCCTAAGGGATGTTGCCCTATCATGTCACACTTACAGGAGTTTGGGGTGTATGCTCTGAATCCATGACTAGCAAAAATAGAAAAACCCAGAAGATTTCCTTATCCTCAAGGTAATCCCAGATAGTTTCATCAATAACAACAATATTATCCAAGTTGAACTCCATCATAATTGTACAAGCAATATTAACAATGGCACCAACCATAGTCATTGGGGATGCCAACATCAAGGCAGCAGTACCCTTACAAGCAACCATATCCATATGGGTATTAGATTTAGCAACCCTTGTCTCCATATCACTACCACCCTCCTGAATATTACAGAGCTCATTCTCCACATTCCAGGAGGGATGCCATGTTTTATCTTTATCCTTCTCCTATTTTTGCACCTATTCCTCTACCCTCAACATAGCTATCGCCTGCTTCATCCCTGCAAGGTAAACTTCTAGCCCAATCACAGCAATGCAACACTACCAGGGCCATCAATCTATAACCAGTTCATCAACCAAGGGGTTCAAAACCTCATGCTCATAAAAAATCATTCTTATGAACCAATAGTCCCATTAAGTCCTCACAGGCTTAGGCGGCTAGTCACCTTACTCCTACCTCATCCTCTGCAAACCATTCCATCAAGTTTTCTTCAAACCAAATGCCACCCAAAATCCATACTGTTATGCTCACTCATGTTGTATTTGATTAGATTCGAGTTAGGAACCTTCCTAGGAAGTTAGCTAATCCTGGGAGTCCTCTTATCTATTTATAGATTACTAGGAATGAACCATGTACAACTCTTCTTGATTTAGGTTCTAGTGTAAACTTGATTTCTCATGAGATGTATATTGCCTAGAACTTGCTGCCTCTTAAGAAGAGCAATATCAGATTGGAATTGGTAGATCAGTCCATCACTATTCCATTAAGACTAGTCAAAGACATTGTGACCACTATCTGTGGGTTGTCTTATCCTACCGATTTCTTAGTAATGAAGGTTGAGAACTGTAAGGGGGACTTCCCAATCATTATGGGAAGGGCATGGCTAAGCACTATTGATGCAGGAATGGAAATCAGAGATCTTTTCTTGGAGATATCTAAGGAAAATGCATTTGGAAAGATTAAGAAGAGACGAGTTCCATGTGTCACATACAACGATACAGGGTGCAATTGCATGTAGAAACTTTAGTCCATGAAATGAGCATCTATTTTCGCCTATAGGCAATGTGCACATAAAGCAGATATTCAAAGGTGTCTGTACACAGCAACCACAATACAAGAGGGCACCTAGTGGCTAACCATTGATTCTAACAGTAGCATGATTTGCATGGAGCCTACTAAGGGCCTAACATGCACTTATGTCATAGGCATGGATGAACTAGAGCAAGTTCATCACTAACTTTCTAATAATGAAAATGATGATACCAATTGGAGAGAGTTGGAGATCCCTGAGAACTTCAAACAAGAGCCCCTAGAGTTGAAAACTCTATCTATTGACCTAGAATATGCATTCTTGAGAAATGGCAAGCCATTCATACTTAATGCCAAACTTGCTCCTGAGCAGAAAGCAAAACTATTGAAAGTGATCAACAAATGGTCAATAGCCTTTGCTTGGTCATACCCTAAACTCACTAGAATTGATCCATGAATATGCTAGCACCGCATTTACATGGATCCATCCATGAAGCCAAGGAGGCAACCACAATGATGGTTGAACCCAAAATTAAATTAAATCATCAAAGAGGAGATTGAGAAACTCCTTAAGGTAGGGTTCATCTACCCCATTATAGATAGAAAGTGGGTCAATCCACTCATGATAGTGCTAAAGAGAGGTGGAAAATGGTGGGTTTGTATTGACTTCAGGTTGTTAAACATGGCAACATTCAAAGATAATTTTCCATTGTCATTTGTTAATCAGGTGTTGAACACCATATCTGGGCATTGTTATTATAGTTTTCTGGATGGTTGTAGTGGCTATAACCAAATCCAAATTGCACTAAAAGACTAGGACAAAACAACATTCATGAGTCCTAGTCCCTGGGAAACCTTTGCATATTGCAAGATGCCTTTTGATCTATAAAATGCTTCTACCACTTGTTTAGTACTAAGCATCTTTTAGTAGCAAATAAATAGCAAAGTGGAAGTCTTTATGGATGACTTCTCCACTTATGGTCCTACATTCAAGCAAGCCTTAGACCACCTTAAGCAAGTATTCGAAAGATGTGTGAAAACAAATCTACTTCTCAATTGGCAAAAGGACCATCTCATGGTTGAAGAAGGCATTGTATTAGGGCATAAAAGTTCATAGGAAGAAATCAAGGTAGATCCTGAAAAGATAAGGGTCATCTAAGGAATCATCCACCAACTAGAAACTGTTAAAGATGTTCGACCATTCCTTAGACACACTTACTACTATTGAAAATTTATATAGAATTTCTCCAATATCGCAAAATCGTTGGTCAAGTTAACAAAGAAAGATGCTCTTTTCATCTAGACCAAGGAATGCAAAAATGCATTACAGAGCCTCAAATACAAGCTCATAGAGACTCCAATTCTCTGAGGACCTAATTGGTCCATATCATTCCATATAATGAAAAATGCATCTAATTATGCCTTGGAGCTATGCTTATGCAATTGGATGATAAGAAATGTCCATATTACATCCACTACACAAGTCAAAGCATTGTGGGTACATAATTGAATTACACCACTACAAAGAAAGAACTAATGGTGGTGGTGTATGCTCTAGAAAAGTTCAGGCACTATGTGCTTGTATAAAGTGTTTGTACACACTAATCACAATGCCATCCACTTTTTCATGAACAAGTCAATGGTGAGCCCTTGTGTCATATGGTGGCTCATAATCTTATAGGAATTCGATTTTATAATGGCATATCGAAAGGAGACTAAGAATGTGGTTGCCAATCACTTATCTTAGTTACAATGGGATAACAAAGAGGAGGAGAGCCCGCTCTTCAACCAATTTCTTGATGAACTCATTTTTGTTGGTTCAATAAATGAACAAAATGCCCATAGAACCAAAATGGTATGATGGCATTCTCACTTATCTTCTCACTAAGGAGATGCCACAAGATCTAGACCATAAGAAGAAATAACAATTTCTTTATTAGGCTAAGCACTTCATGGAAATCAATGAACACCTTTATAAGGTGTGTGCTAATGGGTTGGTTCATTGGTGTGTACTTGATGTAGATCAATTGTGCATTCTCCAGGATGCTCATGAGGGTCCTTATGGAGGCCACTATGTTGGAAGACATACAACCATAAAAATCCTAATGTAAGATACTATTGGCTCATAATCTTTAGGGATGCCCACCAATTTATCTGATCTTGTGAGCATTATCAATGAGATGGTGGGATGATTACACATATGGAGGGTTCTCAATAATGGATTCAACCACTAGAATCCTTGACATATGGGTTATAGATTTCATGGATCCCATCACACCCATGTCTAACTAGAAGGCATATATAATCATTGCTGTTGACTACTGTACCAAATGGATAGAAGTAGTAGTCATCATCGACTATACATCATCCATTACTACTCAATTTGTACAACAAAATGTTATGAATAGGTTTGGGATGCCACGTGCACTGATTGCTGATAATAAAACCCATTTTACAGGTGCTACCTTTTGAAAACTCATGCAACACTTAGGGGTTGAACATAAATTAACAACACCCTATCACCCCCAAGCCAACAGTCAAGCAGAGTCGACGAATAGGGAGATTATAAAGGTTCTAACAAGAACTATTAGCAAGTATAGGAGAGAGTGGAGCACAAAACTCAACGATGTCCTTTAGGCCTATCACTCAACATGGAAACTCCCTGTTAGCTACTCTCCCTATGAGTTGGTGTACAGAAAACTTCCAATGCTCCCAATTCAATCTGAACTTTATACACTCTCAACAGCCTATGACCTAGACCTTAATCTAATTTTAGCATAAAGAGAGATTTACCAACATAAATGTTTTGGATGAAAATCGATTAGTGGCCCTATCCTTGAATGAAGTGCATAAGGCATTCAACAAACAATGTCATGACCTTAGAATACTGAAAGAGAAATTTAAACTAGGAAATAAGGTTCTCTATTGGAATCCCACATATTTACCTCAATGAACCAAGTTCCAAACATTGTGAAAGGGGCCTTATAGAATTGATGAAACCTTTTCTTCTTGGGCCATGATCATATACAAACCTAAAAGTCCAAATAATAAGTAGTTGGTTAACATCCAACAAATAAAGCCTTTCCACAAGCCCAAGCAAGCCAGTGCAACAAATACCTCAATAGATGCAACCATGCTCAATTTTTCTAATTTCCTCCTTCCAACTCAGTCATGGGGGAAATGGCCATCCATGCTAACCATATATATGGCTCCTTAGTTTTTCTATTTTTTGGTTTACACATTTTTGTTTTTTCAAATTATTTATTTTATACCTTTTTGATTTTTAAACTTTTTCCTATTTTACACCATTTTTGTTTTGCACCATCATTAGTACATTGAAATTTTTCTTGAGTATTTTACACTTTCTTATATATTTAACTTTATTTTAGCGCGATTTTCTAATTTTTGTTAATAAACATGCTTTGTGCCAATAGGACATAGTGGTGCTATAGTTGTTGCTAATGGTGGTTTGTGCTTAATGTTTTGTTTGCTAATGTCTGGTTTTTATATTTAAATTTTTCTATCAATGGCTAAGACATGGTTTCATTTTCATGGAATAAGCAGTGAGTCCATGACATCCACCCATCCACAAACTCTATGGTTTTCCTTGTTTTGGAAGGATGAGGTCCCCTTTATTAAATAAAATTTTAATAAATTTATGACCTTGGTAGTTTCCAGAATTGGGAAGGATTCAAAGGTTTGCATAGGGTGTGACTTCAAGGGGACTCAATACTCTTTGTACTCTTTTACTTACTTGAGTCCATGAGTGGTTTCATAGGCTTCTTATCATTCCATGTTGACCAATAGTAGGAAGTTAAGTAAGTCTTTGCATGGTGTTTTTCTCATTCAAAAGTTCCAAAAAAAATAATGGGAATTCAAAGCACGCCTCTTAGACAAATAAACAGGCTACAAGCAGTAGTTATGCGACAAGAAAGACATGTTACCCATGCCTAAAGGTTCCCTTTAACTAAGGCCCTCTCTCACTTCTTACTATCCTTTTCTTCTTCTTAAGGCATGGTGGTTGTTCTATGGGAGCATTCTTATGTCTCGAGGGAATGGATCAATCTTGGAGTGGTGATGTGAAGTCATTGAAAGCGGTTGGTTTTGGTCTAAACTAAGGATGGATCTTCTTAGGTCATTTAAACAGAAATCCACAAGGGACTTCTTATGACCCCAATTTGGAATTTCATTCCACCTTCTTCATCATCCATCCATGCTGCCTGTAACTCACTTCACTACTGGTGTCCATGTTCTTGTTCGGTGTCTTTGTTTGACGTACTTGAATTTTGTGGTAGAATCTTCCGGGTTTTGGTCCTTAACTTCAATCAACCATTAATTGCATATGGGACCCACAAACTCTTTAGGTTGAGGTTATGCAAGGGTAAACAAGGCATGTGTCTGCTATGGGAAGTACCCACTTGCATATCTATTGGTTGGGTTTGTTAAGCATCTTATCCTTAGGCATTCTTATAATCAAAATCTTTCATACACCCATCTTCTGCATCCGACCATGTGCTCCTTTACATATTTTCTTTAATTCATACATTCTCTATCAAATTTTTTGAATTCTTGAGCTCTCAAAGATCCTCTTCAATGATTTCATCATATTTTTGGCTTTTTTGGGACTCCATGGATTCCAAATTCATTTAAAAATTCCTTGTATTTTTTGAAATATTCAAGTTTGAAAATTTTGTTTAAGAACCTTATAAACGAGGCCTCGTTGATGGAGCCCATGCATTTATGAGGCCTCATATATGTGGTCCTGTCAATGCAGCACAAAAATACTATAAATATGCATGACTCCCTTTTGAAATTTTCACATTTTCGCATAAACGCTAAGGGAGTTTTTCAAATTTTTAAAGCCCAAAATCTTTTAGAGCACATAACTTCCTAACTATTTATCCAAATCACTACATTCTTCAACCTTGTAGCTCCCAAGGTAAGCTCTTAGTCATGGGGGCCACAAATGTGCCATTTTTGATAAAAAAAATTTCACCATTTTTCTAACTCCCACAAAGGTTTAATTAAGAAATCAACATTTAAACACCAAATTACAGAAGTGAAACCCTTCCAACAAGCTCTGGTCACACTTATAAAAAAATTAAGTCATAAAATAAGAATAAAATAATCAATTTGCCATGGTCCAACTGTAGCCAAATGTAACTAACTAATGAGATAAGGTATTCAAATATTCAAAGTTACACATTATATTTACTAATCCATGAATGTGTTATGATCATAGATGGCACCAAAAGGCAAACACATGCAAGAAAGAGGACCATCTCAACCAAGGGAAAAATGGTCAAGAACGAGAAGTGGCCAAGAATAGGCCTAGGAAGAACCAATAGCAACCCATGCCATGGGACATCTTAAGGAAGAGGTCAAAGTGGAATCTATTCATTAGATTCCACCATAAGATTTAGAAGGCCTTGGATTTGACCCACCAGGAGAATGTGCAGTTGACTGTAGAAAACCAACACCTATGAAACATTGATATGCATAAACAATAGTCGATCAATTTTATCCATCAATAGTAGAAGCAACTAGCTAGAGCAAACACAGAGTTAAGGAGATTGGTAGCTGAGAATAGAAACCTCTTCATGAAGGAGGTCTGTAACCTTTGCCAAAAGACTGCAATAGAGGTAGCCACCTAGAAATCAGAGGCTCTCAAATTCGAGAGAGTCAAAGATCACTACAAAGACTAGGTCAACCTATAGAAAGAATTAAATAAGAAACCTATTCAAGTGACAAAGGCAAAGAATGAGACCCTCTAACAACTCTAACATGGACACAAATTGTGGCAGCCCATCATTAATGGGATTGATCAGTACAATAAAGTAAAAATTCACCTAAAGGAGTTACAGATAGAGGAAATGATGGAATACATGAAGCTTGCCAATATTTGATACGTGAACTTGGCTATGTTGACTACCAGATGACCATGGTCAGAACTAGAAAAGCAGGTGACCAACTTGTACTTATTGTAGAAGGCTGAGTTCAAGCACCACAAGGACACTGAGTAAAAGCTTGCGGTGGCAAACACTAAACTCAAAGTTCTCAAGGGAAAATGCACTGATAAGAGATTTGCTGCTAAGAACTTGGCCAAAAAAATGAATGACAACTAGGGGCTGTAGAATGCAATGAGGGCATTTGATGTCAAATGGAAACAATTCGTTGCCTGGTTTGTCAACATCAAGGAGCTATTCCTAGTAATGTCTTGTTTATGGGATATCCCCATTCTAACCCACATTGGTGATGCCATGTGAACTATGAATGATCCTTAAAGCAAGAAGGAGAATATGAAGGCATACTAGATGCATTTCACATTCCATTAGAGGTAGCAACCACAATAGAATAGCCATAGCCACCTTAGCCACTACGTGTGCTCAAAGCTAGCGAAGGTCCTTCAGAACCTCAAGAGCCTCCGCTGCCTAGGACCATTTGATCTTCTCAACCATCTTTGTGCTATTAGAGGATGTGATGTCCAAGTTTAAGTAGTCATGTCATGGTGTTCAATTTTGTGTCATGAACACTCAGTTTTGTAATGTTAGCTTATTATGTCAAGAGTCAGTGAATAATCCCATACCTTCCCAATTCTGTAAAGGAACTCAAAAATGAGTTTTCATTTAGTCATGTGGGTATGATGAAGTGTCAAAGTGTCATGTCAATTGATGAGACGCAATTCGCATAGGCCACGATATCACGTACGCAATATCGTGTGCGCTGCGATATCGCATCCCCCGCGATATCGCGTACACAGTATCGCAGTCTGCCGCCATATCTATAAATAAGATGTGGCTCTCCCTTGTTCAGGATCCTAGTTTTAGAGTAGAAAAGCTCTGGTAGTTTGATCCCTCCAGAGTTAGATTTTTTTCCTGTGTCTGCCCGCAGTGTGGTGAATGTAATTGTACGGTGTCTTTATTCGAGTGTGCCGTACTTGGACATGCACATGACTAGCAATAAAGATCGAGATTACTTCATCATTGCAGCATTCACTTAGTTTATTTATTTGTTTATTTATTTAATGTTATTTATTATTTTCTCTCT
>MNCI01010582.1:598924-615082 GCA_015680685.1 Gnetum montanum | reverse complement strand
GGTGATAATATAATATCTACCTTGGTATAAATGTTGATGGTACCTAATCTATGTTAATTTATAAATAATTTATGTGCACTTGCACCCGTATGAAAATGACTGGAAACAAAAATTTAAATCCAAAACATCAGGCCCGAATGTGAAGGTGCCAGGCCTAGAACTACCAGCAAATACTTCCCAAATATCCCACTCCTGCCAAAAATTGTTATTAACTGCCACCGCGGAAGAAGGCTTTGCCGCTGCATCTGGCATCATTTTTGTGTAGTGTTTGGTTTCTGAAGAGTGAAGGAGAAAGATCTTGAAGAAAAATGATGTATTGAACATATGGTTGCCTGGAATTTGTTTTGTTTTACCCCAAATTCGCTTAGGGCTTCCTGCGTTTTTTTGTGTTCCTACAGATCATCTTTCAAATTCCTACCGTTGATTGCAGAGTCAAGGGCAAACATGCCATGGATCAGAGCATCAGTGAATAACGACATCTAATATGGTAGGTTAGGAATGGCCCTGTAATGGCCAAAGAAATCTCCACATAGTGTGTGCATTGCAGAACACAATGAACGTCCTTGAAGGCGGGCGGATCAGCTGTATATTGATGAAAAAATTTTGAAACTGAAAGTGTTTCTATTTTGAATTCGGCAACGTCCATGCGAGTTCTTCCTCCACCGCCTTTGAACCCACGTCCCTGCACAGTTCTGGCACAACGCGCCCAGCAAAGGCACCGCCGATTTGGGGCCAAAGAAAACAGTCGATTTTGCGTGTAAAAATAGAAGCCATTACAAATCAATAAACCTTAGCACTTCCCTGCATCAGTACCAACGCAATTCCTTTCCAAAGCATGAGCTATACCATAGTTTAAATCATCGTATTTACCATTAATAATGTCTTTTCCATTTTCAAACATCCACTGATAATCTCCCAATTTCATTTTATTTCCAATGCTCTATTATTTTTTACCAGTACCCAAATGACCAATTCTTGAATGTATTTCTAACAATGAAGAATTCCTTGCTTGTCTATTCATTCACCATTGGCACATTGTCCCTTGCTATCTTCTACTCACTATTTTTCATATGTGCATCATTATTTCCACCAATAATATTACGGTCTCTCTTGGATCCCTTACCAATGGTAGGAAATAACACATTTACACTCTCTCATTCTTACCATAATGTTTAAAATGAATCTTACTGTTCCATGAAATGGCCAAATGTGCCAACGGTTATAGAGCCTCATTCTTTGCAATATCATTAAGTGTATGAGTATTGTTGTTTTATGGATTATAGTTCCATTGTAATTGTAATATTCTTTTGAATTAATAGAAGATAAGTAGTTTTCCTATTTTTTGGAAATTTAATTTATCTCATATAATATCTAGATTTTGTGTGTTTTGAATGATTAAAGTAAATCTAAGTGATCCTGCTCCAAATTCATAATGATTTCTATAGTTATAAGTATTGTAAGTATTAATTGCTACTTATGAATCCTCTCATAAGATGATCATAGTTACCTTGATATTATTTTGAGAATAGTACTAACTATAAGCTATCATAGATAAAATACAACTAGTACTCATTTTGGTTCTAGTAGATCATAATATCTAGCAACATCATCTTTGAGCTGATGATATATCATCTTGAGTTTGTAAGAACTTCTTCTTTTTTAGTGTTGTTTCTTCTGCTCTAGTAGTATTACAACTTTTTAATTGTTGTTGTACCTTCTAGCATCATGGATTCTTACATACACTTATGATGCTCATGTCAATTCCTTTTACCCTTAGTGTTACATGGGCTTTCCCTCTCTAGTCCCCTCTAACAATCCAAAACTAGGTTACAAAAACTCTTTTCAATTATCTCCTTTATGAGTACTTCCTTCATGAATTATCTATGTGCTTAAGAACTTACTATGATTACTTTTTTAAATGTTTGGTTATCAATCCTTGATGTTCTAATCCTTCTTTTGGTGCTCGACATATCCAAGATTAACTTTGCCTTATTAACCCTTATTAGCTTGAGCCAATCTTCTTCTTCTTTTATGTAGGTATCTGTTGGCGACCATTTGGGACTACCAATGTTTCCCTTCGATCTTGTGACTGGGGTTACTAGAAACGAAGGTGTTCCTTCAAACAAGGTTTAGGTACTTGTTGGTCTCTGGCAACACCAAGGCCTAGATACCTCCAAATAAACTCAGTGGTTATAGAGTAAACTAAGTGTGAATGTGTAGTTGCTGTTATGATTGTAGAAATGGTGGGGTTTGTGTATGAAACTATAATTAGCTATCATAAAATAAATTCAGCTAACTTTGTCAAACACTATGAATCATTAAATATTCCTATTTTATCAAGTCACTTAGTCTATATAGTCCTTATATTACATTACTTAAACAAATAAAATTTCACAAAAATGCTTGAGCACAATTCTACCAAAATCTACTCCTAATTTTCCCCAAAGAGAAAGTTCCACAAGAAAACTAAAAATAGAGTGATATTCAATGCATTTAGGAAAGAGAAAATAAGAGAAGGCAAATTTTTTTGAAATCTCAAACATTTAGGTAAGATAAATCGAACATGATGAAACATGTTGCAATAAAGCTATTCCAGTTTAATCTAAGTATTACAAATTGTCAAAACCCTCTAAGCCCAATAAGCAATTTCATAAAATACACTCTTATTAAACTACCAAAATTCTTTGTAAGTGACAAAGTACAAGCTTTTATTTAGCTAGTTAATAATTGTCAAGAATTGCAAACAATAGAGCTACCAAAAAAAATTTGACGATTTCAAGATTGAATTTCCAAGGCAATAAATTTTTTTTAAAAATGAAGCTAATTCAAGCAAGTTAAAGTATCGAAGATTTTCTAGATCCTTTAAACTCAAATGGAATTTTTATAAAAACATCACTATTAAATTTCTCAAGAGGCTTTCCAAAAACAACATAAGCTTTTATATGGCTAACAAAATAGAAGTCTAGAATTGTGAAAACATAAAGTTATAAGAGTAATCTAGAAAATCCCAAGATTAAAAGCCAAGCATGATACTATCTAACACATTAGCCAAGAAATTAAGACAAAATGGGAAGAAAAGAACTCATAGGATTAAAACAAAGCACCTGAATTGATGCCTTTAGCAAGCCATGCTTTATAATCTTCAATATATTTCTTCTTGATCTCCCACCAATTCCCCTTCCCCCAAACTTATATCCTTAAAGCTCTATTTATAGTAGCTTTTAGGTAGGTACAAACATCATGAAAAATTAAGGTGGGTTACAAACATTGTGGGGGTTAGTTATAACCACCATAGAGTTAAATGCTATAGTGGATAAATGTTTTATAGTTACAACCACCATGGAGGCTAAGAAGCTATAGTTGATGATAAATCATGTTTTTCATATGCTCCGCTATTGGGGTGGCTGTGATATTTGGGTGCACGATATTGAGTATGCATCATTGTACTCCAAAATCGTCAAGCCATTGATAGAATTGACAAAGAAGGATGCATTATTCATTTGGACCCCTGAATGTGAAATAGTATTTTGGAAATTGAAACAAAAGCTTGTTGAAACCCCCATTCTACAAGCACTTTATTAGTCCAAACCATTTCATGTGATGACTGATGCATCAAATTATGCCTTGGAGGTAGTGCTTACACAGATGGATGATCAAAAACATCCATATTACATTCACTGTGCAAGCTGGAGCATTGCAGGTGCATAACTAAACTACACCACCATAGAAAAGGAGTTGATGGCAGTGGTGTTTACCTTAGAGAAGTTTAAGCTCTATGTGCTTAACTAGAAAGTGTTCGTGCACATAGATCATAGCACCATCCGATTTCTAATGAATAAACCAACGGTGAGCCCTCGTGTCATACGGTGGCTTGTGATTTTGCAGGAGTTCAATCTCATGATGATAGATCAAAAATGTGTGGAGAATGTGGTCATGGATCACTTATCGCGACTAAGATGGGATGACAAGGAGAAAGAGAGCCCCTTATTGGATCAATTCCCTAATGAATCTCTCCTTGTAGGGGCTATTAATGCACAAATGCCTGATGAACCAAAATGGTATGACATCATTCTCACTTATCTACTCAAGCAAGAATTGCTGCAAGGATTGGACACTAGAAAGAAACAACGGTTTCTACACCAGGTCAAGCATTTTATGGAAATTAATGGAAACCTTTACAAAGTCTATCTTGATAGCCTAGTACGTTGGTGTGTTCCTGACATAGATCAATTGCACATTCTCCAGGATGCTCACAAAGGCCCTTGTGGGGGCCATTATGATGGAAGATGCACAGCCATAAAAACCCTCATGGTAGGGTATTATTGGCCAATAATATTCATGGATGCATACCACTTTGTTTGTGATTGTGATCATTTCCAGAGAGATGGTGGAATCATAGCTTGAATGGAAGGGCCACAACAATGGATTCAACCTCTTAAGCCATTCAATATTTGGGGCATTGACTTCATGGGTACCATCACACCTTTATCAAGTGGAAAGGCATATATAATAGTCGTAGTTGACTATTGCACCAAGTGGGAAAAAGCAACAACCATCATCGACTATACATCCACCACTGCTACTTGGCTTGTACAACAAAGCATCATAAACAAGTTTGGTGTACCTCATGTGTTAATTTCTGATAATGGAACTCATTTTTAAGGTGCCACTTTCCAAAAATTGATGTAGTGCTTAGGGGTTGAGCATAAACTCACAACATCACCCCCAAGTCAATGGTCAAGTTGAGGTCACTAATCAGGAGATTACAAAAATTTTAATGCATACCATTAGCAAATACCGAAGGGACTAGAGCACCAAATTAAATGATTCCCTTTGAGCCTATCACTCCACATGGAAGCTTCCCATAAGTTATTTTCACTATGAGCTTGTGTACGGAAAGCTACCAACACTACCCATCCAATCCGAGCTTCGTACACTCTCTACAGCTTGTGATCTTCACCTAAATCTAAGTCTAGCATAGAAAGAATGATTAATGAATCTCAACTTTCTAGATAAAAATCGTTTAATGGCCCTATCATCCAATGAAACACATAAGGCATTCAACATGAGATGTCATGACCTCAAAATATGAAAAGTTAAGTGTCAACCAAGAAACAAGGTTCTCTATTGGAATCCTGCACATGTACCCCAACAAACCAAATTTTAAACATTGTGGAAAGGACCTTACATTATTTATGAGACTTTTCCATCTGGGGCCATGATTATCTACAAACCTGATAGCCCAAATAAGAAACAATTAGTCAATATCCAACAAGTAAAACCTTTCCATGAGCCCAAGCCAACCAACTCAACGAACACCTTGCCAAATGAACAACCACGCCCAATCTTTTGGATCTCCCCCTTCCAACTTAGTCATGGGGGATATGGCTACCCATACTAACACTTTATGTGGCTTCTTAGTCTTTTGAACTTTTTGTTTTACACAATTTTGATTTTACAAATTTTTGTTTTCATATTCTTTGTTGTACATCTTTGTTTTACATATTTATATTTTTCAAGTTATTGATCTTTTCATAGTTTTTGTTTTACACCATCTTTAATATATTTAATATTTTTCCTACTCTTTTAATTTCTTTTATGTTTGCTTGTACTTGATGTGTTTTTGTACTTTTTCTGCTAATAAGGTGGAAGGTACAATGGTAATGTGCTACTCAATGGTGGTATGTTTCATTTGTAATTTGATTGTTCATGTCTAGTTTCTGACTTTGAATGTCATTACTAACAACCATGAAATGGTTTCTTTTTATGTAACAAGCAATAAGTCCACATCATCCACCCATCCACATAGTCTATGGTTTTCCTTGTTTTGGAAACATGTAGTCCCTTCTTCATTAATGCAACTTTAATAAATTAGTGACTTGTGTAGTGTCTGGAATTAAAAAGGAATCAAAAGTTTGGACAATGTATGGCTTTAAAGGGATGCAATATTCTTCATGCTTTTCTATTTCCTATGTGTAGAAGTGTTCTCATGAGCTTCTCACCGTTCTGCATCATTTCACAATAGGAAGTCAAATAAGTTCTTGCATGGTGTGGTCCTCATCAAAAGAGAGAGAGACAGAGATGAGGATACAAAGCACACCCTTTGGACAAAATAAATGTGAAAAAATTCATGGGTCTTTGCATGGTGTGGTTCCCATTCAAAAAATAAAAAAACATGGGAATTCAAAGCACACCCCTTAGACCAAATAAAATGGGCTATAAGCACTAGTTATGGGACTCGTCTTGTCTCCTCTAACTAAGGCCCTTTCTCACTTCCTACTTTCTCTCCAATTCAGAATGATGGTTGTTTTGTGGAAGCATTCTTGTATCTCAGGGGATGGACTAGTCTTAGAATGTCAATGTGAAGTCACTGAAAGTGGTTGATTTTGGTCTGGACTGAGGATAGATCCTACCAAGTCATTTAATCACAAACTCCACAAGGGACTTCATGTGACTATAATTAGGAACTCCATTTCATTCTCTCTATCATCCATCTATGCTTTTCATGCCTTACCTCACTATTGGTTTCATGTTTTGATTCAATGTTCTAGTTTGATGTGTCAGGTTTCTTAGTTAGTTACTTCTAGGTTCTTGTACTTAACTTCCCTTAATAATTAATCATACATGAAGTCCACAAACTCCTTGGTTTGAATTTATGCAAGGGCATAAAAGGCCTATGCCTACTTTAGGGAGGACCCACTTGAATATCTTCTAGTTTGGTTAACTTAAGTTCTTTATCCTTAGACATTGTTACAATTAAATTCTTTTTATTTACCCCATACATGCCATCCAAATTGTACGCACTTTCACAACTATTTGTAATGAACTCCTTTTTATTATTGTGAATACACTCTTTCCAATATTCCTTGTGTTAAGCTTTTTCTGAATTTTATGGATCGCTTCTCTTACTTAACCCATTCATCAATCTTTCCACTAACACTATCAAGCAACCAATCTATCACAATCACAACTCGACTAGATAAGATCACCAACAAGACAAGGTATTCAGCCATTATCTATTACAATTAATATGCTAATCCTTGATTTTGTTTTGATTGCAATGGGAATCATGGATTGGAAGCGAGACTGTCTTTACCAAGGAGGATGCAATAATATCACTTGCAAGAGGTTGTTCATAACTGTTGGATCTCTTGTACCTCTCCCCCACTCTTCTATTGCCAAGAGGGTTTAGATGTCCTTTGGATCTGTGGGTGTTCTTTTCTATTGTCATGAGCACCTAATTTTGTACACAATTGTAATATTGTATGCTCGAGCACTTCTATATTTATCTATTTTTTCTGTGTCACTCTGCATGTCAGTCAAATAGTCCACACCCCCTAATATATTTTGTAAAGGACTTATTCCTCTTCTTCTGAACTCAACGATGAATTTTTATTCAATCGTGGGGGTATAATAAATCATGTTTTTCATATGCTTTGATATTGGGGTGGTTGCAATATCGGGTACACGATATCAAGTACACGATATCGTAGCCCAAGATGTGATATCATACATTTGATATTGCAGGGTTACTCTCAGGTCTATAAATACAGCCCCCGGGTGCACGATTGAGAGTAGTTTTTGGCATTTAAGTAGCGAAACTCTTGCAGTTTGTCCATTTGAGAGTTAGAATATTTTCCAAGTGCTTGTAGCAGGAGGTCTAAGTGTGAACAAATCTTCATTCAAGCATTGATGTACCTAAACACACCATTGTGTTGGCAATAAAGATAAACTCTTTGATTCATTCCTTGCAGACTTTCTTTCTTATGCATTTATATTTCATTCAATTTACATAAACATTATTTATGTAGTTATTAATTTTGATTAATTAAGAAACTTATTAAAATACACAAGCATGACCTCTTCGAACACATGTGTGACACTTGGTAGCTCAGAAACGACTAGCGTTTGATAGCTCAGTAGTGTTTGCACAAAGTTCAGGATGTGTCCGAGGAGTGGAAACAGTTACTTGTGTTAGGCTAAATTAAACATAGTTTATTTAGCATTTAATCACTTTTACTTTTATTCTTGTCCTAGGCGAGTAATTTGATAAAACACAAAATAATATAAATCTTACACCTCAGTCACACTTAATCATACAATTGCACTCCACAAGTGGGATTGGGAAGACAACAAACGAACAACACGCACGCACTATTTAGCTCTAGCATGCTTAGTAATTATAGTTTATGGAATTTGACCGGATTGCACATAAATGCCTGTGATTCGTATGGTTGGATGTAGGGGTACTTTGTCGCTCATCAGTTGACAAGCATCAGGCTTGCTAGTTATAACATCATGGAAAATTAAAATTCACTTACAACCACTAACGGAAGTTGCAACCACCATGGTAATTAGTTATAACTACTATAGAAATTGAAAAATTATAATTGACACTTGTCCCCTTTTTCTTACAAAATAGTTATATATATCTATTATTTTATTTTATTTTAACAAAGCACCTGTCATAGCTCCAATCATTCACAATTTTTCTATTTTCATTTTATCTTTCTTCATTGTAGCCTTAGAATCTTCAGAATTATGGATATCCACATACGCTTCCCAAGTGGCTCTTGCATTGGCATTGCATACAATTTGCACATCACCCTTGCTAATATCGTAGTCTTTAAGAAAATCTACGATATCCTCAACAGTAATAGAGAAAGGTAGTCTTCTGACCTTCAAGACTCCAATATGCTCAACCCTGTCCTTGCCTGCATCGTGAGATCTGCTTTTGGAAGAAGTATGGTTGCCACCATCGTTATGTCGTGAGTCTGCACATTCGTTAGTGCCGTTATAGTTGGTAGCTGCTTCAAGGGCAGAATCGACACCACAACATTCTACAATCTCTCAAGATATCTTCCATACAGACTAGCATTATTCACATGCAACATGTGCCAGAGTCCTGTTCCCATAATCACAACATCAGTATGTTCACTGTTGCGGCAAAAATCGAGAACATATCTTGTAATGTTGACGACATAAGGCATTCACTGAATACCATTCTTCTGGATCAAGGATAAGTAATTGCCATGGTGCTTGAAGAGATCCACCCTAACTTCATTCACAGAGATAAGCAGCAACTCTAGCAGCGAGAGCGCCAAGAATCGTGACTGGGAATTTCCCATAATTACCATCCATGTGCTGTTGAGGAGATCCAAAGCATCGCCTCTGCTTAACTTTACAAACCTGTAATTTCCAAAAATCTCGTGGGAATTCCAATTCCAGTCTCTACTAATCTTGCTTCTATTGATCCCCTGCCATTCAAGATGATGCAAAGGTGAGAGACAGGGGGCCACTGTTCTTATCGTCGTACATGGCAGGGCCGATGGGGCTGTAAAAGCTAGGGTTTAAAGGTGCAAAGGATTGCCGTAAAATGTGCGAAAATTTTGGGAGGTGGAGCATAGTGTGGAAGCTAATTGTGAGCATGATGAAGAGAGCAACGTGAAGAAAAAGAATTTTGTTGCAGCTGAGATGCTAACCTGGCTTTCCCATTGGCAAGAAGAGCACCAGTGACGTTGCCACCATACCCAGCTACACTGCCCCTATCACTTCTACATTTGGCAATTTCTTCTTCTTCTTTCCATATCTCTGCCTGTCTAAAACCTCTTTTCTGTTGCTGTTGTTGTTGCAAGTATAGGTGTGAAGTTGCAAAGTATGTATTATTATACAAGGCTATGCTACTTCTCTTATTTTCTATGGATGATCAAATAATATTTACAAGAGTTTCGATCTTTCTGGTGTTTGTAAGTTTCAGGGACTGTCATCCATATTTGACATTGGGTGAGTTTGGGCTTTAAGGAGATGCCAGCTCATGTTTGGCCACATGCCTCGTGACGTTATAGGGATGCCTGTGATTTTTAGGTATCTTCAAGATTTTCATGACAGAGATGGTGAGCTGCTCAGCTGTAGGATTGTAGCTTGGGACAAACCAACTGACAGATGCACTGCCTTAAGTAACTATAAGATTTCTCTTAGGAAAGAACAATATCCATCATATACCCGATAACTTCTCACCCAATAATTTGATTATTGTCCTTTGTAATAAGAAACTTAAGATAGAGTGAGAGCCTAGACTTCTCTATCTTCACTGAATTGATTTTTAAAGAAGATTTTTGCCAGGCAAAGGTCACATTAATGATATTGCACCTTGTTTTACATGCATATATATCTGAACAATTGTTGTTTATTTAGCTGCAAATCAAAACTTCTTTATAAATTGCTGACAACTTCATAATGTCCAACCAAGTTTGAATGAAATTTGGATATCTTGCCCTTTTTGTTATTGCAATGAACCTTCACTGTCACTAGTGTGGATGGGGGGAGGTAGTGGCAATTCTGATAATTTGAAATCACTCACCACTACTTAAAAGTCTTCATCCAATAAAATATTAGCAATAATTAAATCATGGTAAATGTTAGTTACATAATTAGCATCACAACCTTACAAAGTCTACTCCATTAAATGGTAGAAATATGCCAACATTTCTTGCCCTTCTTAAAATGCTTAAAGAAATTTATGTAAACTTTGTTTTTAAACCAAATTGTAATTGAAGCTTTTTATTGAACTTTTTACAATGAAATATAGTAAATCTTTTTGTCGGAGGAAAATTCTCATCGAACTTAAGGTTTGGTGGTATGAAAACTACATTCCTAAGAAACAAAAATGAAAAACTATACAAGTGAGGCCATAATGTAAGCTACTCAGCAAAAGGGAGGAGAGTGATCAAAGACACCCTCTTAGGAATCCTTTTGTCTTGGATTCTATCATACTCAATTTCTCATGTAATCCAAGTTTTATTTTCTTCTTCTTGTTTTATCAGTGCTTCCACTTCTTCAATCCCTACATTATCCTTTACAACATTATTACCCAAAACTATCTCCTTAACTCCTTGCTTAGCTTGCACTAACCCATAGTACAATTGTTGTTGATCCAATTGATTACCAAACTACTCCATGAAAAGGCTTTTCATCTCATCCCAACTTGTGATACTATTGCTTGGCTAGTTTGAATACCAAATTCGATCCATTTCCCTTAAATTTGCTATAAACAACCTACAAGCTTGATCTTGCTATTGAATATGTGCATGAGCTAAAGCTAACTCAAATAAGTGGGTGTATTCTTTCATCCAATTAAGCTTTCTTAGGAATAAAAGGTTGAGGCAAATATTTGTAAACTACATTAGGAACATCATTGTAGTTTTGAAACCTTAACAGCATAGCTTGTTGCCAAGGATTCATTGGTTGTGAATTCGTCATCTTACAAAAATTCCTTTTGATTTTTGAATTCTTATATTTCCTTGCACTTCTCTTATAGACTAATAAACCAGATAGAAGAGGTGATCTCTTTATCTTTCTAGTTTTTACTCCACTACTTGATCCAAACTCAAAAAACTTTTTCTATTCTTTTTCTAATGAACAATCAGTCTTATAATCAAAAAATTCTTTAGGGCTTTCAAAATTCTCTAAACTACCAATTTGCTTGGTCATTAACTCAAAATACTAGCTAGTTCTTTTTTCTTTGCCCTCCTAGCACCAAAAAGAATTATTGGTGTACTAGGACTATTAATCTCTTTGAATGTAATGAACTTAGGTAACAAATTTTCTTGCCCTCCTTCTAGCACCAAAAAGAACTATTGGTGATCATTTGGAACTTGCAATGTTTTTCTTTGGTCTCATGACTGGGGTCACAAGAAATGAATGTGTTTCTTCAAATAGGGTTTAGGTGCTTGTTAGTCTTTAGCAACACCAAGGCCCAGATACCTTCAAATAAACTCAGTGGTTATAGAGCAAACTAAGCATAAATGTGTAGTTGTTGTTGTGATTGTTGAAACAGTGGGGTTTGTGTATGAAATTTTAACTAGCTATCATAAAAGAAATTTAGTTAACTTTGTTGAATAATGTGAGTCATTAAAGATTCCTATTTTGTCAAGTCACTTAGTCTATATAGTCTATACACTATGTTACTTGAAACAAATAAAATTTCACAAAAATGCTTGAGCACAATTCTGCCAAATTTACTCCTAATTTCCTCCAAAGAGAAAGTTCCATAAGAAAACTAGAAATAGAGTGATATACAATGGGTTTTAGAAAGAGAAAAGAAAAGAAGGTAGATTTGTGTGAAACCTCGAACATTTAGGCAAGATAAATTGAACATGATGAAACACTTTGTAATAACTCTATTCCAATTCAATCTAAGTATTACAAATTGTCCAAACCCTCTAAGCCCAACAAGCAATTTCGTAAAAGACACTCTTATTAAACTACCAAAACACTTTGTAAATGACAAAGTACAAGCTTTTGTTTCTCTAGTTAATAGTTTTCAAGAATTACAAATAATAGAGCTATTAGAAAATAATTTGATGATTTCAATATTGAAATTCCAAGGCAATAATGTTTTTTTAAAAAATGAAGCTATTTCAAGCAAGTCAAAGTATCAAAAATTTTCTAAATCCTCTAAACTCAAATAGGCAATTTCATAAAGACATCATTATTAAATTTTTCAAGAGGCTTTTCAAAGACAACATAAGCTCTTATATGGCGACCAAAATATAAGTCTAGAATTGTGCAAACATAAAGCTATAAGACCAATCTAGAAAATCCCAAAATTAAAAGCTAAGCATGATACTATCTAAAGCATTAACTAAGCAACTAAGACAAAAATGGGAAGAAAAAAATTTACAAGATTAAAACAAAGCACCTAACTTGATGCCTTTAACAAGCTATGTTTTACAATCTTCAATATAATTTTTCTTGATCTCCCACCAATTCCCCCTCCCCCAAACTTTTACCCTTGAAGCTCTATTTATAGTAGCTTTTAGGTAGATACAAACATCATGAAAAATTAAGGTGGGTTACAAACATTAAGGGGGTTTGTTATAACCACCATAGAGTTAAATGCTATAGTGGACAAGTGTCTAATGGTTACAACCACCATGGAGACTAAAAAGCTATAGTTGACAAGTGCCATGTTTGTTGGTTAAAACATCATTGGAAATTAGAATTCAAAATTCAATTGCAACTACTAAGGGAAGTTACAACCACCATGGTAATTAGTTATAACTACCATAGATATTAAAAAATTATAATTCACACTAGTCTCCTTTTTTTTTACAAAATAATTATATATATCTATTATTTTATTATTTTATTTTTTAAACATACCACCAGTCATAGCTCCGGTCATTCACAATTTTTTTATTGTCATTCTATCATTTTTCATTGCAACCTTAGAATCTTTACAATTATGGATATCCGCATAAGCTTCCCAAGAGGCTATTCCATCGGCATTGCATACAATTTGCACATCACCCTTGCTAATTTTGTAGACTTGAAGGAAATCTACCATATCCTCAACAGCAGAAAAGAAAGGCAGTTCCCTAAGCTTTAAGACTCCAGTATGCTCAGCCTTGTCCTTGCCTGCATCGTGAGATCTTCTCTTGGAAGAAGTATGGTTGCCATCATCGTTATGTCTTGAGTCTGCACATTTGTTGGCGATGTTATAGTCGGCAGCTGCTTCAATGGCAGAATCGACACCACATCATTCTGCAATCTCTCAAGAGGTCTTCCTTACAGACTAGCATTGTTCGCATGCAGCATGTGCCAAAGTCCCTTTTCCATAACCACAACATCCAGATGTTCACCATTGCGGCGAAAATCGAGAACATATCTTAATGTTGACGGCATAAGGCGTCCACCGAATACCATTCTTCTGGATCAAGGACGAGTAATAACTATGGTGCTTAAAGAGATCTGCCCTAATTTCATTTGCAGAGACGAGCAACAACTCTAGCAGTGAGAGCACAAAGAATCGCAAATCGGAATTGCGCATAATTACCATCCACGTGTCGTTGAGGAGATCCAAAGCATCGCCTCTACTTAACTTCATAAACTTGTAATTTCCAAAAATCGCGTGGAAATTCCAATTCCAGTCTCTGCTAATCTCGCTTCTGTTGATTCCCCACTGTTAAAGATGATGCAAAGCTGAGAGACAGAGGGCACTGTTCTTATCACCGGACATGGCAGGGTCGCTGGGGCTGTAAAAGCTAGGGTTTAAAGGTTCAAAGGATTGTCGTAAAATTTGTGGAAAATTTGGGAGGTAGGGCATGGTGTGGACGCCGATTGCACGCATGATGAAGAGAGCAACGCTAAAGAAAAAGCATTTTGTTGCGGCTGAGATGCCAACCGGGCATTACGATTGGCAAGAACAGCACCAGCGACGCTACCACCATGCTCAGCTGCCCCTCCCACTTCTGCACTCGGCAATTTCTTCTTCTTCTTTCCATATCTCTGCCTGTCTGAAACCTCTTTTCTGTCGCTATTGCTGTTGCAAGTGTAGGTGTGAAGTTGCAGAGTATGTATTATTTTACAAGGCTATGCTACTTCTCTTATTTTCTATGGATGATCAAATAATACTCAAGAGCTTCTGTCTTCCTTGTGTTTGTAAGTTTCAGGGACTGTCATCCATGTTTGACGTTGGGGGAGCTTGGGCTTTGAGGAGTTGTCAGCTCAAGTTTGGCCGCATGCCTCATGACGTTACAGAGATGCCTGTGTTTTGCAGGTACCTTCAAGATTTGCATGACAAAGATGGTGAGCTGCTTGGCTGTAGGCTTGTAGCTTGGGAGTAACCGACTGACCAAGATGCATTGCCTTAAGTAACTATACGATTGCTCTTAGAAAGAACAATATACATCGTGTATTCAATAACTTGTCACCCAATAATTTGATTATTGTCCTTTGTGATAAGAAAATTAAGACACCCAATAATTTGATTATTGTCCTAAGAAAATTAAGACAGAGTGAGAGAGCTTAGACTTCTCCAATACTTCATTGAATTGATTTTTAAAGAAGATTTTTGCTAGGCAAAGGTCACACTAATATTGCACCTTGATATTGCAGCTCATCATACCCCCACAACTGAATAAAAACTCATTCTCGAGTTCCTTACAAAATATTGGGAATGTATGGGATTATTGACTGAATGACAACTGATGATGACATGGGATGACAGACTCAAAGTGCCCAGGGAACGGATCGACAAATATATTACAACATTGGTATTCATGCCCATTGTGGTGAACATTGTACATAGATGACATATAGACCTTTATTTGACAGCTTGGACAGAGAGAGAGAGAAAAGAAAATGAGGCACATTGCTGCCGATGTCGAAACTGTGCACATCGTTGTTCATCCATAGCCACATATCCAAAAATGTTCCTTGCGTAAACACTTCAGATCTAGTCCATCCTGAGTGCTCCCTCTTATCCCAGTCCATTGTTCATGTAATCACCATCTGCACACGCAAGACACTCACAGATTAGCAAGGATAGATAAAACCTAATGCAACTGATACCTTGCCTCGATATAAAGCACATTGGCTAGGTTGTGGGTATGGCAGATACTGGGTTAGAGATTTATGACTGATAACTACCCAAGGTGTAGGAGTAAGATAATTATGAAATAGAAAAAATTGTGATAGGGCCCCCACAACTAAGAGTGAACCTCTAGTAGCAATAGGATGGAAAACTTTAAAGAACAAGAAGGATAGGAGAAATGACAATGGTAAAGCCAATAAAACAAAAGCAAAAATGGATGTCATTGATGGGGTGAATGAGAAATAGTTGATTGCAAGGAATGTTGAAGGGAATGAGCTTAATGATTGCACCAAAAAGGAATGCTAGTGGATCCTCCCCAAAGTAGGCTCATGCACTGAATGTCCTAACAAACCTACAAACTAAAGAGTCCATAGGCTCTTGGAATGACATATAAAAACAAAGGTTAAGAACTTACCCACAAGAGTTTTACCGAAGACTAACAATGCATCAACCAAGATATAGACTCATCGTAAAACTGGCAATGAGGTGGAATGTGGAAAGCAATACAGAAAGATAGGAGAGAATGGAATGGAGTCCCAAAATTAAAGTGGTGTAAAGTACCGTGTGTAATATGTGGTTAAGATGACTTAATAAAATTCTGTCCAAATCCAGATTCAACTATCCACATCCAGTGACCTCGCATCAACACACTTGACCAACCCATCCTCCCGAAGTAATAAGAATGTATCCATAGAGCCACCACCATCCCAACAAGAGAAGAAGCAAGAAGTGAAAAAGGGCCTTAGTTAGAGGGAACCTTCAGGCATGGGTAACATGTCTTT
>MNCI01010582.1:531521-584497 GCA_015680685.1 Gnetum montanum | reverse complement strand
TTTGGTAAGCCACAGTTGCATAGTTCAGGGTGTGTCCGGTAAGTGGGAACGGATGCTAACACTAGTTAACTTAGACTTAGGACATTAGTTAGAGTTAGCTTACTTTCTTAACCCTTTCCTCTGATAGCATAGAAGATAAACCGAAAAATACCAAAAAAATCACATACCTCAGACTTGCTTAACCATACACCGTGACACTTACAAGCAAGCCTGGGAAGACAACGAACGATTAACCCCAAGTGTTTCTTATGGTGTTAAGGCATTTAGTCTGTGGAGTTCAACCGGATTGCGCGTGCACGCTCATATTCGTATGGTTGAGTGTAGGGGTACCTCGCCACTCATCAATTCCCTTCGGGTGTTTTTTACTAGATGTTTAATGTAAGGTTTCTCTTGGCTCTTTCATTGTTATATATTATTACTTTTTCCTTTAAAAAAAGTTCTTTGATGCATTTTCTCAAATCAGATTTCCTCCCCTTTTAATTAAATTAAACTTTATTGCATGACAAGGTCTTTCAAGCATATTTTTTAAAAATAGTTTATTTGTATTTGGTTTTACAATCTTACTTTTTAACATTTGATATTATAACTATTCCCAAATATTTTATTCCTATCTAGATTAAATTTATAAATCTAAGAATTTTCTTTTATTAAATGTTGCATGAGTTTACAAACTTACTAGATCATGTTCAAGCCTTAGAATTCCTTGATGGCTTTCAAGGGCATGTTACTCAAAGAGTTTTCAATAACATCAACCTTACCAAATCCCACCATGAAGAGATCAATCTTGAGACAAGAGAGATAAAGTTAGCTACAAATGTAATCTACCTTATATTTTCTAATTATTATTATTAAAAGGAGCATAATCAAGTTGCATGCCCCACCCACCTAGTCAAGAAATTTTTAGGTAGTGAGAGAATTCCATGATTAAATAAGATAAAACAAACAACTAGAAAGTAGTACACTTACTTGACTAAAGTTATCTCCTAGAATTTGATAGATGACTTTAACATAAGAATCCTTAAATGTAAAATTGAATTATTCAATCAATACTACATTAGGACATGTAGATGTTGCTACCATATACCATTTATGTTATGAAAAACATATATCTTAAAAGTAGAGTTTCTTTTCTTTATTTTAATAGGTATAAAAGTAGTATAGAAGCAATATTTTAGTATTTTCAACTTTAAATCTCATAAAAAGATCTTCTTGTTTTTTTTTCGCATGTGTGTAACCTCTACAACCACCTAGGATCTTGTAGGATTAAATATTTTTTATTTTTTCTATAAAAGTGAAATCACCTAGCTTGTGCTTCAATATGCCTATAATATTATTCTTCCAACAAGCTTCTTTTACTTTATGAATTACTCTCACAAGGTGGAAAGTATACTTATTCTACCATCTTTGAAGTTGTCCTCTTTTATCATGCTTCATAACCACATGAAAAATGATTATTCTATTTGGTTTCATTCGAACCTAGATTACAACAAATTTTTCTTTTACTTAATTCATTCTCCTAACTCCTTACATTGCATTGAATTTTAGTTTGAGCTCTCATGCCTAACTCCAAGAAATTAAATTTTAAGAGAAGTTTTCAACATATTCATAGATAATTATAACATATTGGAGATGGTTCTTTAAATCTCTCTTATCATAAAATTTATGTTTGGGCTAATTGCAAAGCAGAATTTCACATTCTGGACTTAGAACCACTATTTTCTACAAAAATTCAAAATTTTTGAACTAAATATCTTCTTAAAATTGCAAAATTTTCTTCAAAATTAACTGTTTTTGTATCTCTCATCTTATGATCATTTCTACTTAAACATATGTTTCCTATACTATGATAGTGATTAAGGGATAGGTGCTTTCAAATTATCCTCCTATTTTCTTCTACTTCATCAGTAATTTCTCTATTGTAAACATAGTATTAGACAAGATGTAACTTCAAAGCTAAGACCTCTGATGAGTGGTGAAGTACCCCTATGCTTAACCATACGAATCACAAGCATTTACACATGATCCAATCAAACTTTTTGGATGGGACTAGTTGTGGTATCTAGATTGTTAGGATTTGATCGCAATTCATTATCTTCCCACTTGGACTAGTGGTAGCTTTGTCACATATGGTTTAGTTCAAAATGAGACATATGATGTTGTCTAATTCTATGCTATTCCTAATGACAATAAAGAGATAAATTAACTAAGCTAATAAACAATGGAAATGAAATCTAAACTAACCTAAGTGTAATGAGTGTCTGCTTTTAATCATCCATATACACCTTGGACTTTGTGAGACTACTTATGGGATCACCAAGCATATGTCATTGGGTGTGCCGAACAATACATTACTGGATTACCAAGTATCTACACTTAAACACTCATGATTAAGGCATACGCATTTTTCTTAATGATAGGAATAGCAAATAGCAATAAATGAAAATGTTAACTAAAGGATATAGTAAATAATTAAATCATTAAATAATTAATTAAAGCAATAATAAATCTAAGTGAATGCGGAAATGATGAAAGTAATCTTGATCTTTATTACTAGTCATGTAACATGTCCAAGTACATCACACTCAAACAAAAGTGTTGTATGATTATAAACATCACACTGCAAGCATGCACTAGGAATAATAGGACTCTAAGAAAGACTATTAAAAATTGAGAACTAAAACTAAAACTCTATATGCTATCTTCTCCCTCAATCATGCACCTAAGTGTTATATTTATAGGTTAGTATAGAGGAGACGATATCGGATATTTGACATCACTTCCTAGCTCTGATATTGGGTATTTGATATCAAAGCCCAATAGATTTGTGACTCATCATACCCCCATGACTGAATGAAGACTCATCCTTGAGTTGAACAAAATGAGGAACAAGTTCTTTACAAAATATTGGAAAGGTATGGGATTATTGACTAACTTAAACAATAAACAAAACAATTGACTCTTACATGTCATAGTGGTGTAGTATAAAAAATGGGACACAATATTACAAGACAAAAATTGGAAACTCATGTAGTGCCCTAAGATGGTGGCTCCTCCATTAGATGCTTACCTTTGTCACTAGGCTTGTGAAATTTGTAATGATCAAGCAATGCATGCAACTTTTCTTCTTTCATCCTTGGGTCATGTACTGTCTAAGCTATTGAGCTGATGTGTGCTAGTGCTAGTATGTCCCAAGGACATGGTAGCTATGGAAACACTTGATTGGCCTTCACATACCAAGCTGTAAACTATCGTTATTCTTCCTCAAAGGCCCTAGCTTTTTCTCTTAATTCTTAATAATCTATTAATCTCCCAACTAGGTTTGAGGTGACATCCTTCTATCCTTGATAACAAGCTTTGATCACCTCCAATTCCAAGTTTTCCACATGTAGCTTCTGCAAAGCATCTTTCCAATCTACAAACTCTTTTTCATATAATGCATAGGTGGTCGTTACCTACTTCTCTAGCTTGTTTTCAGGTCAACCTACTATTAACATGGCAAGGTTGGCATATCTAAGGTTAGCCAATGCCATGTATTCTTTCAAATCTTTGATCTGCAAGTCCTTATTCTTTACTGCTGCCTGGTGGACTAAGGCATAACTATCCAGAATTGGCTACCACTTAGGATTTTGTGCTCACAAGGATCTAATGTGAGCTTTAGCCATCTAGATCTCCTTTTAGTTATTTGTTTATATATGCGTACTTTGTTGTGAAAGTGTTCCTTCAACTTTTTGTGCTTCTTGGCCTCATTCTTCCATGTGCTAATTTTTATTAGCGTGGACCTTCTCCATTGAGAGAGTTTTTTTTTCTCTAGCCAATCGATTAATGTCCTAGTTGACCCTCACTAATTGTTCTCTCAACCAATGGACACTTTTCTCTAGAATATTCTTTTGCTTGTCAACTATGGTCAACCTTGAATTCTTAGCAGCGAACTACTTATTTTCTTCTTTTGCGGTGGTCAATGCCATTTTGTATGCATGGCACTGTGTATCAGCAACAAAGGCATTTTAGACCACTTTCTCTTGTTCTTGTTTTGTAACTACATTCTTCTTAGTTAGCTTGGAAAATAGCTCCAATCTTTACACTTCTGCTTCTACATGTTCTACCCTGACTTCAATCATGACCAACTTTCCTTTAGTGGTGATGAGGTCTAACTATGCTATAGTGACATCGCTAGGGATGTTAAAAAAAGTAGTCATCACTTGCCCTATTTGTAGCAATCAATCCAATACATTTTCATGCACTGTAGGAGTCATCTAAGTCCTGACCAACATCTACACATCTTTGATCTCAATAAGATCTACTAGGGGCACAACAGGCACATTGAATGACTCTTTAATATGATATGTGATCACTTCTGCTACACTTGCCACATCCTCATGTTGCATTACCATAATGGTGGCACCTTCTCTAGTTTCAAGCATCACCTTGAAGGATGCAACATTTCTAGAGATTTTCCTAGACCACAAGGATCCTCCTCCTGATTATACTGAGATCTCCCCCTTTGTTCGATCAGCTAAAATAATGGGTTCCATGGCATCATTAATTACTCTAAAGAGATTGAACTCATCTCTGTTTCCCTAACTAACAACTTTAGCAATTTTCTGTAGATGGCTCATTGAAGGTCTGTAATCTTGTGGTGGTGGTGGTGGAGCTTGTGGTTCTAGGTGCTATTTAGGCTCATGTTGTACTTCTACTTCTAACTCTACTTTTTTCTCTAGTTCTTTCTCTTCACCAAGATCTTTTCTTGGTGCCCCAGGTTTAAGGAGTTTAGCGAAGGAAATGGGAGTGTTGGGATTCCAGCGTGTTAACATAGCTTCTTGATTAGGAAAGAGAATGGAAGTGTTGGCTTCCCTACCTTTTTCTCTTCAAACCACCATTGAATTTTAGTGAAGTAGAATTGGGAAATATTTGCCACATATTTTCTCATTAAGATAGCACTTTCCTTGGCTACATATGTTGAAATTTGGTTAAGCCCTTTGGTGGGAAATAGGTGGTATGTATCAATCTTGAAGTACATCCTCTCTTCCAGAGTCTGTTCATTATATGTTTTATCTTCTTTGTCATATGCCAATTTTAGCCATAGTTTCTAGGTATTGGGGTCAACTTTGGTGCATAGATGGGCTACCTTAGCTCCTTTATTCGAAAAATTTAGAGCTGTTGCAATTGCCTTGATTCAGAAAGAGACATGAACTCCACAAATGTTGATAGTGGTTCTCTCATCTTTGTTGTGATAGAATTGATAAGTCTCACCAAGGTACCACTTACCATGATCTGAAAGAATGGGTCATAGAGGTAATGCTTGAAGTTGCATTTGACCTACTTCTAGGGAAAATTCCATAAACAGTCTAAAGTTCATCTCTGCTATGACTATGGTCAATGTGGACTTTTCTTGAATGGATAAAAGGCAATCAGGGGGCAACATAAGACATTTTTCATGCATGGGAGATATCAGTTCTCTAGCCTCTCCTTAGACCAATTGTCTAGTAGTAGAAGCCTCTTGATGAATGTTGAATGATTTGGTTCCTTGCTCCTCATGTTCTGCATGTTTGCCTTGTTGGCCTCAGCCAACTCATGGATGCTTAGCTACTCTTTGTAAAGGTTCTCCTTGTGCACCTCTTTTTGGGGCCTTCTACAATCAAGCAAAGATCAAGTATTACTAAGGTTGTATTCTTTATCATTAATCAGTTTATACATTACTCATTACCTTAATTCATTAAGTTCTTAGTTCATATGACTACAGAGTTGGAAAAATTTCCAGAAAAATCCCCAAAAATTTTCTATCTCCTCATATGACCTTACATAGTTGATTTCTTCTCTCTTTTTTTCGTATGTGTGGCTTGTTATAATGGTTGTTGTCCCTTAGGTGGAAAAATTAAGGTTTTTGGTATTAATATGATTGATTATTCATGATAATGCCTAAATTTTGTAACACTCTTACCCTTATAATACCTTATGGCTGATAGCAAACTATCAAAAATTGGAACAAGTTTTCCATGCAAGTAGTCCCACAACTAACTTGAACACTCCAGGTTCAAATAGGCTTGAACAACATGAAAATTAGAGTGGTAGAGAGTCAAATATTGCAAGTGGAAAGTGGGTGAATAGTGCTAAGTTACAAGAGAAAATTTGAACAACTCCCCTATTAGAAAATGATGAAAATGATGTTTGGGCACCACGAGGGTCAGATATATATACATTTGAGTGACCTGACGTCAAGTATCCAATGCCATGTTCAACCTGATGTCGGTAGTTGACATCAGAGTCCATGAATAAGAACCAAATAGGGTAGTTGAGCATGGAAACTAAAGCTCTATGATTGGTTGGAAGGTTGGAGGTTAGGTTCATAGTTTTGGATAAGTGGAAAAGTAGTTTGAGGCATCGGAAGTGTAAAAAGGTCGAGTCATCAACATGAAAAGATTTGGAAGAGACAAGAAAAAGGATGTTAAATTGATGTTGTGGAATAGATAAATTACAAGATAAGGGAAATGGAAAAATATAACAATTGAGCACTTGGAGGGTGAAGAATGATGCAATTGTGTCAAATAACTACAAGTCACAAAAGTTACACAAGTGGATCCTCCCCAAAGTAGGCTCTAGCCTATGATGCCTTTATGTAACCACATCTAAAAATGTCTAAAGGCACTAAGTGGGTTAAATGCAATGCATACCTATGAAACAAAGCACACATGTTAAAACCACCAATTTGAGATAATAGATCTATGTTACATACAACCACAAGTTATGATCACACAAATAATGATATGGGATGGACTATAGAAAGGATTGCAAAAATTGGGACATGAGGTATCTTACCATGGGCATAATGAAACCTTGTGTGTTATTAATGATTCAATAATCATGAGTTTTTCTTTCCAAGATTCAAACCAAGTCCAAACCACATTGCAGTGAAATTACATCATTTCATCATGTCGACAAATAACCATAAGACTATCATAGTTGCAAGGAGTAACATCACTTGGCACTTTGTCCAAAGGAGATAATCTATGGCAGACATGTTTTTTATTTTTTGGATTTTGAGAGGCTACCAACCTTCAAGCATGGGTACATGTCTTTCTAGTGGAACTTGTAGAAGTATATTCAATGCCACTTTAGGTTACCCTTACTTCCATTTTTTGTTAAATCTACAAGGATATAGTTACAACCTCAACAACAAAATAGAACATACAGAAGTGACCAAGAGAATCCACAAATCTCCTTGATGTCACACCCCTTAAATTCCACCTTGGTTATACACTTTTCTATCTAGACACAATGATTATAGATTTATTATTAGGTTGGATGATGGAAACGATTATCATTATGACCAGGAAAAGAACCTCTTATTAAGGGAATGAGTGGATGGATGGTGTGATCTCAATATCCAAATAATCAGTCCCTTATGACTTGACAACATAGAGAAAACCTCATCTCAATGGGCAACATGATCATTTCATTCATAAGAGAGATTACATAACAAAGAAAATGAACACAAAAAATAGAAAATATTGGAAGAAATAGGAAGAATTGTTCCAAGAAATAGGAAAATGACAACAAATTGCAAAATAGAAAAATGAAAAATACTTAAGAATCTTGAAGACTAGAATGGGGGATAACCCCCATGACTAAACATTTGGTCATGAAAAGGATTAATAAGTGAAGAAATAGGATCCATGCATGTATGAAACATTGGTAATTGTTCATGCTCTAGCCACTAGGTATCTATTGGTGGTTTGGTGGTTGGGTAGAAAAATCATTAGTCACACACTTGATTGTTACATGTATAGTGGGTTGGGGTATGAGGTGTGTTAACGTTATGGATGTTTGGCCTAAAATTGCATCCTTGATCATGATATAGTATGCATGGATTTGTTTGTCTTCCCACATTATTAGATTCATTGTTTGGGTTTGGGATTAGAGCAATGATGGATAGTGTCCCTTGTGTATGTTTGGAGGACATCAGCTATGAAAAGGAAGGTGGTGCACTAGA
This sequence comes from Gnetum montanum, assembly GCA_015680685.1. Lineage (NCBI taxonomy): Eukaryota > Viridiplantae > Streptophyta > Gnetopsida > Gnetales > Gnetaceae > Gnetum > Gnetum montanum. Next base: position 576,510 of record MNCI01010582.1, on the reverse strand, counting down.
TTGGCATTTTGCTAGTTTGGATGATGTGGTGGTTCCATGCATGGTTTGCTTTGTGTTATGGCCTTTTCTCTAGAAGCGACGTTTCCTACATTGTGGTTGAGACTCACTGGTGTCAGCATGTTTATGCACATTCACAACATAAGTGGCATTCATTTGTTGATATTGGGGTGCTAAACCTTCTTGTGCCATTGGTAGTGGATTGTAATATCATGGACTAGGAGGATTTCAAGGGTAGGATGGATGATAAGAGGTGTGAGGTGGTGATCCTTCAAGTGGTGTCATGGGTTGATTGTACTTGAGAGAGTGGTAGTGGTGCTTTGAAGTAGAGGATGCAAAACTAGTCAAAGAAATGGGATGTTGAACATAATATCCATACTATTTTCATGGATAGGAAGGATAGTAATGATTTTGTGGTGGCCCTCACCACAACTATGTTTTCTACCACTATGGCTGATGATTGTGTTGAGGCTAGTAACAAGTCCTCCTAGGATGGTATGATTGGTTGTGGGATTGTCTATAATTACATTATGGAAGAGGAAATCTTCCAGGCATGTCCTTGTGCACAAATTTGGATTTAAGGCACTTGTATAATACTCTTTTAAATGTCACAAAATTGGGTAATGGCCCTTCAGATGGTCATATATGCAGATGTCACATCCATTATCTTCATCCATGGTTGAGTCTATAGCCTCACTTTCATCAACCACTTTTCTTGTTTGCCAAAAAGCGTTGGCTATTTCTTGGTTCTGTATCCTTTGTTGATTATGATCACCTAGCTTATTTTACATGATTCTCTACTCAACTGTCTCAATAAGATTTATAATGTTTTCATATACCCATTTGGACATCCTATTAAACATTGCTTCAAGTTCATCAATAGAATTCTATGTTGACAAGGTTTGTTGTAGAATCACCTTATCAAGAGCAATTTCATTCTCCTTACCATATATTTGGATGCTTTTCTTTTGTAGAGTTGGGTCCCTATTATGTTTCTCAACATTCTCCCATTTTCATATTTCTTCATCTTCTTTTGCCACATGCTCAATTAGTCCTTTAATTTGATGGGCTTGGAGCTCGTATAGTTTCCCTAGGACATACATCCTAAGGGTCTCCCTTGTTTCATTACGAAGCCCATCTATGATGTGGAAATGTTTCCTTTCCTTAGAGAAACCATGTCCTAGGAATCTATTTAGTAAGGTATAATATCTATCTAAGGCCATGTCCAAGGGATCATTTTGTTCTTGCTTCCACTATTGGATCATCTTAAATTGGACACCCTCGCATAGGTTTGGTATTTCTCATTGAAAAGTTTCAGCATTGTGGACCATCGCTAGATTGAATTTGGTCTCAACGATTAATACCACATTTTTTCTCTATCAATTAGTATTCTAGGAAAGAGCTTAAGCTTTTTCCACCAACTTTCAATGTTGTAGAAAGCACAAGCATCATAGAAGGCTTATAAATGATGTTACGAATCTAAATTATAATGTCCTACAAATTTAGGAATATTATTCATGTCAAGCTTAGGTAGGTGGCTCTTTTTACAATTGTTGTGAGATATCTTAATGGCATCTATGATCTGCATTAGGCTCTTAGTGGCCAACAAGGGTTCATCATCATCAAATAGATTGTGAGGGACATTTCTATCTCTATTTGTTTAATGGTGATGATGTTGTCCATGTTTGTGGTGATGTCTTTGACCTTTCCTATGGGTTTGATTTTGGTCTTTGACCTTTCCTATGGGTTTGAACCTTTAGTGGAGCCTTATCTACATACCTACATTCATCTTCATTAGAACTAGATGTTGAAGGGGAAGAGGAAGATAAGGAATTGAAAGGGTTTCCATGGCTACTATGGTGTTGTTTAGGGCCCAAAATGAGGCATATGATGTTGTCTAATTCTATGCTACTCCTAATGATGATAAAGAGATAAATTAACTAAGCTAATGAACAATGGAAAATGAGATCTAAACTAGCCTATGTATGATGAGTATCTACTCTTAATCATCCATATATGCCTTAGACTTCATGAGACTACTTCTGGGATCACAAGCATATGTCACTAGGTGTGCCAAATGCTTGTGATTAAGGCATATGCATTCTGCTTAATGATAGGAATAGTAAATAGCAATAAATGAAAATGTTAACTAAAGAAAATAATAAATAATTAAAGCAATAATAAATCTAAGTGAATGTAGCAATGATGGAAGTAATCTCAATCTTTATTTCTAGTCATGTAATGTGTCCAAGTACATCACACTCAAACAAAGGTATCATACGATTACAAACATCACATTGTGGGCATGCATTGGGAATAACAAGACTCTAAGAAAGACTATCAAAAACTTACAACTAAAACTAAAACTTTATATCCTATCTCCTCCCTCAAACGTGCACCCAAGTGCTATATTTACAGGTTAGTATAGAAGAGATGATATCGGATATCCGACATTACTTCCTAGCTATAATATTGGGTATCCAATATCAAGGCCCAACAGATTCATGACTCATCAACCTCCAATGATGAGAGTAGTTATACATTAAAGAGAATAACCAAATACCAAGATAGTCTTCCAAGGAATGTGTATGTGATATTCATTATTGCAATGTATGGAATGCCTAAGCATCAAAAACCTAGCAAAATAATATAACTATAAAACTAAATAGTATGTTTATTCATAACTAATTATAATGAATAAATAAAAATAGTTATTAAATGATAGTCATCATAGTTATCACAACCATGATCATTATATGATAATTATCGATTACTCACAACCATCACTATTAGGGCCCATGGTTATACTATAATTGTCTACAATTTAGAGTAAAACCAATGTATAAATTTTTCATTCTTTAACATGAAAGCTGTTGCCTTTTCATTTTTAAAACTTCTTTCTTAGTAATTAAGAAAAATTACACTTTTTCTTCTAGCTTGAATTCTACAAACTAAAATCAAATTCCTTGGTTATTGTCCTTCTAACTACATTTATTATACCTTCAACGGAGTCTCCACTTAGCCAAGCACATTAGTTTTGATTTTAAAATGTTAAATGTCATATGCTTAGGACCTTAATAAATTAGAATGAAAAATATTGTAAATTTTTTTATCAAAATATTATGAAATAACTTTCATTTATAGTATGGATTACATGATTTCTTACACTTATGTTTTAAGTTGTTTTTGGCTTTTTTTTTGACATTTTGATCATGTTCTTTTTGCTATTTAGGAACTAGTCTCTTCAACATGCATACATTTTTTTAGCTCACATACAAAACATGAATTCTTGAAAAGTAGTGATTGGTTTTGTGCTCATACCATTTCATGAGCTAAATCATTTGTAGTTACAAGTTCATAAGTTAAGACATAAATACATACAACTCAATATATGAATTGACTTTTTGATTCTTGTGACGTATTAGTATCTAATATCTCTAACACATCTTCTTAATTCATACTTTGTTATTCTTGATTATATCTTAATTGACCAGTAATATGATGTATAAAGAATGATTATGATATATGAAATTTGGAGAAGTATTCAATCTCTAGACTCAATATCATAATCTTAATAATGATTATTTACAAAGTTTTTATTTTATACTTCCTTTTCTAGAGTTGAATCCTCCTCCTTACTTTGCATCGCAAGTGAGAGGAATGATTGAAAAGTATCACTAAAGACATAAAATGGGTATTTAGCTAATGCCTTGATGAACCCATTAGCCTTTTGGAATTTTCTGGATATGTATTAAGTATCCATGTATTTCTCCAAGTACTATTGTCTTACAAATGAGACATTAATTTCAAAATATTTTCCCTTATTATAATAAACTTCATTTTGAACCACTATATCTTGGTTGTCAAAATGAATAATGATAAGTTTAGGCACTTCAACATTGATTTTTGTGAGTAATTCTAACTATATACTATCTTGTAAGGTTTCATGTAGGACTCTGTATTCAACTTCCATTAAGAAAAAAGGATACAAATCTTTGTTTGTTGTTATACTAGTTAATAATATTTTCAAATAGTTCTATAAAGAACCTTTGTCATGAGTTCCTATCCACAAAGCAACTCTCTAATCAACATTAGTATAGACTTCAAAAACCTTCATAGATTATGATTTAAATCATAAGCCATAAGAATAGTCATCTTTACATATCATAATACAAGAAAAACTACTTTCATATGCTAATAATTTAGCTTCTACATTGATATAGCAAGTAGATTCATAACAAATTGAATATTAAATCACAAGTTTGTAAAGTATATCAAGGCTTCAATGATTTGTTGATACTAAGTAGGATAAACTAGATCATCTTCAATATTGATTTTGAATCTAAAAATTATGAGTATAAGGATTTTAAAAAAAATTGTATGTTGAATTTCTCCAACAATATTGTGATATACTTCTTCTAAGATAATGTAATGTGATCAAGTTCTTATCTTAATCCTAGTTCAATGTAATAGCATGCATGACTAAGATTAGAAAAATTAAATCATAAATATAATCGATGTTTGAAATCATTCAAGATCTAAACGCTTGAGCTTGAAACCAAGATGCCATCAATTTAGAAGGCAAGAAACATGTGGATCTTCCTATTTTCTATCAATGTATATATATATATATATACAATTTCATAAATCCATAATTGAAAAAAAATTTCATTTTATCTTGTAATACTATACTCTTAATGCTTTTTAAAGATCGTAAATCTCCTTCTTAGGTTTTCAAACTAACTTGAAATTCTTTACAAATCCTTTTGGCTACTCCACATAGATTTGTTAAAGCAATTATCCATACAAGAATGTAAATTTCATATCAATTTGATGTAGTTTCCAATGGAACTTCATGGAAAATGAGATGATTCTTTCAAAAATCATCATATGTACAATTAGTGTATATATTTCTTAATAATTCATTCCCTTGATCTATGAGAAGCCTTTTGTTACTACTAATGTCTTACTTTCCCATTTGAACATAGTACTAATTTTTAAACCCTTCTTTTAAGCATCATATTAATTGCTACTTCCATGGCCTTCTTCTAATAAGGCATGGCAAGGGCTTGACTTATTGTGTTAGGTACTTCTTTATTTGGTAAGATAACATAGGCTATAATGTTATTTTTATGTAATTCATGAAAATGATTGCTTATCAATCAAGGCTCTATTACATCCAAATTAGCCCAATCTTTAACATTATCATAGTGTGTCATTCTCTTGGTCATTGAATCTCATTCATGAGCTAGTTATTGTTACTATAATCATCATCACCTATAACCTCATGGGTTTCATTTGATCATGCATTACTCATAACTTGTAAATAATGCTAACTAACATATTCACATCTTGATTTGTAACTCTTCTTATCATGAGTTGGTATTTAGAAATCATTATCAACTTAACAATATAATTCATGAGTTATCTTTATGTCCTTAGGTTTAAATACTTCATGGTCACCTTTCAACAACTCATTAAAGGTTACAACATAGGACTGTTGGTACATTTTGGCCATTTAATGGAGCAAAAAAATGCTTTAGGCATGGAGTTAAATGGTTTAGGAGGTGTAAGTTCAATAATAAATTCCTTTGATTCATGGTTATAAAAATCATATTGAGTGATTTTTATAATGAGTTGTTCTTCTCTACCGATGTTAAAATTATTGTTGAAGACTCAGAATTTTTGGAAAAAGGACACAACATTCATCACAAAGACGCTGCAAAATTTAATTCTTTTTCTCATAAGGGTGAAATGTACAAACTAACAAATACCAGTTCATCATATAAATCATCTTCAAAGGTAAAGTTATCTTTACTAAAGTGGACAAACCCAATTCACCATGAAAATTGTCATCCATTTTTCTTTCAACCAACTGCCCAAGCAATTGCATCTTCAAGAAAATCTTTACAAATTTTGTGATGTATACAAGATGAAGGCATTGCTGATCAAAGAATAAAAATATGCTCTATCCAACAAGACTCTTTAAGTAAAATTGGATGATAACTATCTCTTGTTGATAAATTTTTGAAAAATTTGTTAAATTATTCGCAAATTACTTAGTTGATTTTGAATATAGTTTAATGATTGAAAATCATCATTTTAGAATTTGATATACTACTATCTTTATAACAATGAAAAGTAAAGATAAAATTCAGAAATTTAGGTTACTGCAAGATTGAAAAAGAGAACGCTATTACAAGAGGAAAGAGATCCTAGTATAACTTGGGTAACAAAATCATTTAATTAAGTAAAGGAAAATGATCACAAATCCAAATTGATGGTAGTTGCGATTCCTGATGAACAAAATGTATTTAGCCTTCTTGGCGAAGCCTATTGTGATGGCATACAATGGAGAAATGATTTTCCTCCTAGTCAACAAATGATGAAAAAACAAAGGCATATATTCCATGATGAATTCCTATTCACTATCAGTGAAAATTAAAAATGGATTTTACATTGTAATCTCCAACAATGGTGGATACCATTGATTCTTTACTCTACACCAGCGCAAACTAAACCAATTGTAGCGATCCCAATCACACATTTAAATCTGAGCCTTCTTAGCATCGGAACCTTTTGACCAATTCCTACATAGATGCAAATTATTTTAGTACTTGTATCTAACCTATTTATAGAGGCAAGGATTAGGGTTTAGTTAAAGAATGCTTCTATGACCTACACTTTTCTCTGCCACTCACTATTGTTCTTCTAGATGTTTCCTACATTAGTGCTTTGTCATTTCCACTTGGTAGTTGCCATTGCAGGTGTTCCATTGGGGATCTCCTTGAACTTCTATGGAAAGTATGATCCTAAGCATGTTACAATGAATTTGGAAAATTTGATTAAGCAAGAAGCTAAACACCACCTTGAATCTACATAAATTGCACCTCCATTGTTGGTGTGAAGAAGCTACCAGTTGTCGTAATGATGTTTACATCCTTGAAACTATGGGACTTGGCATAATTTTATTAAAATAAATGTTTCACTGAGCTTGAAAGTTATTCTTATTACCACATGGACTAGCCATTGCATGGATGAGCTGCTAAGACAAAACCACTTAATCTCATTGTCAATTGGAACACTTTGGTGTATTATAAAGGAGATTAATTTAACATTGGAGTAACACATTTAAAAGATATCCATATTATAATTTAGAAAAAAGGGAATATTTATGAACATTTGGTAACTATTAGTTTATTTTCTATGAGAATTAAAATTTCCCATGGAAGTTGTAACTTCATGATAGTTACAACTAACACTCCAAGATATTTGTAGCTAATTTTGATTTTTTCCATTACCAAGGAGAGACTTGCCAAATGTGGGTTAAAAATATCTTAACTTCCCATGCAAGTTGTAACTCCATGGGCAGTTAAAATTAAAAATTCTAGATATTTGTTACTCAACCTTAACCTCTCATGATTATTGTAACTACCCAAAGCTACTATAAAAAGGCTTCAGAGGTAGAAATGGGGAAAAAAAAGCTTTTTGGAAAGAAGAAATTTGAAGATTTCTTGTAAGATGGCTTGCTAAAGACATCATTTTAGTAGCTTTTTTTTAATCCTATGAGTTCATTCTTTCCTATTTTACTTTAGCTTCTTAGCTAGTGGTTTAGGTAGTATCATTCTTGGCATTTAAATTTGGGACTTTTAGATTGCTTTTATAGTTCTTTGTTGCATGATAGTAGACTCCTATTAAGATTTTTCATAGAAGAGCTCATGTTGGAAAGCCTCAAGAGTAATTTAATAGAGAAGTTTATTATTATGCAATGTTTAGGACTACTATTAGGATTGTTATAAGAGAGCCTTGGCTATAGACAAGCCAGTTAAGAAATTCAATAGTCTAGAGGGTTCAAAAAATCATTGGTATTTTGATAGAACTAAAATAGCTTTTTGATTTTTAAAGTATATTCCCTTGGTTTTTAAATCAAAAATTGTTAAATCTTTGAAAGCTTTGTTGTATACAATCATTGACAACTATTATCTAGCCAAAATAGAGACTCATACATGGTGGTTTACACAGCAATTTTTGGTAGTATCGTAGGATTGTCTTTAAGAAATTGCTTGTTTGAGCCTAGAAAATTTGAACAATTCACAAATATTGAATTAGGGATAACTTTATTGTGAATTTTTTCCTCATATCAATTTATGTTGCTTAAATATTTGAGATTTATACACAAATCTGCTTTCTTTTCTCTCTCTTTCCATTGAATCTTGCTCTATTTCTAGTTTTCTTGTGGAACTTTCTCTCTTTAGGGAAATTAGGAGTAGATTGGCAAAGTTATGCTCAAATGGTTTTTGCAAACTTTTATTTGTTACAAGTAGGTATTATAATGACCATATAGACTAAGTGATTGAACAAAATAGGAAACTCCAACAACTCATAGTATTTTACAAAGTTGGCTGAATCTCTTTCATGATAGTCGATTATATTTTTATACACAACCAAACTATTTCAACATTCACAACAATAAATACATACTCATGTTTAACTAATGAGTCTATTTGGAGGTATCTAAGCCTTGGTGTTGCCAAAGACCAGTGAGCACCTAAACCCTGTTCAAGGCACTCGTTGGCAGTCACATCCCAAATGATCGCCAACAAGGAGATGATCAAATTTTACAATATAGGATCTCATATTCGATATCCCTTTGTATAAACTCTATAGACTATGAAATATCTTAAGTTTTTTAATCCAACTTGTCTTTATTATGAACATGGTAGTATAGCTTGTATTCAAAAATTTGTAGATAACTTAAATTTGATCTTCTACCACTCCAAATTTTATCTTAACACTAAAAATTAAGGTAAAGCTTAAACTTCTTATTAAGAATATGTACAAAAATTATCATGGATTTACTCCAAAACTTATTTTATGGTGAATAATGGAATAGTGAACATTTAACAATTTCAAAAATAATGATTCAATTCTTCGTATCAACTACTTCATTTTATTTGGAACTATATGATACTATTTTCTAGTTTATGATATTATAATTTATGAAGTAGTCATGAAACTCAGGATTCAAGTACTTTATACAATTATCAGTTCATAGCTTCTTAATTGGCAACTTTATTTGACTTTTTAATAAGGCTTTGAAGCTCTTAGTAGTATTAAAAATTTTTTATTAGGATTTGATGATATAGATCCAAATATTTCTTGAATAATCATCAATATAAATCATGAAATACTTAGTTCCATGTACTATTTTCATAATTTCACACATGTCTACATTTGAGCAAATGATCTCAAGTTGATATGCAATATTCCTTAGCCTAATTGTATGATTTTCTACATAAATGCCATTATTCAACTTACTATTATTTATGGATGCATTGTATGGAGTCTTTCTCTATCAAATATAGAAGAAATTCAAAATCTTTTTCTACTCAATGAATTTAAAGTGAAAAGACAAAAAAAAGATGATATTATACTTCTTGAAGCAAAGATGTTGGCATTAAAGGCTAATGTTTTTTTAGCTTCCTTGGATAAATATTCTTAAAAAATGATGATGAAAACCCATAATAAAGAATTTCTTCATAATTAATTTCTACAATTTAATAAATAGAATATTTAAGAGTACATTCTTTATCTTGCTTCTAATCAAGTTCAAATATTAGTAAAACATATGAATCTCCATAATTAGAATCTTGCACTATGCTAAACAAGATTATCAAATCCAAAATTATACATACAAGTGAGACAAAAAGATGTGAGAAAGAAACACAAACATATTTGCTTTGTTAATAGTTCTAGAGGTTTTTTCAGAAAATCTAATGTTTTTTAGTAGATCTTATATTTCTTCTATGGATCAAAAGTGTCTTTGATGAATCTGATTTTTTTTTTACTAAATCTAATATTTCTATAGTTAATTTCATTGGAATTACATGCAATTTCATCAAATTCAATAGGCAATCCTTCAAGTGGATCCACCACTTCTTTGTCATTCCATGAGTTATTTGATGATTCATATGAATCTATTACTCAGCAAGTTTTTGAAAGGTACATTTTCATGCAAATTTTTGATTATATACCTCATTCCTTGAGTTTTTGAGTTATTTAAATTTGATTTGAAAAGATCTAGGTTTAGATGTTGTCCATGCACGTTATCTATCAAACTAATTTTTGATAGAAGAATTTGTTGATTAGACATGGTTTCTAAGGTCTTTGATATTGATGTTTTTAATCATCATCATGCTTTATTAATTATTTGAAAGTAGGCTCCCTCTTTTAATCTATTATCTCTTGAATTTCAAAGGTTTCCTTATTGATGAGTGGCGAGGTACCCCTACACTCAACCATACGAATACAAGCGTTACACACGCGATCCAGTCGAACTCTATAGACTAAGTGCCTACACACATTATGGAACACCTAAGGTTAATCAATCATTGTCCTCCCAAGCTTACTTGTATTTGTCATGTTTGTATGGTTAATTAAGCTTGAGGCATGTAATTTTTATATATTTTATTTTTTATCACCTATGCTAAGAGGGAAAAGGATGAAGAAACTAGGTAACTAACCTACACTAACTAAGCCTTAATTATCCTAGCATTATTATCCATTCCCACTTGCTATTTCACACCCTAAACCAATGCAATACTATTGGGATTACCAAACGCTATTCGTTACTGGGATTACCAAGCGTAATGCACGTGCTCGAAGCAGTCATAGTAAATGCACTTAACTATGAGAGTTGAGGGTTGATAGAGATTAAGTTCTTAAGAAAGCATTTAAACAATTAACAATAATTAAAGTCTTATTTAGCTTAGTCCATGCACTGCATGGTTTATCCAAAAGTTGGTCTTTATTTCCGTACACAATTGCGTGCTTAGGTACAGAATTGCTCGAATAAAGATCCGTTCACTTTGGGACTCCAACTGTGGACACATGGAAATTATTCTAACTCTATAATGGAAAAATGGTAAGAGTTTGGCTACGATCTAGATCTAGATGGAGAAACAAGGGAGAGCTACCTCTTATTTATAGAATTGGTAGTGGGTTGACATATCGCATACACGATATCGCAGGGAAGGATGCAATATTGCGTATGCGATATCGCGGCCCATGCAATATCGCATCCCATCATACCCCCATGACTGAATAAAAACTCATCCTCTAGTTCCTTACAAAATATTGGGAAGGTATGGGATTATTGACTTGAATAGAACTAATGGTGAATGGGATGACATGTGAATGGATCATCATTACAGAACATGATGAAACTGGTGTTCACGACAACAAGAGTGAACACTTTATATATTTGACATTAGGCCTTATTTGGTAGCTAAGAGAGAAGAGAGAAGAGGGAAGAAGTCTACTACTGCCAATGCCAAGATTGCACCTTTTGTTGTCCATTCGTAAGCACACCATCAATCTTGTTCCTTGCATAACTACTTCAGCATCAATCCATTTCAAGTGTTCCCTCCAAGTCCAATCCGTTGTTGTATGATTTCCATCTACACATACAACATAGTCTTATATTAGCAAGGGTAAACAAATCACAATGTAGTTGATACCTTGCCCCAGTGTAAGGTCCGTTGGCTGAGTTGTGGTATGGTTGATGCAGATTCTGAAGATATACTAATGATGACTACCCAAGGTGTAGGGGTTAGGAGAAAATCAAAAAAATTGGACCAGGACCCCCATGCCTAATCACGAACCTTTGGTAGCAAGAGAATGGAAAAAAAGAAGGAATAAGAAGGATGAAGAAAAAGAGACAGTGGCAATGCTGATAAAAAGGGATGTCAAAGATGGAAATGAACGAAATAAATGATGATTGCAGTAATGTTTAAAGGAAAGAAATTAACAGATGCACTAAATAGGAATGCCAATGGATCCTCTCCAAAGTAGGCTCATGCCCTTAATGCCCTGACAATCCCACATTCAAAGAGTCTGTAGGCTCTAGGAATGTCATTTAGAAACAAGAGTTAAAGTGTTTACCACAATAATTTACCAAAAAGAAAATAATGCATCCACCAAGATATGGACTACTGATACAAATGTCAAGGAGGTGATAAATGGGGAAAGAAGGATGGAAAGAAGAGAATGGAATGGAATCTCAAGAACAAGGTGGTGTATATCCCCTTGTGTATTTAATGATTAATGTGAATTAGTAGATCCCATTCCAAGTCCAGCCTCAAACAAACCACATCCAGTGACTTCGCATTAATACATTCGGCCAATCCATCCACTTGAAGTAGCAAGAATGCCTTCACTAAAGAGCCACCACCATTCCGATGAAATGAAGGAGGAGAGAATAGGAAGTGATAAGGGCTTTAGTTAGAGGGAACATGTTTATTTTAGTTCCATAACCAGTTCTTGTAGCCCAAATGATTATTTCATCTAAGGGGTGTGCTTTGAATTCTAACTATTTTTTTGTGTGTTTTTGTGTGAGAACCACACATGCAAAGACTTATTATTTTTATTTACTCAGCTTCCCAATAATATGGCAATTTTCTGAATGGTAAGAAAACTCAAGAAGAAAACACCCAAGAACCCAAGAAAATGGCTAGCACAAGCACATCAAGTTCCCTTGAAGCCACAGCCTTTTCAATCCTTGAGTCCTTCCTTAGTTTGAGGAATTCCCAGTCACTAATTCATTGATAGTTCTTATTATTAAGAAAGGTGACTATACAGTTCCAAGCCAAGAGAAACCATAGAAATTTATGGATGCATGGATGATGTGGATTCATTGCCTGCTATATCAAAAGAACCATACCTTAGTGTCGACATTATAACTTAAAGGTAAAAACCAAACATTAGCAACCAATAGAAAATAGTTCATACCATCATTAATAGCACATATTAGGTGACAAACTTAACAAAATGGATAAGACACACACATACACACACAAATAAAAGAAAAAGTATGAATGATGTTGTAAAAAAAATAAAAAAAGTTAAAGAAATTTGTAAAACAAAAATGTGTAAAATAAAAATTTAAAAGAACTAAGGGCCTCAATTGATTAGCACAGGTGGCCATCTACCCCATGACTGAATTGAAAGGGAGAGATCTGAAATAATGAGTGCTTATTTGAATTTTTTAGAAGTGTCCAATTTCTCCCAATTTATGTTTTTAGATTAAGGGTTGGAAGTTGGTGACACTCATATTCCAATGTATCTATGCTTTTGTTGTGGTTGCAAGTTGTTCTCCCAATTAGTTTGATGCATATTGATGGGTTGCTCTCTTGATTAGCTGTCAACCACTAGGTGTTCTCTTATTGTGTGGTTGCTACATATAGGCACCTTTGTATGTTAATTTCCTGAGCACACCAGTTGCATGCAGGAGATGTTGAGAATTCCTCCATGTCATCACCCTCTGTATCACTGTATATGATGCATGGAACTTTCTTCTTCTTGATCTTTCCATAAATTTTTTTCTTAGATATTTCCAAGGAAAGATTGCGGATTCCTAGGAAAGCATTGATGATACTTAGCCATGCACTCCCCATTATAATTGGGAAGTCCCCTTTATTATTTTTGACTTCTATCACTAGGAAATTAGCTAGGTATGACCAACCACACATAGTGGTAACAATGTCCTCCATAAGTCCCAAAGGGATAGTGATGGACTGGTTAGCCAGCTCTAGTTGAATATTGCTCTTCTTAAGTAGGGGCAAGTTCTCTGCTTTATACATTTCTTGCAATATTAAGTTGACTCCAGAACCTGAGTCAAGAAAAGCCTTACATGGTTCGTTCCTAGCAACTTGGAGGTAGATTAAGCAACTTCTAGGGTTAGAGAGTTTCTTGGGAAGGTGGCCCACCTTTATCTAGTCAGTGACGGTATGTGTTAACATAACTGTGTGCATTGAGCTCTGTTGTTAATTTGAAGGGAGCTCCGAAGCCTTACTTGATGTAGGAGTGGCCATAGACTCAACCACTTGTGGTTGTGAGAGCTTGTTTAGATTTTTGGTTCTAAAGAAAGGTCTTCTCTTTGTATGGTTGTTAGAACCAGTAGTGGGTTGAAGGTTTACAACTCTCATAGCATTACATTGCTGCGGTTGAGTGGGGAGTTTCCCTTGCATCAGTGGAATGGGTGGTAGTGGAACTATCGGCATAAGAGCTACGGCTGGATTCAGAGAAGGGTATGCATGTAGGGTGTCCCTTCCAGGAGGAGTCTTAAAATACTCCCGAACTTGGTAGTGTCATTGTGGGATCATGTGCCTGACAAAGTCACTTAGAGAAATCGGTTGTTGCACGTAATAGCCATATGGATCTAGTTTCTAGTAAGGGTATTGTTGTCTTTGTGGTGGCATCCCCCATGATTGTGGGTATTGCCACTACTGGTGTTGCTCAATAGGTTGTGGTGGATTTCCACTTGGATAATATGTTAAGGGTTGGTGGAACTTTCGGGATGCTTGCCATTTGTTAAGTCTTGGGTTGAGTGCATACACCCCCAGACTCTTGCAGATGTGAGATTATTGGGCAAAATCCCTTAGGATGGTCATATTGGTAGATCTCACATCCACGATCATTGTCCGTATGAAAGTCCACAACCTCATCGGAGATAGTTATTTTTCCCTTACCCTTATTACGTGCGTGGTCTGAATCTCTCTTCTTTTTCTTATCATGGTCACTACTTCGCTCCTTAGACTCCTCTACGATTTTTAAAAAAGTTTCGAATCCACTATCTAAGGAGTCCCATATTTGATCTACCTTAGCTGACACTTCGGTTGTTAACTTTTGAAGCAGTAAGGTTTTTCTATTCACCAACTCTTCGAGTGGTGATTCATCCTCTTCCTCACAAAATCTTACTCCTCTCTTTCAGAGGGAAGGATCGCAATTATACTCTTCTACACTTTCTCTTTTTCGTAGCTCACCTTCTTCCTTAGCTACTTGCTCCAACAATCTATGAACTTCATGGAACCTAAGTTTAGATAATCTCCCTTGGGCATATGTTCCAAGGGTTCTCCTAGTTTCGTGTCTTAGCCCATCTATGAGGTGGCGTAGTTGATCCCATTGTGCATAACCATGGCCTGGGCAACAATGTAGTAATGCATAATATCAGCCCATGGAAGTCTCCAAGGGTTCATGATTACCCTGTTTCCATCCTTGGATTTGCTTATGTAAGTTGGACACTCGGGAGTACATTTGATATTTATCGTTAAAAAATTCTAGCATCATACTCCACCATCTAATGGATTCCGATTCTAAGGACCAGTACCAACTTTCTACTTCTTTTATGAGTGTCCTAGGGAACAACTTTAACTTCTACCACTTGTTTTCAGTATTCTGCAAGGCACAGGCATTGTGGAATGCCTGTAAGTGGTTTTTTGTATCAGCATTGTATCCCCCCTCAAACCGTGGGATATTATTCATGTCTAGTCTCTTGATCCAGCTATCTTTTTGGTGTCTTGTAGGTATTCTAATGGCCTCTGTAATGTCTAACATGCTTTGGGTTGCAAGTATGGGTTCATCATGATCATCTCTCTCATGATGTCTATGATGCCTACATGGTTCCCTACTTTCCCTACTATGCCTTGACTCTCTAGAATGCCCTCATCCTCGCTCTTAACTCTCTTGTCGAGGTCTCTCATTTTGCTTATCCTTACCCTTATCTTCATGGTTGGGCTCTTTGTGACTGCATCCTAATGTGGAAGGAGAGGGTGAACGATGTGATGAAGTTGAAGAAGAAGGGGAACCATCACCATGATGATGTTTCTTACCTTCTCTTCAATGGCTACGACCCCGATCATGATGACGATCAAAATGCTTACCCTTATCTTGTGCTTGTGTTCCCTCAGTGAACACTTGGTGTTCATGGGAATCAGAACCATGGTTTTGAATCGTGAAGCACAGGTTTTGATACCCTACCTCCTCACTATCGTTAGGAGGGGGAACATCATTTTGTGGAGAACCTATTGAGATAGGTTCACCACCCTTAATTTCTCTTATGATGGGTGAAGCATTATGGAGGTCTTTTCCCTTCAATGGTGTATGGTGACTTTCCTACTGCAAGTTCCATTGATGTTGTGCTTCTGTGGGATGGTAGTCCCTCATGTTATAATCGCATGCAATGTATTCAGCATATAATTGCAACATGTCAATTTGTGCATGGGCATGAAGGAGCATGTTGGGGGTGGCTCTATCTTGAGGTAATACTATTTTACCCTCCAAGTCTCTCCATCGCAGTTGTTCATCTTGATGGAAGATAAAGGTAAAGTCAGGTATATATTCATCATGATGAATATATACCACACTGAATTGTTGAGGAACTGTTGGTTCTTGGTTGTGTATGTTGTGCCGCCAACTGTCTCTTGTGTGATCCCTAGGTGGTGAAGTGCTTTTATGAGAAGAAGACATCTTAATTTAGTTCGGTGTGTTGTTTGTCATTATGTTATTTTTTGTATGATTAACCCTAAGGGTTCATTTAAGCTTCCCAATGATGTGGATGATTTCCTATGTTCTACTTCATAGACAAACAACTTAGTCCCTAGCAATGGTGCCAATGATGAGTGGCAAGGTACCCCTACACTCAACCATACGAATACGAGCATTACACACACGATCCGATCAAACACCGTAGACTAAATGCCTACATGCCTTATGGAACACCTAAGGTTAATCAATTGTTGTCCTCCCAAGCTTACTTGTATTTTTCATGGTTGTATGGTTAAGTAAGCTTGAGGCATGCAATTTTTATATCTTTTATGTTTTTATCACCTATGCTAAGAGGGAAAAGGGTGAAGAGACTAAGTAACTAACCTACACTAACTAAGCCTTAATTATCCTAACATTAGTATCCATTTCCACTTGCTGTTTCACACCCTGAACCAATGCAATGCTACTGGGATTACCAAACGCTATTCGTTACTGAGATTACCAAGCGTAACGCACATGCTCAAAGTAATCGTACTAAATGCACTTAACTATGAGAGTTGAGGGTTGAGAGAGATTAAGTCCTTAAGAAAGCATTTAAATAATTAACAATAATTAAAGTCCTATTTAGCTTAGTCCATGCACTGCAAGGTTTATCCAAAATTTCATCTTTATTGTCGTACACAATTGTGTGCTTAGGTACAGAATTACTTGAACAAAGATCCATTCACTTTGGGACTCCTACTACAGGCACATGGAAATTATTCTAACTCTAGAATGGAAAAATGGCAAGAGTTTGGCTACGGTCTAGATCTAGATGGAGAAACATGGGAGAGCCACCTCTTATTTATAGAATTGGCAACAAGCTACAATATCATGTCCCATCACTTATTTTGTTAAATTGTTAAAAATTTCACTGATTTTGGAAAAAGTTAAAAAGAATATTATCTCTCGAATTAGGCCAATCAAGAATTTTAAAATACTAGCTACAATTAGTTGTTTTCATAGAAGTTAATAAATGATTAAGGTGAATCTTAATTCCCTTAAGCAAGAAATTATTCTGCATGCTAATAAAATTAATGTATTAAAATCTTCTAAAGTCATATCACTATTGTCATTGAGAAGGTATTATGTTTGATTTATTTCCTTTTATGCTCCAAAAAAGGCTATGAAAGCATGTCAACATCAAGCTACTATAAACACTAATAAGCTATTTTCTATAATGTTGTAGACCTTACTAAGGTTTTTTCTATAGATATTATAGATCCAAAAGTGATTTCTTCTATTGATGTTTTAATAGTTAACCCATTCTTTTCTTTTATTGTTGTTCAACAAAATGTACCTTGAAGAAAGGTTTGAATCAAATCAATTTCAAAGAATTCTTTAATGATTATGGGAAAGCCAGTATTTGTTCATAAGGTCTTACAAAAATTTCTTGTTGATTCAAATGGTTTCCAAATGATACCTCAAAATAAAAAAAATTTGAAAAACACTATCTATTAGCAATTACATCCCAAATCTTCAAATTGGATAACATGTTCAACAAATTTTAACTACTAGTAATTTGTTTGCAACTATTGATCAAGATATGAAGATAATTTCTTTTGATAATGTTGATTCTAATAACAAGGCAAGGGTCTCCTTCCCCTTCACCCAATGTTTACTTTTTTCATAGGATATTTTTCAAGACTGGTTGTAAAAACTTAAAAAGATATAACCAAAATCATTATGCCTTTTTTTTTTGTTGATTTGAAGTTTCTCCTCTCTAGAAATGGTTGTAGGTTATTTTTGATTTAATTTCGAAGAGCCCTTTTTCTATTCTTAGAAGCAAAGGGAATTTTCGATGGAGAGGTGAAATGCCCTAAAATCAATCCTCTACTTTTTCACTTTGAATTTTTATTTTTACTATATATAACCATCTGATACACACAAATTAGTAAAACAAGTAGTGTTTAAATAGCTTTGGGAAAATGTAAAAGTAAAAAAACACATTTCTATTTAAATGATATTAAGGAAGGAATTAATTTAAAGGCAAAAAATTTATAAGCTTCTATTCAAATGGGATCTTATTAAAATTCTTTGTAAAGAATAAATAGCCCAACTATGAAACATAACTAGCATTGAAGATCAATACTGAAATTGAAATTAATGCTTTATTATGTCATAAGATATGTTAAATTGAGAGATATTATACAAAGTTGAGATATTGTAATTGCAAATTTGGTTAATTTTTTCCAAATTTTACCAAGAACACGTAATAATTTTCTTAATGACATTAAAATGTCTTTAAGTAATCCTTCTTATGACTTGTGAGTAACTTCACAAATTACATCATACAAAAAATTATTACAAACAATTTGAGACAACCCCAATGGCAAACATAGTTTATATGAAGAAAATATTTCAATGTTTTAATTCCATTTAAGGGTTGATCAAGAGAGCATGCATGAGTTCCCATCAACTCAAATCAAACTCCAAAAGAACCTCAAACTTGTTAACTATGTCAATTTAATGTCATCAATGATGAAGTGCATGTTTTCTAGCATATCTTAGATCTGCATTTTTAAGATGCGAATGAAGCACAATAGTGGAAATCTTGTATGACCTATTTCACCAATCAAATCAAAATTTGGATGATTTCTTTGAAGATGTTTTAAAACTTTTTATATATAGTTTGATGTTCATCCTATAGATCCTATGGATATTAGTGAACGTAATAAAGCTTCCTATCCGAGCTCATAATTATCTTTAATTCAAACACTTCCAAAAAAGGAAACCACACCCTCCATACAATTTCTTATAATTTTAAATATTTTTGGATGTCAAAAAAATTCCATACGAAACCAAGAATTGATTAGTAGCACATAAACTCTATGATTTAGACCAACTATTATAGGAGAGATTGTGTGGATTGATCCAAAAATAGCATGCATAGAAAATTCCCTATCAAAATAGAGTTGCACAACTAAAGAAACATAGGCATCAATTCTTGAAACTTTGCAAGTATCAAGCCCATGCAAAAACACGTGAATAAATAAAAGCTTAACCTACTAAATGCCAACAACCATCCCTAGCAAGTTGGCTCGTGACCTTGTAATGTTATGAATGGCTTTTATGTTTGCCTAAGGCAACATACATATGTCATCCTACTAGATAGTGGATTATCAACACTGAGATGTTAGTATAGTGGTAAGAATCTTGGAATGGAAAATCGATGTTTCCATTAAAGGGAATTCTAAAAGTGGTCTTGTTCAACAAATCCAAGAGGCTCCCAATGGACGTAAATTAAGGGTTGGTTTTAGTTTCAAATCAAAGGTGTTGATGTGTAAAGCCAATTTTGTTATAAATTTGTGTTTTATTGTTGGCCCTTTTAGATAGATATAAAAAAATAAAAAGGTGAGGTGTCAAGAAGTTAACTCTAAGTTGGCATAGGACCCTGAACCTATATAAGGTACTTAGGGGGTTGGTTGTAATCATCAATTCCTTTGCTCCTTTTAAAAATAAAGAGCTCTACACCCTTTCCAATAGTTTTTTCCCATATAGGGTTTCCACATAAATCATTGTGTTGTTTGCTTGTGGTACTAGTGCTTTGTTGAACCACAAAAATCTCTAATTTTTTCTATATTTTGTTGCTTTAGTGTTTCATTGTTATTCTTGGTATTTTTCTGTGTGATTCTGTTGTTTGATTTGAGATTTTTTTGCACTATATATCCTAACAAAAGAAGAGTAGGCAAAAACACTTCTTTGTAAATGAAATATTCCTATCAAGTCAAACAAAAATATAGAAATTGAATAATGTCATAAGTTATTGAATTTCAAAAATAAAATCATTGGAAGCACATGCATTGAATGATAAAATGAAGAAGATGTATACATTTCATTAGTGAACAAAATGCCAAGGAATATCTAAAGATAGTAGAGATAATTATAAACTATAGAACATGTCAACATAAATGTTGGAAAACAACCTAAATCTTAATCTAAATGTAATCTTCTAATAGGTATTTAGAATAATTAGTCCATCCTAGAAAAGCTATGAAAATTCTATGTCAAGAAAAGCACTCATGGTAAAATCTAGACATATTGAGTATTTTGACATAAATATTTTCTTCACAAAAATTAATACTTGCCTTAAGAAAAAAGCCCAGTTGCATCCTCCCACCATGCTTCAAATGATGATCTTCCTTCAACTACATAAAAATTATAATATTTTGGTAATAATGAACTGAGATAGTTGTGAGATTTATTTGACTTGGTTAATTACATTTGAGTAGCATGGATTGATAGAATGAACTCAAAGTTTAACTTTGTAAAACAAGTAGCACATATAGAGGGGAAAGGAGGTATTTTCTAGTTTGTCAATATCCTTCAATAAAATGTCTAAGCTATTACTTGGCTACAAAACAACTTGGGTAGCATTTATCAATTCTTATTAAATAATCATTCAAGATAAAAATTATGGACTATTACAAATGCCCAAATATAAGTTGAGAAAGTAATGAGCTTTTCTCTAAACTTACCTTTGAATAATTAGGCCCTAGATAACATGAACCAAGTGATTTGAGAATCTAATAAACACAATGGAAAAAAAGGAAGATAGATCAAAAAAACCATAAAACAATCTAGATATGGAAATACATATGATGTAAGAACTCTAAATGTAAATGAAAAGGATACTTTAAAGAACTAAGTTCATACAGGAGCTAGCTAGTGTTTCTGCTTCTAAGAAAATATTGTAAACCACTTTCTCTAGAGTTATGATTTCCAACACAATGTAAGGAAGAATTGTAAACATCAAGAATCATAACAAAAGAAAAAGCTTCTCAAGACCAATGATGGATAAAAACCTATTTTTCAACACAAGTGCTTTTGATAAATAGCTTCAAAAATGTATAACCACAAGTGATGTGATCTAAAATTTCAATGGAAAGATCAAACAATGTTTATTGGATATCACATTGCAGCACTTCAATAAAATGTGATTGCAAAGATATAGATAATGTTAAGAATTTAGCATAAGACACAAGCATACTTGATTTAAGGGAACAAAAGCATTTCCCTTTAGTAGGAAGACCTTTCAACTAGCAACAAGCTCAGGAACTTCCTCAAAGGAAACCTACCTAATAAAGCATCACTTCATGAACTAACAAGCTTGAATGAAGCAACTGCATTGGCATCAATGATTTCAAATAAAATTCAAATTCCTTCCAAAGACTATGAAACTTGCTCACTGACCTTAAAGTATACATTGTTAGCTGCAAAAACAAGAAAAAGAGAGAGAAAAGAGTAGATCATATTAGAAGGATTGAAGCAATAGCAACCCAAGAAAAATAAAACAACATAATCATAATGTCTAAAAGAAAAGGTTTTAAAAGAACATAACACATCATTAGACATCATCAATAGAATGCATTTAGTATGAATTTAGTGCTTCAAAATTTTAAATGACAAAAATAGTTGTAATAAGCTGCACAACAACAACATCAAAAGATCTCTATTAGTATGGATCACCTTAATCCAAAATAGCATGGAACAAAAAGATATAAATTTAAAAAATCACTTTACTAAAGTATGTTTTGGGTATTAAATTTGAAGGCATGAAGTAAAATAATTATTATCTAGCATACATAATGTCTAAAATAAATGTAATCAAAAAAGTTACCTATTTTTCCTTTCATTATTTTTAGCACTAGCTTCAAGGCATGTAGTATAGTTATGGAGAGGATTAGAGAGGGCAAAAAATGCTATATTTAGTTCAAAAAAACAACATTCTTATAGTAAAATAACATGTTTGATTAATGAGCGATGAAGGTACCCCTACACCCAACCATACAAATCATGAAGCATTCACACATCATCCAATCAAATTCCATGGACTCTTTCATTTTTGGTGCACTAGTCTTTTAAGAAATGAATCTTGCCCTAAGATCATTCGTTATCTTCCCAATTACACTTTTGAAGTACAAAGATATGGTTAAGTGTAATTGAGGCCTATGATTTTTGTCCTTTTATGTTTTATGTTCTTTTGTGTTTGAAGAGAGAGATAAATTAATTTAATGATTAATTCAATCTAACTAATTGATCTCTAGCTAATCCTAGCATAAGCATTCAATCCCACTTTCTGTACACATCTTGAACTCATGTATCCACTGCTAGGTTACCAAGTGCTATGCTATTAGGTGCACCAAGTAAAAGCACTATTGGGATTATCAAGTGAATACGTGTTTATACTCAAAGCGGTCGTACTTATTTACTTAATCTATTTATCTTAATTGATTAAAGTCTAATTTATCATAATAAATTAAATATTTATTAAAAATAATGAATGCATAAATAAAACATTTAAGCTATCCAAAATTCTATAAGGTTTATCAAGAAGCTTATCTTTATTATCATACATACTAGTGTGATTCAAGTACAACAGGGCTTGAATAAATATCCATACCCTCAATGACTCTTGATGTGGACACTCAAGAAAAATATTTTAACTTTCAAATAGACAAACTGCAAGAGCTTTGCTACTACTATGAATCTAATGCCCATAAACATAGCTCAGAACTCATATTTATAGTTTTTTCTTTAGGGCTACATCAATGGGACCCACAGCAAGAGTCATTGAGGGAAAAATATTTTAACTTTAAAATAGAAATAAACATATCAAATGTTATGTCAATGCAACCCTGTCAATAGAGCAACACCATGTAAATAGGGTCCATCGACAAGGTTGCATCAATAGGGACCCGTCGACAAGACTGCATTAATGAGGACCCATCGATGTGACACATTGACACTTATCATACCTCCATGATTGAATGAAAACTTGTCCTTGAGTTCTTTTATAAAATTAGAAGGTATGAGATTATTGATTGACTCTTAACAAAACAAAACAAATTGACTTAACAAAACTAAGTGCCCAAGTGTATAGATCAATACATTACAAAATTGTGGTGTTCATGACACAAAATTGAACATCATGAAGTGACTACAAAAATTTGGACAACACATCCTATAATAGTGTGACAATGGTGGTGAAGATCAAACAATCCTAGGTGGTGGTGCTCTTGAGGCTATGAAGGACCTTCATCAAATTTAGGCACATGTGTAGCTAAGGCAGCTATGGCTATCCTTCTATGACTGCAACCTTTTTTGAAAGGTAAAAGGCATTAAGCAATGCCTTCATCTTCTTCTCCTTACTCTGGGGATCATTCACAATCCATATAGCATCACCAATGTGGGCTAGAATGGGGACATTTCACAAATAGAGCATGATCAAGAACGTTTCATTTACATGGACAAACCAAGTAGTGAACTATTTGCATTCGATGTCGACTGCACTTACTGCATTTTGTAGCTCTTGGGAGTCATTCATTCTCCTAGCTAGGTTCTCAGCAGTTGATCATTAATCCATGAATTATGTCTTAAGAACTTCAAGTTCAACATTGGCCATCACACATGTGTCCTTAGTGTCCTTGTGGTACCTAAACTCAACCTCATACAAAAAGTATGATCTAGCCACCTATTTCTCTAATTCAAACCACAACTTCCCAACAATCAACATGGTCAAATTTATGGAATGGAGATTGACAAGCTTCATGTACTTCATCATCTACTCGATCTACAACTCCTTCATGTAGATTTCTACCTTGTTATAGGCATCTATCCCATCAAAAATGGGTTTCCACAACTCTTTTCCTTGCTAAAGTTGCTGGAGGATTTCATTTACCTTTGCTTTTTCTAACTAGATGTGCTTCTCATTTACTTTTTGTTGTAAACTGACATATTCTATGTAGTGGTCCTTAACTCTCTCAAATTTGGGAGCCTACAATTTCTAGGTGACTACCTCAATTGTAAGTTTCTAGTGAAGGGCATGCACCTTCTCCATGAAGAGATTCCTATTCTTAGCTACTAGTCTCCTCAATTCTATGTTTTCTATAGCTAGTTTCTCTTGTTGTTGATGGATAAACTCACTTAACTATTACTTGTGTGCATCAACATTCTATAGGAAATTATTCTCTACCATCAAATGGACATTCCCCTAATAGTTCTAATCCAAATACTTTTGAATCTTGTGTAATGTGGCCTCTGTCAAGGATCTGTAGAGCACCACCATTTCCATTGCATCCTCCACACCTTTCAGCTTGATGTGAAGTTATTTCATAGCCTCATCTCTTGTTAGTGTTGCATTGAGAAATGTGAGATTGACAATCTAGGCTCTTAGTTCGGTAACTTCTGCAACCAAGCATTCATTCTGCTCCTTAGGTATTTCAAGTTGTTCCTTCAATATGATGTTTTTTCCCTTTGCCTCCAATAATTTTGACTAGGTTGTAGTGATATCTAGAAGGTCAATGATATCCGAAAGTGGTTGCCCGGTTTCCACAAGTCAATCTAGCAGTTTCTCATGCTATGCTACATTTATTCTATTATTTATGATCCTTGAAAATGTCTACACATCTCTAATTGTAGTAATGTCCAGTGTAGATGTTGGAGGTGCATTGAGAATTTTAACAATCCTGTCAATAACCACTTTTGCTATTATTTCCTACCCTTGGTGTTGCATTACTAAAACTATTGCCCCCTCACCCTCCTCCAAGCGTACCAAAAATGTTGCAGTGTTTCCAAAGATTTCTAAGAGTGTCTATTGTTCTACGAGACCTATCTAATGCTCAAATTTGACCTCACAGGTAGTTTTATTATTTGGGCCAAGAAAATGAATCCATCCTCACCCATCAAACTGATTGTTCGGGCCACCTCATTAAGGTGACTCATAGCTAGTCTATAGACGGATGGGTCCATCCCCATCACTCATGCCCACTTATTGCTCTTATTCACTTACAAGTCATTCTCTATATTCTCACAACCATTGGGTGCTCGTAGCGATATCTGGCATAGTTGTTTGAGTGGGAGGTGGAGGTGGAGGTCGTTGCTCCTCTTCGTAGATAATTGTGGTAAGTGTCTTATCCTTCATCATTTCTTCCTAGTTGGTAACCAGAACAATTCTGATAGTTTCCTTGGTGTAACAAACTATTCCTTCCCTTTGATAAATTTTCCTTATGAGACATGAAAAGAGGAGTTCCTTCCTTCCACATTCATTTTCTTTAAATCTCTTCTCTATCTCCAAATAGATCAACTACGAAAAGTTGATCGGGAATCTCCCACTCAAAGTGGTGCATGCTCAAGCAAAGAAGGTGGTGATTTTTCTTAGCCTCACCATGGAATTGAGGTGGAAGGAAATAATCTTGTAATGGACCCTCTTTTTTGATGTAAGCACACCAAACTCCTTACGGTCAACACCATAACACCATTGCACCCATCCTTTCTTGATGCTTGGATTTACCTACATTAGGATTTTAGTAAGATTTGCTCCTGTTTCAAGCAACCTAAGCACTGTAGCAATGTCATGTGCTAAGTAGGATACTAAGATGTCCTTGATTTTCACCATTGGTCCAAGTTGCCAATTATTTTAGAATAGGAATGTTTCTCCCATGTACCACTCCCTGATGGAAGTGATGATTGGGCACATGGGAAAGGACTTCAGCTAGTCCTGTACTTCTTTTAGTGCATGCTCCAAGAAAGAGCCAAAATTTAACTCCTAGAGCATCAATTTTTGGACTCCCTTAATTTAATATAATTTAGGCAAGCCTCTATTAACGTCACCTCAAGATTTGCTAGTTGTGTTGGTGCATCATCCTAATGGAAGTGTTCTATTGCTGCTACTTCTAGTTCTAGAATCTGTTAGATAAATTCCACTTCTACCTCTTCCCTAAGAGGACTTGTCGTTATTCTTGGGGTTGTGAGTGGTTCCTCTTGGGGTTATTCTTGGCCTCTTCCTATTCTAGGTCATTTCTTTGTTGATTGGAATAGTCTTGCTTCCTGCATGTGCTTTGTTTTTGGTGCCATCTATGATCACAATACATCCATGGATTAGTAGATATAATGTCTAACTTTGAATTTTTTTTGGATACATTTTTCTCATTAGTTAGTTACATTTTGGCTAAGATTAGACAATGGTAGATTAATTATTTTATTAATTATTTATTTTAATTATCACCGGATCTTGTTGAAAAGGTTTAAATATTGTAATTTAGTATTTAATGGTTGATTTTTCAATTAAACCTTTGTGGGAATTAGAAAAAATTGCAAAACATTTTCTATCAAAAATAGTACATTTGTGGCTCCCACAATGAAGAGCTTAACTCCAGTAGCTGCAATGTCAAAGAACAAAGTGATTTGAATAAATGGTTTGTAAGTTATGGGCTCTAGAAGGTTTTGGGCTCTAAAAAATTGAAAACCTCCTTTGGCATTTGTGAGAAAATGTAAAGTTTTCTAAGTGGGGTTGTGCCTATATATACTATTTTTGTCTTACATTGATGAAGACCTGTATACAAGGCCTCATATATGGGTCAGATTCATCAATGAGGTCCCATATACGAGGCCCATTGGCAAAAATTTTGAATTTTAAATTTTGAATATCTCAAGAAATATAAGGACTTTTTCAATGAAATTAGGGTTTATGGAATCTCAGAAAGGCCACAAATATGATAAAATCATTGGAGGATCCTTGAAATCTTAAAAATTAAAAATGTTAATGGAAAATATATTTAATGAATAAAATTCATAAAGGAACACATGATGCGATACAAAAGATGGGTGTACGAAAGATTCAATTTGCAAAAATATCGAAGGATAAGGTGCTTAACAAATCCAACTAAGAGATATGCAACTAGATCCTCCCCAAAGTAGGCACATGCCTCTTTTTGCCCTTTCATAACCTCAACCTAAGGAGTCTATGGGCCCCATAGGTGACTAATGGTCAATGAAAGTTAAAAACCAAAACCTAAAAGATTCTACCTAAGAATTCAAATACATCAAACCAAGACATAGAATCAAGAACATGGACACTAGCAGCAAGGTGAATTATGATCAACATAGATGAATGATAGAGAAGATGAAATAGAATTTCAACTAAGGTCATAAGAAGTTCCTTGTGGAGTTTATTTTTAAAATGATTGATGAAGATCCATCCTTAGTCCAAACCAAAATCAACCTCTTTCAGTAACTTCGCATCACCACTCCAAGACCAATCCACCCCCTTAAAACATAAGAGTGCTCCCATAAAAAAACCACCATTCCATAAAGAGAAGAAAAGAGAAGCAAAAAGTAAGATAGGACCTTAGTTAGAGTAGACCTTTAAGCATGGGTGCATGTCTTTCTAGTCCCATAACCAATGCTTGTAACCTATTTATTTGTCTAAGGGGTGTGCTTTGAATTCCCATCATGTTTTTTTTTCTTTTTCTTGTTTTGTTTTTTTTTCTCCTCTCTAATTTTTTTTGGATGGAAACCACACCATGCAAAGACTTTATTTGACTTCCTATTAATGGTTGAAATAGAATGGTAAGAAGTTCATGAAAAACACTCAAGCACTCAAGTAAGTAGAAAAGTACAAAGAGTACTGAGTCCCCTTGAAGTCACACCCTATTCAAATCTTGGAATCTTTCCTAATTCTAAAAATTACCAAGGTCATAAATTTATTAAAATTTTCTTTAATGAAAGGGGCCTCAAACTTCTAGAACAAGGAAAACGATAGAGTTTGTGGATGGGTGGATGACATGGACTCACTGCCTATTCCATGAAGAAGAAACCATGACTAATTCATCAGTACAAAAATTCAAAAATAGAAACTAGACATTAGCAAACCAAAAAATAAAGCACAAACCACCATTAGTAATAGCTACAACACCACAGTGTCTTGTTGGCAATAAAGCACTTTTATTAGCAAAAATTTTAGAATCACACTCAAACAAAGCAAAGTAAAATACATAAGAAAGTGTAAAATGTCCCATAAAGACTTAAACATACTAATGATGGTGTAAAACAAAAAAAGATGTAAAAATAAAAAAAAAACTTTGAAAATTGAAAAGTTGTAAAATAAATAAATTGCAAAAATCAAAAACATGAAAAACAAAAAAAATGAAAAACTGAGAAGCCATATGGATGATTAGCATGGATGGCCATCTCCCCCATGACTAAGATGGAAGGAATAGATTTGAAAAAATGAAAGTGGTTGTTAATCCATTGAGGTGTTTATTGCACTAGCTTACTTTGGCTCATGGAAAAGCTTCACTTATTTAATATTGATCAACTACTTTTTATTTGGGTTCTCGGGTTTACATATGATCATGATCCCAGAAGAAAAGATTTTGTCAATTATGTAAGGTCCATTCCACAATGTTTGGAATTTTATTTTTTGAGGTACATGTGTGGGATTCCAGTAAAGAACCTTATCTCTTGGTTTAAATTTCACTTTCCATATTTTTTGATCATGTCGTTATTTATTGAATGTCTTGTGCACTTCATTCAAAGATAGGGCCACCAATCGATTTTCATCTAGCACGTTGAAGTTGATCAATCTTTCTTTTTGGGAAAGACTTAGGTCAAGATTCAGGTCACAGGTTGTTGCGAGTGTATGGAGCTCGAATTGAACTAAAAGTTTTGGAAGTTTTCTATACACTAACTTGGAAGTTTTCTATACACTAACTCATAGAAAGAGCAGCCAATAGGGAGTTTCCATGTTGAGCAGTAGGCCCAAAGGGCATCGTTGAGTTTTGTGCTCCATTCTCTTCTATATTTTCTTATGGTTGTTGTTAATCTCTTGGTTATTTACCTTTGCTTGACCGTTGGCTTGGGGGTGATAGGGTGTTGTTAATTTATGTTCAACCCCCAAGTGTTGCATCAAATTTCTAAAAATGACACCTGTAAAATGAGTTCCATTATCAAAAATTAATGCATGTGGCATCCCAAACCTATTTACAACATCTTTTTGTACAAATATAGCAACAATGGATGATGTACAATTAATAACGACTATTTCTTATGCCCATTTGGTGCAATGGTTGACTACTACAATGATATATGCCTTTCCATTAGATGTGGGTGTGATGAAACCCATGAAGTCTATGCCCCATATGTCAAAGGATTCCAATAGCTGAATCCATTGTTGAGGATCCTCCATTCGAGTGGTCATCCCACCATCTCTTTGATAGCATCCACAAGATCAAACAAATTGGTGGACATCCTTGAAGATTATAGGCCAATAATATCCTACCATCAAGATTTTTATGATCATGCATCTCCCTACATAGTGGCCTCCGTAAGGGCCTTCATGAGCATCTTGGAGAACAAACAATTGATTTACATAAGGGACATACCAACGAACTAGGCCATCAACACACACCTTGTAAAGATGTCCATTGATTTCCATGAAGTACTTTGTCTGATGAAAAAACATTTGTTTCTTCCTAAAGTCCAGATCTTATGGCATCTCCTAAGTGAGAAGGTAATTGAGGATGCCATCATACCATTTGGTTTCAATGGGCACTTGGTCATTTCTTACTCTTATAAAGAGTAGTTCATCTAGAAATTGATTAAAGACTGAACTCTCCTCCTCTTTATTGCCTCATCTTAATTGAAAAATATGTTTAGTGATCACATTCTCATTCCCTTTCCAATCTACCTTTGTGAAATCAAATTTCTGTAAGATCATGAGCCACCATATGATAGAGGGGCTCATCATCAATTTTTTTATCAAGAAGCAAATGGTACTATGATCTATATGCATAAATATTTTATAACCAAGCACATAGTACCTGAACTTTTAAAGAGCATACACCATTATCATTAATTCTTTGACCATTGTGGTGTAATTTAATTGTGCACCCACAATGCTTCAACTTCACAATGAATATAAAATGGACATGTCTTATTGTCCAACTATGTAAGCACAGCTCCCAAGGAATAATTAGATGCATCTTTCATTATGTGAAATGGTTTGGACCAATCTAGTACTCATAGAATTAGAGTCTCTACAAGCTTTTCCTTTAGTAGTTGGAATGCATGTTTTCACTCCTTGGTCTAGATGAACGAAGCATCTTTCTTCGTAAGATTGACCAACAACTTTATGATCTTAGAAAAATTCTTTATGAATTCCTAGTAGTAGCCAATGTGTCCAAGGAATGATCACACATATTTAACTATCTCTTGTTGACATGTGATTCTTTGGATGACCCTTATCATTTCAAGGTCTACCTCAATCCCTACTTGATTAATTCTATGTCATATTACTATGCCTTCTTAGATCATTAAATGGATTTTCTACCAATTAAGCCTAAGGTTTGTTTTTACACATCTTTTCAATACCTACTCAAGGTGATCCAAGGCTTGCTCAAATGTAGTCCCATAGGTAGAGAAGTCATCCATGAATATTTCTACCCCGCTACCTATTTACTATTGGAAATTACTAAGAACTAGACATTATGTTGCAAGGGAATTGCACAAACCAAATGACATCTTATAATATGCAAAAGTCCCCCATGGACTTATGAATGCTATCTTGGCCTAATCTTTTAGTGCAATTTGGATTTGGTTAAAGCCACTATAACTATCTAAGAAGCTATAATAGAAATGCTTGGAGATAGTATCCAACACTTGATCCACAAATGACAATGGAAAATGATCTTTAAATGTTATCATATTTAATAGCCTAAAGTCAATGCAGACCCACCACTTGTCTCCTTTCTTTGGCACAATTACAAGTGGGCTAACCCACTCACTATCCACAATGGAATAAATGAACCTCATCTTGAGGAGTTGTTGTATTTCCTCTTTGATGATTTACTTTAGTTTGGGGTTCAGTCGCCGCTACAACTACCTTCTTAGCTTCATGGTTGGGTTGATGTAAATACAATGCTGGCATATCCTTGGACCAATTTCTATAAGTTTGGGATATGACCAAGAAAAGGCTATTGGCTACTTGTTGATAACCTCCAACAACTTGTCTTTTTGTTTTGAAGTAAGATTTTCATTAATTATGACTAACTTACCATTGTTTAAAAATGCATACTACATGTCAACTGGTACAGTTTTTAACTCTAGGGGCTCTTGCTTGAAATTATCAGGGATTTCCAACTCTTCCCAATAGGTATCATCATCTTCATCATCAAAGAGTTAGTGATGAACTTGCTCAAGTTCACCCATGCTTTCGACATAGGTGCATGTTAGGAACTCAATAGGTTCCATGCATAGTATGTTACTGTTAGAGTTAACTGTTAGCCACTGGGTACTCTCCTATTTTGTAGCTACTACATACAGATGCATTTGGATATCTATTTCTTGTACACATTGATTGCATGATGTAATGAATGTACTCTTGATGGACTAGATCTTTTACACACAATTGTATGTGTTATCATTGTACGTGATGCATGGAACACAATTCTTCCCTAACCTTCCAAATTCATTTTCCTTGGATATTTCCAAGGAAAGGTTCCTTATGCCCATATGTGCATCTACTGTACTTAACCAAGCCCTTTCCATAATGATGGGGAAGTCAACTTTGCAATTGTCAACCTTGATCACCAAAAAATTATCAGGGTAGGACCACTTACAAACTATGGTCACAATGTCCTCCACTAATCCTAAAGAAACATTGATTGATTTCTCTACCAATTCTAAACAAATGTTGTTCTTTTTGAGAGGTTTTAGGTTCTAGGCGTTGTACATGTCATGGGAGATGAGATTGACATCAAAACTAGAATCAAGAAGAGCCTTGCATGGCTCATGTCCAATAATCTATAAATAAATGAGTGGACTTTCTAGGTCAAATATTTTTGTGGAAAGATTATTAGCCTTGATCTAATCAAAAATAGCATGAGTTAATATTACAATATGGATTTGAGACGACATTTGGTTTGAAGGGCACTCAAATTTTTTTGATGCAAAGGATGATGATGTTAAAGATATAGGGTGAACAGTTGGATTCAGTTGTGAGGATTTGGGAGGATTATTAAGTCAAAAGAAGGGTCATTTCCTAGATTGATTGTTTGAACCACTTGGTTGAAAAGCCAGTTGTGAATGTACAACCCTCGTAGCATTTTCTCACTGCGACTATGGAAGAATTTCACCTTGCATGGATAGAACATGAGGTAACTAGGTTGAGGGTAGAGGGATATGTGAAAACACATGAGAATCATGGTAAGGATATGGGTGTTCCTCTTAAGTAGATGGTGAATGAGTTCAATGGTACTTTGGAGGGTAATAGTGATGTTGAAATGAAGTGTGGCTTGTAGAACTTCTTGGAGTAATGGGTTGCTGAACATAGTACCTATATAAATCTATTTGCTTGTAAAGGTACTATTTCCTTGACGATGGCATTTCCCATAACTATCATTGGTGTCACTATTGATATTGTTCATATGGTTTTGGCAAAGCTCCACTTGGATAGCAAGCTTGTTATTGTTGGTGGAACTATCTTGGATTACACTGAGGATAAGACAATCATCTAAGTGCTTGCTCTATGCTAGTCAAGGATTCAACACGTACATCCCCAACTCCTATAAGTGTGACATCATAGAATAACATCCCTTAGAATGTTTATATTGACAAATGTTACAATCAACATCATCGTCAAAGGCTATCTCAACTCTTTCTATTGTAGCAACTTTGCCCTTACCTCTTTAGTAGATACGTTTAGCTTCTTTCCGCCTCATGCAATTATGATCACTATTTTGCTCTTTGAATTCTTTATCAATCTTCATAATAGTTTGAAATTTTTCATTCAACAAGTTCCATAATTTGTCAACCTTTACAAAAAATATTGAAAATAGATTTTTGGATAAGCAAGGTTTTCCTACTCACCATTTGTCAAGTGGTGACTCTTCCTCATCACAAAATTAGACCTCTCTTTTTCTAATAGGAGGATCCCTATTATATTCTTCCATACTCTTCCATTTTTGGAACTCCCATTTTTCT
Organism: Gnetum montanum; assembly: GCA_015680685.1. Taxonomy (NCBI): domain Eukaryota; kingdom Viridiplantae; phylum Streptophyta; class Gnetopsida; order Gnetales; family Gnetaceae; genus Gnetum; species Gnetum montanum. The sequence goes on along the minus strand of MNCI01010582.1, from coordinate 543,390 downwards.
TTTGCAACCTATTCTATCAACCTTTGTATCTGATGAGATCTTAATTCAAATAATCTCCCCTAGGCATAAACCCCCAAGAGTTCTTTTGGTTTCTACTTTGAGCCCATCTATGATGTGGTGGAGTTGGTCCCTTTGAGAATAACCATGGCTAGGGCATCGATGTAAAAGATAATAGTATCTACCATTGTGACATCTAAGGGTTCATTTGTTCCTTGTTTCTAGCCTTGCATTTTCCTTCTCAAATTAAACACTCTAAAGTATGTTTGGTATTTTTCATTGAATAGCTCAAGCATTGTACTCCATTGGCAAATAGATTCTAGCTTCAAAGACTAATACCAACTTTTAGCTTCTTTAATAAGTGTCCTGGGGAATAGCTTGATTTTTTGTCAATCATTTTCAATGTTTTGTAAGGCACAGGCATCGTAGAAAGCTCGTAGATGTGTCTGCTGATCAGAGTTATATTCCTCCTCAAATCTTGGAATATTATTCATGTCTAAGCACTTGATCCAACTATCCTTCACATGCCTAGTTAGGATCTTAACCACCTCTACAATATTAAGCATACTTTTAGTAGCTAACAAAAGCTCATCATCATCATAATTTCATTATCATCGATTATGTCCTTGGTTACCTCTATGATTATTGTGGACATGCTAATTAGTATTATTGCCTTGATGCTCACCTCCATCACAGCTGTTCCTTCTACAACATCTTTTAGAATCAGAGGAGGAAGAAGAAGTAAATGGTAATGAAGAGGGGGAAAAGGGAGGAGGACTACCTCCATCATGAAATCTACCAACTCCCCCTTGGGTATCATGACCACGTTCATTAATTTTTGTATCATCTTGATGCTTGTTCAATCCCTTGCCTTGATTTCTATCTTTCCTTGAACCTAAATTATGGATTGTAGACTACAAATTCAAGGTTACACCCTTATCACCAGTAACAAAAGCTAGAGAATCATCATGCTAAGGGCCCTTAGAGGTAGGGTTTTCATTATCATCTTGGTTCAATAGGAACAAGGTATTAGTGAACCATTTCCCCTTAGCATCCTCATGATGCCTCACCTAATGTCAATCTCACCTACATTGTCTTTCAATGGGATGATAGTCCTAGTAGTCATAGTCTTGACAACATATTCTTCTTGAAGATCATGAATGCCTAACTTCTTAATAGTTTGAAGCAGCATCACGGGCATAGATCGATTAGGGGACATTACGATGTTGCCTTCCATATTATGCCATCATAGTTACTCATCCTAACGTAGAATGAAGGTGAAGTTTGGAACTTACTCATGTAGATGAGTATATATCACTTTACACTCTTGTGGGATTGACAGTTTTGTATCATTTCACCTGTTAGAAGAAGACATTTTGCAAATAATAGAATATCAATGTGCTCTTGTAGTTATGTTATTTGGGAATGATGTTAACCTTGGGGTTCATCTAATGATATTAATAATATCCACTAAACCTAGATAGCACATGTTTCAACAAATAGAGTTCTTACCTACACCTAACCATATGAATCATGAAGCATTCATGCATGATCTGATCAAATCTCATGGACTCTCTAGTTTCGAGTGTACTAGCCTTCTAGGAAGTGAATATTGCCCTAAGGTCATTCATTGTCTTCCTAATTACACTTGTGAAGTACAAAGGTATGGTTAAGTATAATTGAGGCATATGATTTTTGTCCTTTTATGTTTTATGTACTTTGGTGCTTAAAGAGAGAGATAAAGCAATTTAATGACTAATTCGATCTAACTAACTAACTAGTCTCTAGCTAATCGTAACATAAGCATCTAATCCCACTTTTCATACACATCCTGAACCCATGTATCCACTACTGGGTTACCAAACACTACACTACTGGGCACACCAAGCAATAATGCTATTAGGATTACCAAGTGAATACATGTTTATGCCCGAAGCAATCATACTTATGTACTTGATCTATTTAGCTTAATTGATTAAAGTCTAATTTATCTTAATTGATTGAATATTTAATAAAAGAAATAAATACATATATAAAACATTTAAGCTATCTAGAATGCTGCAAGGCTTATCAAGAAGCTCTCTCTATTACTATACATACTAGTGTGGTTCAAGTACAACAGTGCTTGAATAAAGATTCATACACTCAATGACTCCCACTATAAGCACTTGGGAAAAATAATCTAACTTTCAAATAGACAAACTGCAAGAGCTCTGCTACTACTATGAATCTAATGCCCATAAGCACGATTGAGAGCTTGTATTTATAGTTTTTTCTCTAGGGTTGTGTCAACAAGGCCCCATCAAAATAGCAAACGCTACGTCGATGTGGCCCCATTGATGAGGCAACACCACGTAAATAAGGCCCTGTCAATGGGGGCCCATCAACATGACACATTGATGCTCATCATTGATTCAACATTATGTTGACATTATAGTCCATACAGGTTGACATAGATTCAATGGAATAATCTTAATGTCCATACACTCAGTTAATTATAGAAAAATAACATGTATGGACATCAAAAGCTAAATTTATGAACTTTAAAAATTATGTTGTTTAAGGGCATAATGTATTGAGGACTTCAAGGTATGGACATCAGAAATTTCTAATATCACACCATAATAGAAAACATTTCCAAATAAATCCCAATACAAATTGAAACTCAATGTCTATGTTGATAATGTTCATGTAGTTGGTTGATCATGGGAATTTCCTATAACAAGATGTCTTGAAGAAATACAGTGGCATCTTTTTGGTTTTAGTGCACAAAGCATGATGCCTCCAAGAAATTTTTTTGAAGAATTTTAAATTCAATGATCTACATCAACAACAATAAAGGATCATGGATTGGAAAAGACTAGGAGATGAAATAACAACACACTAATCCTATGTTTGGTTCCTTTGCACATCTTACTGCATTGCATGAAAGGACAAATGAGGAGGTTTCAAAGTAAAATGTTGTCATGTGACTACAATGTGAAAGAAAATCGCTAGGCTATGAAAGAAACAACATTGTCTTCATCATAGACCTTTTAATGAAAGTAGCCCTGAAGGCTTCTTTACCCAAAGGCATCATAACTTCTCAACAGTCTTGTGCAGCAATATTAATAGGAAATATATGAAAATAACATGCTTGCTTCAAATAGTAGCTCTTGACTTACTGCTTGCATTCATATTCTTTAATGATCAACTTGATATGGAAAGTCCTTGCCACTAAGAGGCATGATGCTACAATCAACCAAGTCCTTCTCTCTAAAAAGATTCTCAAGAACTTTATCATCCAAATCACTGCAAAAACTAAGGCTCCAACTAGGTTGAACTTGTTGATAAGAATTCACAATATATTGCTGAAAATTTTTAAATACTTCAGTCAAAAATCATGTGCATAAGTATTTAAATTTGTTTCCAAAAACATTAACATTGCAACCCCCTCCCGTGCTTCCTACCCCAAAACAAACTAAAAATAAAAGACATAAAAAGGTGTATCCTAATAAACGTGATTCTAACTTCTACATCCCTTCAGTCTTTGTACACAACCATTGTGTATTATATATTAGTTGCTTATCACATTTTGCTTACACACGCTGAATATCCCAATTCAAACTAGTATAAATCCATTTTAATCTGATATGAATATTTGAAGTAATTTCCCTGCCTGTCACTCTTCTGTAGACACACCAAATCAACTATATTCCAAGATGCACTCAATAGCTTGATTTGAGGAAGATGCCACACACTCTCTCTCACTTTCACTTGGAAAGAACTCTCTCTATTTGATACGTGTAGCATTGTTTCTGGACTTTGAGTACCTACAATGGTCATCTCGAGACTATAATTTGTGTCACTTTGCATCTCTTTTTAATTCTTACAGAATGGTTATTTTATTTTACCTCTTCTATTAGAAGGTAAAACACCTCTTCTATTAGAAGGTAAAACATACCATTGTTGAAAAATATTCAATGAAACACACCTAACTATTCCTTAATGCTTGCATAAACTAGCCTATTTCAAGCTCATATGTTTCTTTTTCAATGTTGATAACGTAAGGGGTAAACATAAAAACTGTTATCATTGATCAAGATGTATGTAAGGGGTAAACATAAAAACTGTTATCATTGATCAAGATGTATGTAAGGGGTAAACATAAAAACTGTTATCATTGATCAAGATGTATGTGTAATTGAAAAGTAGGCAAGACTTTTGTAAATAAATCCGCATGTCAGACTTTGTAGAAGCTTCAGAAAGCAAAAATATATATATCAGAATATTTTAATACCAAAAAAATAATATATAAAATGTTTGATGTATCATTCAGCATGGAGAAAACTTAGAATTTTGTGATGTTAGTATTCGAGTTCTTGTTGCTAGATGTCATCATGGTAGAGAGTTATTAAGTGTATTAGACATCATAGATAAACACCAGTATTTAATATTTCTTGCTGCAATGACATTTCAGTTTTTAGATGCAAGCATCCGTTTGTCAAGCAACAAGCGCACTGTATATATTGTTAACTATTTAAGACATGGAACTGACTACCACCATGAAAGCGAAGCATAGAAGCTTACTAGTGGACTGGTTCAGTGAACGTGCAACCTAGACAAGGTAAACCTTTACAACCTGTGAAAATATAAAGAAGACTACATTTCAACATTTGACGAACAGTTCGAATGCTACGTCAGTATTTGAGTGTTTAATGTTTATAACGAGACAATAATTTTGATATTTAGCAAATTAAACACTCTTCCTGAACAATCTGAATTCATGCCAACAGTGATACCGTTGATGCAAACAAACACTGACAAAAAGTCTAAAACACTGAATCAACTTTAAAAATATGAAATTGCTAACCGCACGCATACAATATGGAAATGGTTGTGTGTTAAATTCTATATGTTGCATAACTGCATTATTGCTCTACCTCAACTTCGTCTCGAGTAATTGCCTTGTAAGGTAAATTACAATCCTCCATAAACATTTTCTGCAAGTAACAGAAGCATTACATGAGCGGCTAATTATCCTTTAGCGAGATTCAAAGAATAGATTTCATTGGTAGGTTGGAAAATTTGTACCTGAGCATCGAGAGATCCAAACGGAATCGATAACGAAACAAAGCCGTTTCCATCTGAAGAAACCATCTTCGGAGTTCATCACTGGAACATGATTAACATCAATCAAAATCAGAAACAAAAATTCAGTAAAATTAGCGCATTTGCTACAAACGTCAACTACGTTTGAAATGAGAAACAGGGACTTACGTCCTGCAATATACCAGTCATAGAACAAAATGTGAGATTAAGTCTTTGTTGTGTGCTTCTAATGCATTTGGCGTTCGCATGTACTCTTTCCACAACTCGCTCACCTTGATCACAGAATACGCAAAGGAGTAAACCTCGACTCACACTCATTGTTAAGTTAGACTCTCGAAATGGACTCTACAAGAGTGAAAACTCGATGTGGTTTCAGCTGAAACCCGTTTCTTTGCTCATTTTTTGCCAACCTGCAAGTTTTTTCCCATACTTCAACCAAACTCTTGCAATTTTCTTTTGTGAGGTTAGTAATAATTAGTAAGTGCGCATAGCGCACACATCTTTATTAAGTAGATCGTTCTTGGACATATTTAAAGAACAAAAATAAAGATCTAGATTATTTCTACCCATTGCAACATTTTCACTTACCTTAGAATTTACATTCCTATACCATTTACTTTCCACTATACTTAACATAATGTTTACATTCTTTGGCATAATAGAATTTGGCAAAATAAGTACAACTAATATCAAGTGTAATGTATAATTAATTGGTAAACCAGCTATGATATTGCCCAATAGCATATAATTAATTGGTAAACCAACAATGATATTGCCCAGTAGCATATTATTTGGTAATCCTAGTGATGACTATACTAGCCCATAACATGTGCAGAAGATTAGGAATAGATGCTTATCATAATTAGGCTAGTATAGGATTTACTTTCATTGTTCATTAGGTTTAATACTCAACTCCTATGTTTTACTTTAGCTCACTAATAAATCGGATATTTATTGAATGATCATAATATTGTATCTCATCCTATGATGTCATAGATGCAATGTAGGTTATGGTCATGTCTATAAATATGAGCTCACCGTTATGGTAAACTTACATTTTAATCAACTTAGTAACAAAAACTCTTGAAGTTTATTTCATCAAAGTTAGTGATAGCTGTGAGCACTTGTAGTGTGGTGATTAACAATTGTACAATATCATTATTTGAGTGGAGTGTATCTCAACACACATCATATATGGGAATAGAGATCAAGATTGTTCTTCATTATTGTAGCATTCACTTAAACTAGATTTACATTTCCACTATTAGTTACCTTTTTAGTGTTATTTATATTTATGATGTTTGTTAGAGATTTGGCAAAATAAGTACAACCAATTTTGAGTGCAGAAATATAATTGTTCAGTAACCCAGTAGTGCCTTAGCTTGATTCACTTAGTGGTAAGTCACTTAGTAATCCCAATGGTGGTTATATTAGTCTAGGGTGCATCTTGTAAGTTGGAATAGATACTTATCACTATAGGCTAGTTTAGGATTTTATTTTCATTGTTTATAGTTCATAGTATTTACATTAATTTTACCATATTTTGTTTTAGCATATTAAGAGCTATTCAACATCAATCAATCACATATCTTATCAAAAGTTAAACCTTATACTTCAAGTTTTACTAACTTTGATAGGAAGACAACAATCGCGGATTCATTATCAATAAGCTAATTTATGATATTATCCCATCCATGGAGTACAATTTAGTTGTTTGTGTACACTTATGACTTGTATATGTAATATCCTCATCATTGGCACCATTATTGCGAATGTTATCAGTATATGTCAAATAGTTGATTTTATAAGAGTTTATTGTGTTAACACTTTAAAAGATTTAACTTCCAAACATATAATAATTTCTAAATACACAATTGAGCAATAATCAATGAACATGGCTTCAGCACATAAAGTAAATTCTCCACTTGCTAGTTGATGAATCATGGTTTGCCAAGTCCCAATATCAAATTCTTGATATCAGGTATGCCATATCACGGCCTAGATAACGATATTGGACACACGATATCATGATTCCTACGTAAGCCTATAAATACACATTTGGGCGCACAGGAAGAGAGGGGAGATAGTGTTAGAGTAGAGTCTTTTTGTCAGTTTTCAATTCTTTCCCCAGTGCATGCCTGCAATGTGATGATTGTAATTGTACGGAACCTTTATTTGAGTGTAATGTACTTGGACACGCACATGATCGAAAATAAAGATCGAGATTACTCCATCATTGCAACATTCACTTAGTTTTAACTGTTTAATTGTTATTATTATTTCTTATTTTCTTAGTTAATATTTCTTTACGGTCATTTACTATTCTTGTTGTTAAATGAGGAATGAGTACAGCTTAATTATGAACATTAAAGTGTAACTACTTGGTAACCTAGTAGTGTATTTAGGAGTGCTTAAGTAATGTATGCTTGGTAATCCCAGAAGCAGTACATGAGGTCCAAGATGCATATAGATGATTAAGAACAGATGCTCATCACACTTAGGCTAGTTTAGATTTTACTTCTCATCGCCTATTAGCTTACAATAAGTTTATTTTCCATTGTCTCTAGGAGTAGCACTAGTTTAGGACCACATCATTCACCTCACTTTGGACTAAACCATATGTGACCAAGTAAATACTAGTCCTAGTGGGAAGACAACAAACTGCGATCAACGTGTAACCATCTAGATACCACAACTAGTCCATCTGCAGAGTTCAACCGAATCATGCATGAACGCTCATATTCATATGGTTGAGTGTAGGGGTACCTCACCACTCATCATTGACGTCATTTTCAAGGACAGTGCTAGTTATTTAGATTAGTTACATCATCCAAGATCGTTGTAATGAAGCCTTGATGATATACCTTTTAAAAAGAAAGTAATTGCAAATAAGTCACACACAAATTCTCAAACAATGTCTCTCTCACAAGACTATGATAATGCAACAACCAGTAAGGTAATTCATTGGAGAACCAATGAATTATACGATGATGAAGATGAAGTTTGGAGTACTTAATCTGATCCAGGCATCTCCTATGTACATAAACAAAGACAACATTGTCCCAACGCACAAATTCATAACCTACCTAGTGACGATGAACCCCTGCTAGCCACTAAGAGCCTAATGCATATACAAGAGGTTGTTCAAATATCCTACAGGCATTGTAAGGAAAGTCATCTACCTAGGCTTCATTTAAACAACTTTCCCAAGTTTTCAGGAGGCTATGATTTAGATCTGCAACATCATTTACAAGAATTCCATTATGTCTATGTATGGAACAATATTGATAATGGGTGGCAAAACTTAAGCTCTTTTCTACGACACTCCTTGGCAAAGCAAAAGTATGGTATAGGTCCTTAAGAACAAAATTAATTCAATGTTGGCTGACAATGGTAGAACTCTTCAATGAAAGATATCAAACCTATGCAAGAGTGTCAGCCTTGAGGAGACAAATCCAAGAATGGAAACAGGGGCAACATGAACCCTTGGACATAGCCTTAGAAAGATACTATTCATTGTTAAACAATTGCCCAGGCCATGGATTCTCTGAGGAAAGGCTAATGTACCACATCATGGATGGGCTCTGTAATGAAACAAGGGAGACCCTAGGGATGTATGCCTGAGGTCAACTATATGAGCTACGAACCCAACAGTTTGAGGGTATAGTATCTTTCTAAGGCCATGTCCAAGGGTTCAACCACAGTGGCAAAAATTCTAGTCATGGGGGAGTCCACCCTCAAACTAGTCACACCCTTCATATCATCCAAACCCAAGCGCTTATCAAGTTTAGCATCATGTTTCCCCAACTGGGTCAAAATCCTCTATCTCAGCACATCGTTATCATTCTCCTAAGTATTATTAACCCATGTCCTCTCCAACAAGGTCACCACCTCATGTTCCTTGCACATCTCCTCACCCTCAATATTCTCATCATTCACCTCCTTCTACATCACCACCAGTTGTGTCAGAAGGTTTTGCACCACAACACCAACCCATGAACATTACTTGTGCTACTACTATCAACAACAGTGGAGGTCTTCCACAATGTCAAAAGTGTCCTTTCTTTATGCATAACCATAAGAAGAGACAACATGGTTTTGAAACCACTACATCAACCAACTCAGCACAAGTCCAGCACTTTGATGCACCTTCCCCTTCGAACTCAATGCCTCCTACTACCTTAACAGGGCCACCAATCAATACTCTAACTACCATGCAGCCCAATGAATATAACCACATAGGGAGACATATAGATCCGTGCATACCATCTTATGGTCACAAGTGCCATAGTGGGTCAACTCTTTATCAAGTAACCACATCTTATAATTTGCCCCACTATGCCTACTTTAATCAAGTGTGTGCACCCCAATTTGGGTATATTCTAGCCACCACATCAAAAGACTCCCAATGGTTTGGACATGACTAGACTCCAATATTTCCAACATGCATGCATCTACATTTTCCATTTATTAATTCTAGCCATGCCCAAAAGTTTAGTTATGGGGGATATCCTCCATTCTAACAAGCAGAATTAATAAATGTTTTTCCTTTTCTTCAATTTTACAATTTTTTTTGTTTTTTAGTTTTTCATCTTTCAATTTGTTGTTTTATCTTTTTAATTGTTGTTTTATCTTTTTAAGGGTAATCTCATTGACAAATAAAATACTCATATGACTTGTTGGTTGAGGTGTTGTTCTATGCTATCAAGTCTCAAGTTACTAATTATTTGGATAGCAAGCCCACAACATCCATCCACCCATTCTATTAATAAGAGGTTCTACTCTAGGTACGATGATATTCTTGTCATCATAAAAAATTAAAGTAACTTTATGCTCATTATGCCTAGAGGGAAGAATGATGGACTAAGCAAGAATGTCCAGGGTGTGACATCAAGGGGATTTGTGGATTCTTTTGGTGACATCTATAGGTGCTATCATGTAGCTTGGCTGGACTAAGATCCTTGTAGATCTAACAAAAAATGGGAGTAAGAGTAATGAAGGCACTCAATAAAGAAACTCAATGCTATTCTGGGGGCTCCCACTAGAAAGACATGCATCCATGCCTGAAGGTTGGTGGCTTCTCTGGTTCACTGTTGGGAAAAACAAAGTGCCAAAGTGGCTAGAAAAAGAAAAGAAAAAAAAATGAGAGGAAAACACAAAGAAAAGATCAAGAAAAAAATGTGCCACAGAGAAATTCCAAATCACTCCTCCCTTGGACAAAATGCCAAGTGATCATACACCTTGTTGTCATAGTGCTCTTATGGTTTTCCATCATTGAATGAAACAATGCGATGTCACTAATTAGAGGAATGGACTTGATCTTAATCTTGGAGTGATGGGCTAATGACATATTATTCATGCCCTACACTATGAATTCATTGTGCCCAGGGTTAGTTACCTCACATCCCGATCTCTACAATCCCTTCTACCATTCGTTCCACCTCACTATCTAAGTATTTCTAACTTGTGTCTTGTGTGGCATAGAACTCATACCTCATCACAATGGTATCTACATATGTGTGTTTTGCTGTGAAACTAGTGTGGATTACATTTAACCCTTTTAGTGCCTATGGACATTTTTAGGTGTGGTTACATGAGGGCATGATAGGTAGGAACCTGCTTTTGGGAAGGGCCCACTTGCATAACTCTTGTAATTTACACTCTTTGCATGTCACCACATCATCTTATAACCTCCAAGTATTACATTGCTACAATTATCTTTTCCTTTATCATCATTCTAATTCAAACGTTCCTGTGCATCACTACATGTCCTTTTTCCTCATCCTATTCATGAGTTTGATTGTTACATTCCACCTCATTACACTCTTGGTGCCTTTAGGTCTCTTTACAAGTTACCCTAGATCTTTCAACTCAACCTTAAATCCTTCATTTTTGGCATTGGAAATTCAAAAATTTATCAATTTTCCAAGTACCCTATTTCAAAAGGGCTACAATATTAAGTACCTGATATTAGTTCCAACGTGATATCAGGTCTACGCTATCAGGGACATGATATCGTGTCTATAAATACTATATATATGGGCCCCCTTCACNTAGCTTGCGCACCTATCATTTAAACATCCATAACTTGCTCATTAATGCTCTGATTCTTATTCCAATCAAACCTACTTAAACCTGGAGTGTTTAACTTAGTCATGGGGGAAGGGTACGTTCCAATTTGCTTGTAGTTTTTTCAAAATTTGTCATTGCCTGAAGGATATCATAAGGGTAAGTGACCTTAAAATTGTTAGAAACTATAGCCAAATTAATTTTATCTCTTTACCCAGACCATGAAATTTTATTTTATTTTATTTTATTTGGAATCACCTAATCAAAATGGGGCCCAATATCAAAAATTTTAGGAGAATTTTAGTGAAAATCTCTAACTCTGAATCACACAAAGCAAGAAATGAATTTATTAAGGTAGGAAGTAAGGTATAAATCAAATTCTATAAATAGCCTTATTAATAGATGGTTCCATGTGATTGAAAATGATTCCTAAAAGAGGATAGCAAGGAGGAGCCTCTCATGGTGCATCCAAATGGCCAAGGAGACGCAGAGGCCAAGCATCTCTCAAGGAACATAAAGAATAGGAGGCACAATCATTCAGCATCCATCAGGAACCTCCTGTTACTATGTAATCAGGACATGCTAAGGGAGGAGATGGTGGAGCACCTAAATAGGGACAACACCTCCTGTTGTCTCCAAAATGTGTTCAGGTAATTCATGAAAAGNAACATCAATGGTGGTGCCTTCTTCTTTATTGTGCCAAAATTGGTAA
>MNCI01010582.1:487647-531331 GCA_015680685.1 Gnetum montanum | reverse complement strand
CCAAAATTTGCTCACTTGTCCACTCGTTCCAATGCTGATGCATGAAAGATATGGTTGAAAATGGCATACGACAAGGAAGACAAAGCATATGGAGAGCTGACACTTGAAGAGAGAATCATCTTTCCCACAAAATGTTTAAATAGAATTTCCACATATGCGGCTAGAGGAAGTGCCATCTTTATGGGCAAGGTTAATGCCAACCTACCCCATCTATATCTTACAGAAATTTTAAGGTGGTTTGAAGAATGTAAGATGGGGAAGTTCCCATTGCCTTTCCCCTATCTCAGAAGGAAGTTGTGCTAACGTGCTAGAATTTCAAGGTACACTAATGACATCCCCAGAAAGGCTCAAAATGCTTCATTCACTAAATTACTGAAGCCACCAACCCCAAGGAAAAGTGCAAGTGAGACATTGGAGCCTAAGTAGGAACAGGAAGTAGGGCCCAGCACACAAATTACAGGCCAACAAGACCAACCACCACTACTATCATAGGACTATCAATCGTTGATAAGCCATATCAGGGCCATCATTGAACTGGTCAATTGGGGAAGCCATGATGAGGCCAATCTCTTCAGGGTCACTGATGATGTCATACAACCCACAATCTCAATTGATCACACATAGGGAAAGGTATCTATCCAAACAAGAGGAGGGGAATCACACTGGTCATAATAGATCTCTGGGAATGTTACATCTTTCCAAGCATAATTAGAAGCTAGTGAAGGCACCATAGTAGTGATCATGCAGCACCAAGGTGTAGCGGGAACCACAAAAGTGGTCATAAACCACATAAAAGAATCATTCAATATCCCTGTTATGCCACCGGTAGATTTTATAGGAGCACATGATGCTCAAACTTTGGTCGATCCCTCGATGACTCCTGCGAAGCATGAGGATGTTCTAGATCGGTTGCTATAGATAGAACAAGTGATGATGTCCCTATTTGATGTCCCTCAAGATGTCACAGCAACTTAGTCAGACCTCATCTCCACAAAAGGAAAGTTGATCATGGTAGAGGTTAGGGTCGAGCATGCAAAGGTAGAGTTAGAAAGACTCCAAGAAAAGCTCATCACCCTACAAGCTGCATAGTGGGATCCATCTCAATTCATCCCCATCAACCAGCTAGAATCCTTCTAGATAGAGTAGCTCAATAAATTTCTAGAAGAGACTAAAAGTGTGGTGGAGGAAAAAGAGAAGGCCGATTGGGATGCTTCCAAGGTACAAGCTCAAACATATGCACATGCCAAAGCACTCAAGGCCTTATAAGAGGAAAATAAATATTTTTCCACTAACAATATTTGGTTGACCATAGTAGAAAAACAAAAGAATGTTCTTAAAGAAACTTTTCAGCAATTATGAGAATAATTAGTAAGGGTCAACCAAGATATGAATCACTTGACCAGAGAAAATAGAACCCTCTCAATGGAGGAAGTACACGTGATCTGTCAAAAGATGGAAATTGAAATAAGCATGTGGCAGAATAAGGCCAAGGGACATGAGAAGCTCAAAGAGCACTTCAAATATTAGGTGGGAATATACAAATAGGTGATAGAAAAAGAAATCCATATGGCCAAAGTCCACATTAATGCTCTCAGTGCCCAAACACTAATTGGTGGGCCATATTGGATACTTATGCCTTCGTCCACCAAGCTGAACTAAAAAGTTGGGACCTATAAATACATGACCTTATGAAGTACATGGAGTTCGAAAACCTACTATATGCCAACTTAGCCATGTTGACAGCAAGATGCCTAAGAACAGAATTAGAAAAGCAAGTAGCAACTACCTATGCAAAGTATGAAACAAAATTTACTGAGCACAAGAAGATGCTACAGAAATTAGAAGTGGCAAATTCTGAGTTAGAGGTGGTCAAGACCAACTACCAAGGACAAAAGGATGTCATGTCAAATTTGGCTTGATGCCTCATGGATTACCAAGAATACAAGGAAAAAGCTAGAGCCTATGAAGAGGAGTGACAGTTTTTTGCAGCTTGGTATGTCAAGGACAACTAGATGTTTCCGCAACTTCCATGTTCATGGGATGTGTCAACTCCATTAAACATTGGAGCATCAGCATGGATAGCATAGGATCCCTAAACCGAAGAAGAAAAGCTCTACCACCACCACCAAGAACCACATGCATTCTAATAAATTTTGTCTTTTGTAATTCTATGTCTGTGTTCCAATTTTGTTTTGTTCAATCCCACAGTACGGCATGAGTAATCCTTAGTTAGTCAATAATCCCATACCTATCCACTATGTAATCAATTAAAATTGATCTCATATTTTCTCACTCAAGGATGAGTTGTTATTTAGTCATGGGGGTATGATGAATCGTGGTTTGTCGGGCCTCAATATCGGATCCTCGATATCAGGTACGCGATATCGTAGCCTGGATAACGATATTGAATACATGATATCGTGATTCTTATGTAAGCCTATAAATACAAATTTGGGCACATAGAAAGAGAGGGAATATAGTGTTAGAGTAGAGTATTTTTGTTAGTTTTCAATTTATTTTAATTCTTTCCCCAGTGCATGCCCATAGTGTGATGATTGTAATTGTACAAAACCTTTATTCAAGTGTGACGTACTTAGACACACAGATGATCAGCAATAAAGATTGAGATTACTCCACTATTGCAGCATTCACTTAGTTTTAATTGTTTAATTGTTATTTTTATTTCTTATTTTCTTAGTTAATATTTCTTTACCATCATTTACTATTCCTATTATTAAATGCAGAATGAGTATGACTTAATCATGAACATTAAAGTGTAACTACTAGGTAACCTAGTAGCATATTTAGGACTGCTTAAGTAATGTGCACTTGGTAATCCTAGAAGTAGTACATGAGGTCCAAGATGTGTAAAGATAATTAAGGATGGATGCTCATTGCACTTAAACTAGTTTAAATTTTTCTTCTCATCACCTATTAGCTTACAACAAGTTTATTTTCCATTGTCTCTACGAGTAGCACTAGTTTAGGACCACATCATTCACCTCACTTTGGGCTAAACCATACGTGACTAAGTAAATACTAGTCCAAGTTGGAAGATAGCAAACTACCTTCAACGTGTAACCATCTAGATACCACAACTAGTCCATCTATGGAGTTCGACCAAATCATGCGTGAACGCTCATATTCGTATGATTGAGTGTAGGGGTACCTCACCACTCATCACTAGTGATATCAATGAAAGTAACAGAGCATGTACAAAATAAAATTGGAATGACACAATGTAAATAAGAATTTTCTATGCTCATATTGATCCATATAATCTTGATTTTACTTTTCTCTTTTATTAGAATGAGTAGTTTATATGAAGAAACTTAAATGGTAACATTATATTACCACTTGATCATTTAATACCATCTATGCTTTAAGCAACATCACTTAGATCAAGTCTTAGTCATATGCATGGAGGTTATCAAGTCATGAAGAACATGATTAGATCCTACTAGCTAACAGAAACCTAGATTAGAAGATATGTTATTATGGAACTAAGGTATGAACATGAAAAGGGCAAATAATCACCTCAAGTAATCATAATCTTAAAAAAGGAAGATACAAAATATCAAGCCAAAAAGTCTCACTATCATTGATCTCATTCTCACCCACCCATTCTACATAATTAACATTTTGTGTAGCAGAAGTTGACCTTTGCCTTAGCTAAGACACTTGGAAGAGATGGGATAGATCCCAGAATCAAGAGAGACCCAAGGCCAAGGACCTTTAGCATATCTAAAAGAGAAAAACCAGCCAATATCATTCTCAAAGTCAACAATCTTCTTCATCACACTCATTGATAGACTATGATAGAGGAAAATGTAGATATAAAGAAAGAATGTCATAATGAGTAAAATCTTTACCAAGTCAAGTGCATCAAATGTTATAGGACGTCACCTCATCTATGACAAACCTGTAATTTGTATCCATGCAAGTAAGAATAAAACAAAAAAAAACATATAGAGATGTACAATTAACAAAATAATGGATTCACCTAGTACGCTTCCTAAATCCAAACACTCCCTAATCAATAGTTGTCATCTATTAACCATGTCACAAGAACCTTGCAATACAATTACATTAATTGTCAAAACCAAGAGTTAAATCACATACTTCAATATTACAAAATGAGAAAATTGCATCATTATGTAAACCAAGAACTTAGGCTTAATGTTACATCCCTTCCAAAAAAATTAGGCATGGTCATACAATTATGAATTATGCATTATGTGTGTTGTCTCAACAGGTTATTGGATGTGACTTAGCTTATTGTAATTGCACTTTATATGTTATGATTATGATGTCGTTACATGCTTAACTAACATGATTATATACACTAGCCTTGTGTGATGTTTTTGACAAGTGATGTTGCTTGTAGGGGTGTTGGGTTGGGGTACAAGAGCACCTATTCAGTATGCATTTAAGCTTTAGATAAAATTTTAGTATTTATGCATTTGAACTATAGCACTATGTTGTGTGATGCTTAGGTAAGATTTTGGCATGTGAAGGTGTAGATCATTTGATAAGGATCCCATAGGTTCCATTGGATTTTAATTTGGAGTTCCAGTGTGGTTGAAATTATGAAAAAATAAAAGGTAAAAGTAAAAATCAGATTTTCACACATGACGTGCAAAAGGAAAAAGAAGGCAACATGAAAAAGTAACTAATAAGCATTGTGCTTATCATAAAGTATAAACAATAACCTGGTTGTCCTTGTTTTTCTACCACCATTTTATTTTCTTTCTTTTGGCACCACCTCCTTTACATTGTCTCTTGCATAGTAGAAACTTGGGGTTTTGGGTCTTTCTCATAATAGAAACTGATTTGTAGTTCCTTCTCCTTCATTTTTCCTTCATTTTCTTCCATTTTTCATCCTTTTTCTTGAATTTTGAGCTTTGTGAATAATTTTTTCTTATTTTAAACTTGGATTTGAAATTGTTGTAGTTGTATCTACTTGGGTGCAAAACTTGTTTGGAGTGAAATAGAGTTTTTTTGAATTTTCAAGGATTTTCTACTTGTTTCGTACTTTCTACTGCAACAATTTTAATGGATGGGTTGTCTTTACCCTTTTTTTTGTATTTTTATATTTTTTTTTTGGATTAGTATATATGATTATATGGTGTGGACATGTGGGACAAATGGTTAAATGATTAAGCTTTGACATGTCATTTTGCACATTTGTTGAAATTTTATAGTTTTGGTTGTGAATTATTTATTAAGAAATATGCAATGTATGGTATAAGGTGGACTTATGGATTATGATATGCTATGTTGATGAGAGTGGCAAGGTTGGAATATTATATATTTTAGGGGCCTATTATAACATCAAATTTTTTGGAAGCTTCCATCATTCCTAGCTATAATTATAAATTATTAAATATCATTTTATTAATCAAATTTTGAATGCACATAATTTTGCTTCTCGAAGTCCAATTTAGGTGAAATTAGTGTAGTTGAGGTTGTCTTGAGAAGTACTTTTTAATCGTGGAATTGATTTTCTCTTTGGGCATATATCACTTTAGGGGTTATTATAATAGTCATTTTTCTGGAATTGTATATAGTTCAAGAAATATGGTTGGGGCACAAAATTTTACTTTGTAAAATAGTGATATGATTTCATGGAATGAATGTGACTGTTAGGTGTGGGCATATGTGATCATGTTATTTTTGTTTTGGGTGTTGTGTGTTTGTGGCATGTGTTGGCTTAAGCTAACCTAGAATTGTAAATGTCTTTGTGATGGTGCTTATGATAGTTGTTGGCAAGTGGTGATAGCATGAGGGTGTGGACCAGTTGGTGATGAGGCACCCTAGAGGTAGTTGTGGATTAACCCCCACTGTGATGCATCAATGAGGCTCTTATCTTAGGCCTCATCTTGAGAGTGGGAAAGCATAGGTCTATTTATCCCTACAGTTGGTATGTGGCATAGGTGTATTCCTCCCTATAGCTAGTCCCTCCAGAAGGCTCGTGGTTGTGGATCATAGGTTGACAGACCCTAGCACCGATTCGATAAATAAAAGACTTGCAGGAAATGGCTATTTATGAGTACTCATGGCAATGTTTTACATGATGCATGAAGTATGGATATGTTAGCGATCACATGGGATGCATGTATGATAGTATTGATTTGTGAGTCATGGTGAGGATGATGTATAATATGATTGGATTATGATTATGTGGGTCATTAGTTGTTTAACAGTATGGAGTAGGTATGAGGGCATGGGCATTATAGTGGAAATGCATGTGATGTGGTGTAATAGATATATGATCGATTATGTTAGATAATGGTTTTATCTATGATGGTATGATAACCATCTACTCTCTTTGATGATGATTATGATAATGTTATGTGAGATGTGATGTGTGTACATGTGTTGTTATTAGCATGCACAAGACTAACCGTTGATGCAGGTTGTCTCATACCCCACTCATCTTCTCCAGTGCAACACTTGTCGATCACCTAGCAAGGGAAGTGTAAAGGCTTTTCACTCAGTTTTATACTAAATTTATTTAATTATAGGTGGAAGTCTTAGGTGTATAGATGAGCATGAAGAGAGAGAGTAGAGGAGGGGAAAATCTTCAGGGAATTGATTAATGTATATTTCCATGTATAGTAGCATGTACTATTTATAAGTGTATGAACTATTTGTACTCTTATATATATGTGATGATAATGTTATGTATTTTTGTATTTTATGAGAGTAGTGTAGATTGTTGGTTTATGTAGATATATTCAATTTTATAAATTGAAACATGTGTTTTAGTCTTTGGTTTGGCATGGATTTTTGTGCAATTTTACCTTCCTTAATATAAGATATTCCTATGCACCATTATTTTTTAGTTTATTATGCTTACGTTGTGGTATTACTAGGGATCCTAGGCATCATCCTACCCTAGGTAGGTGTAGTAGGATGGTGTGTTACACTTAACATCATTGAAAAGATAGTATACAAGCAATGATGTCAGTGACACATCAATAAGCTAGAGCCTCAATCACATAAAACATCTAACTCCATGTAGCATCAATTGAAATATAAATAGGGAGGTGGGATCGGTTAGAGATTCTTAGGGTAGGTTTACCAAGATCTAAAGTTGATATTCTTCATACATTAATGGATTTATATAGGTTTGGAAGAGTGTAAATAAGCCCTATATAAGATCAAATACTTTTATCTTATTATAATTTTAGCCATTAAAATAGGATTACAACATGTCTCTCATAAAAATAGAAGTTACAAGCTTACATACACTTCAAACAGTACTTGAAAACTCCTCATAGGAGGAAGATATGGTTGTTTTAAGTTGACTTATTTTACTATGAAGATGAAACCCAGAATAGATAATAAAGTTTAAAATAAAATAAGGAGCTTTATTCTCATGGTTACAGGAGAGAAGATAAGACTTTCCTCCTAAAATTATGATTTTAAATCTCACTTTCTAATATTAATTTTATTTGGCTTTACCTTATTTTACCATGTAATAGTGGAATTCCAACCAATGTAATCATTGAAAATTCCATTTAGAATGTGACAATGATAATGTAAGCCTTAACTTGATGAAATGCTAATGTTGCAGTAGGATCCAAATGTCACAAGTGATTAAAATTGATGATTTCTATTGCTACTAATCTAAAAGTCAAAATGTTCCAAATAATTATTAACTTAGCTTTTTTAAATGGCATATTTGAAAATTATATTTACATCTTTTGGCTTGAAGGATTTAAAGTTTAAGGTCAAGAAGATAACGTTTTAAATTTATAGAAAGCCCTCTATGGTCTCAAGCATGTACCAAGAGCTTGATTCCATAGATTAAATTATTTCATTCTTACCAATGGCTACAAGGCTTATGTGTTTGAGTCTACTCTTTATTTTAAGCATGTTTACGATGATGTAATTATGGTTTTTCTCTATGTTGATAATGTAGTCTTCCTATCAAGTTCTTAAAAATTGAGGCTAAGATGAAGGACCTTGAAGTCCTAAAATATTTCCAAGGCATACAAGTAAATTAAGAATAAGGGTGCATCAAGATGCATTAATGTAAATTTTTTGAAGCCATAGTTGAAAAAGTATGGCTTAAAGGATGTAAGAACAACATTCACTTCTCTTTCACCTTGTTGTAAACTCAAGAGAAAAGAAGATAGTCCTTCAATTAATACCTCCTTTTATAGATGCATGATTAGCTCTTTAAGATTTCTTTGTCACTCGATGCCTAATCTAGAGTTTGTAACTTTCCACTTATTAATATTTATGAAAGATCCAAGAAAAACATACACGAATGCCTTGAGACACATGTTGAGGTATGTCAAGGTCATCCTTGATTACTTCATCACATTTGTGATAGATGATGGTAAGTTTCATTCCTATAATGAGGTTGATTAGGTAGGAGATGAAGAAGAAATGAAATCTACAAGTAACAACATAATCTTCAATGGGACCAATATCATTTATTTAAAAATTAAGAAGAAAACATTAGTTTTACTATTGTCATGTAAAGTGGAATACATGATCATAACTAATTGTATTCAAGACATTCTTTGGTTGAAGAAGTTGATGACTCAATTAGGTTTTCATGTCATTAAGATTTTCATTAATAACATATCACATTGACATCAAGTAATGCTTCATCAAGGCTAAAGTGAAGGAGGGTGATATCTTACCCAAACACATCCCCACTCAAAATTAACTTGCTAATTGTTTCACCATTTCTCTTTAAGGCTTCATAGTTTATTATTTATTCAAGACCATTGGCATGACAGGAGTTGAAGACCATTCCATACATCTCACTCTAAAGAATGAATTTTTGGAAATTATGTAGGATACGATGTGTTTCATATCTCATATTGGTTATGTCTATGTTCAAAAGTTATGTATCATGTTATCCATATGGTCTAGGTGGTTAGGAGGATTGTGTCATATGCATAAAAGGATAAATTTTGGAAAAACAAATATGCATACCCATGTAAATGTGCATAAATTAGTGGTTGTTAAGTCCATTTAATTTCTTTGTGGAAGTATCATTCATATGATGAAGATGATTTGAGGTGATTAAGTCCTTGAAGAAAAGAGAAGATGAAGTCATTATTCATGAGCCTCATTTGTTCGAAGAGTAGTGGTCAGTTAATTGCTCACTTTCTCACCTTATATAAACATGTGCTTTATGTTATTATTTTTTCTTAAGATAAAGGATATTAAATTTCTATAATGTTTTATGTGTGATTTATATTCTTAATGTGATGAAGTTCTTAGAGAATCCTTCTCTTTCCTTCTTTTATTCTCACAATGATTTTCTCTCATTAATATCACACAAAGCTCATAATCTCTCATGCAATTCACATTCTCTTTATTTTATCTATTAATTTCTAAAAAAAAAAACCCTTTATTCTCTCAATTTTTTTACATTCTTTCATTCAACCTCTCAACCTCTTAATTGTTTCTCACAATAATTTCATAATTTGAGCTCTTAATTTGATTAGTTTGGTTTTATTAGTCTTTTAAGGTTTTGAATGTAGTTAAATTAAGTTTACTAATTTCAAGTATTTTAATCTAATTAAAGGTAAAATATTGATGTTTTGAAGGTTTCTATATGATTCTGGAAGCTTGTAGAGTGTTATCTCTTGATTTTATGCATAGAGTATACCCAAAGTCTATCATTCCATGTATTTTTAAAATTTCTTGTAGAATAATGACTCAACAATGACTTCAACACAATTCATGGCAACTCATGATTTGCATTTTAATAACCACAACCTTCCTTTAAGCCTCTACAAAATTTTGGTATCAACCACTACTTGTGTTGATTACATGGTCTCAAATTACAACTTGTGAAAAAGTACCATGACTAGTGGTATTCTCAAAGTTTTCTTTTCTCTTTGTTTTAACAACACCACAATTGCTGGTAAAATACCACAATCCCCCTAGAACTCATGGTCTAGATCGTGATGACCTTTTATAAAGAGTTTTAAGTCAAAACTCTTACCATTAATGCACCTCAAGAGCCTTATTTTGCTATTCAAATCTCAAATAGAAGGTAACCATATTTAATAGTCTAAAGCTAATACAGATGCTTCATTTTTCATCTTTCTTTAGAACAATGATAGGTGAACTTACTCATTTTTTGTTTGTAATTACATAGATGAACATCACCTTCAATAGCTTCTCAAGCTATTTCTTGATGAGTTCTTTTAGTTTGGAAATTAATCTTTGTTACAATGATGGCATGGCTTCATAGTAGGATCTATGTAGATACAGTATTGGCATATATGAGGGTTAATTCTTGTAATTTCAATATATGAACAAGTAAAGGCTATGGGCCATTTGTTAATAGTGTCCAGTAATTTCTACTTTTATATTTAAGAAATGTTGGTATTAACCATTATTTATTTACCATTTTTTAGAAACACATATTTTAGAGAATTTGGTAATGTCTTTAGTTTAATGGGCTTAGGTTCTATCTTATCTAGAATATCTAACTTTCCCTAGTTCATATCTTCTTCTTGTTGGTGTCCTACTAAGCCATGATATTTCCATAATAATTATGCTTATACATAATGTCTTGTTGGTGTCTTGATTTATGATTTTTTAGAAACACATATTTTAGAGAATTTGGTAATGTCTTTAGTTCAATGGGCTTAAGTTCTATCTTATCTAGAATCTCTAACTTTCCCTAGTTCATATCTTCTTCCTATTGATGTCTTTCTTGGAGAAGTTTTCTTCAAAATTATTCTATTTCATATAATTGATCTAAGTAGATATTTGTAATATTTTCTATATTTTCAATGTATATATCTAACTTGCATTCTTCTTTTGTCATGAGTCACTTGATGCCTTTCCATTTCATGGCTATTATGTATAAGCATATCTATACATAATGCTATAAACTACATGCCTTTCTTTCCTATGATTTCATGTTTTTCCTCCTTTGAAATTTCCAAGAATATGTCTTTGATTTCTAGCTTAGCATCAATCATACTAAGCCATGCTCTTCCCATAATAATTAAAAAATCTCCTTTATTTTATTCCATATAGATAACCAAAAAATCAGTAGGATATGATCATTCACTAATAATGGTCATGAAATCTTTTACCTACCTTAATGGAACTATGATGGATTAATTAAAAAGCTATAATCTGATACTGTATTTCTTTAGCAGTGATAGGTTTCAAGCTTTATACATGTCTTGGAAAATGAGATTTACTTCATAGTTTGAGTTTAGAAGAGCTTTGCATGGTAAATTTTCTACTATTTGTAAGTAGATCAAAGGACTTCCTACATCTGTTCTCTTCTTAGAAAGAGTTCTTACCTTCATCCAATTACTCACTGCTTGAGTAAACATGATAGTTTTGATATTCCTATTTTGCTTTGAAGGAAGCATGGACATAGTTGAACAACTTGGAGGTCATAAAACTAGGGTTGGAGTTACATTGATAGTTTCTTGGATTGAATTTGATGGACTAATAGGTCTCATCTCTTTGTAGGTATAGGACTTTTCATAAAGAAAAGACATTTCTTAGGTTTGTACTCAAAAACACTAATATTACCATCCATTTGCATGTTCATAGTTCTTGTTGCATTCTTGTACTATGGTTAAGCTAGCAATTCAACTTGCATTGGTAGTGGTGGTATCAACATTGCAATGATTAATGAGAAGTGTACGAAGGTAACTTAGCTCATGGAGTGGCATGTCTATGGTATTTTGGTGAATAGTATTAATATGATGCATAAGTAAAACTATTGCTTTGAGAAACAAGTTATTGAACATAGTAACCATAAGGATCTAGTTATCTATATGAGTACTATTATCTCAGTGGTGGTGTTCCCCATGATCGTAGATTTTTCCATTGTTAGTGGTACTATTCTTAAGGTTGATGATGTGCCTCACTTGAATAGTATGGTTCTTACCAGTAGGATTGCCTATAAATACCTTATCGATAAGCTAATCTCCAAGGCATTTTCTTTTTAATAAATTTGAGGTTAAGTGCATATGCCCATGATTTCTATAAGTGCTTCATGATGGGGCAACATCCAATAGAATTTTCATATTAACATAAATTGCACTTGTTATCTCCCATAAAATTAGAATTAGAAACTCTTTTAGAACAGAAGGATTTTCCTTATGCTTATAAAAGTCTCTTCCTACTTTTTTCTTCTATTTCTTTTCCTTTACAAGTGCTTTCCTCATCTTTTCCTCTACTATCTTTAATGTAATTGTAAATTTTTTATCCATAGAGTACCATATCAATAAGAGATGAGTGTACCCTATATCCAACCATACAAATCACAAGTGTGTATGCATAATTTAGTTGAATTTCATAGAACTATGGACTAATAGTATCATAGATAATTAAGCATGATGTTATTGGTTGTTGTCTTTCCAATCATCACTTATGCTAGGTCAATCGATATGGTTAAGTATGATTGAGGCATAAGATGATTTTATTTTAATTATTAAAAAATTAAATGATTAAAATATTAATGTCTAACTAACAATGGAATTAAGAGTAATCTAAGCTATCCTAACTGTAGAGCATCCATTTCAACTTTTCGTCCTCATCCTAAATCTATATTAACATTGTTGGGTTACCAAGTATCTATGACCAGGTGTACCAAGTACTAACTACTAGGATTACCAAATGTGAATATATTATGCTCAAAGTACTCATACTTACATTGTTTCAAAATAAAATATTAAATTATTAGGTGCTAGAAAGTAAAGTGCATTAAGAGTAAAATGCTGAAAATAAACTAAGTGCTAGTTCAAATGGTGCAATGGAAGAAAATAATCTCGATTTTATTACTACTATGCAGAATTATCTAAGTACATCATGCACTCAAATAAAACTCCATACAATCAGCTCAATCTAGGTTGCAAGCACTCAAAGGAAAATTTTACTAAGTCTTACAGAAGAAACTTGCAAGAGTGTAGCTACTAGAACGACCAAAAGTGTCATAAATATGATAGGTGATTCATATTTACATGCATTTATTATAATTACAACATCATATTTGCAATATAGCATCCCACCCTATGCTATAGCAGATGTGATGTAGCAATTATGATATCACAAATGTGATATCATAGATATGATATCTTAGACTATTAGTATAATTTTCATATTTATTATATCCCCATGACTCACCAAAAGCTTGTCCTCAAGTTGTACAAGATGAATAGAGTTCATCATAAAAATTGTGAAGTAACAAGGACTAGAATGGTTGACATGATAAGTATGAGTGTCACATTATAGAATTTATTTGAATAGATGTGTTACAAATTGAAAAAAAAAAAAGACTGTATAGACATAAAATTTTATAAAATTGCAATAGTCTTTAAAAATCCACTGATGATGAATCTTCATATTGGATTATTATGTTGGCACTTTTTTTTTTTTTTAAGTAGAACTTTTGAAGGATGGATTATAATGTCTCCTCATCAATCCATGGATTTCTAGATAGCAAGAAAATGATGTTCAAGCTTGAATCTATCTTTATATTATTTGTCCATAGGCATGTCCTTCTTTGTTCTCTTCTTGGTCTTTTTTCCTTATCTTGTGAAAGACCTTAATTTTTAGGCATTCATTTAGGCATTATCTATGATCGGGAGGTGAGATTCCTCACTAGGTTTGCAATAGGTTCTTAGGTTAATGATAGTTAAAGTGACCTTCATACCTATCCAATGAGGTTTCACACTAATTCCATATCTTTACAAGTGACATTGCATTATCTCACCTTGAACTTACCATCATAGGACCATCACAATCATATGAAAACATCAGTACTTAACAAATGAAACAAGAAAGCAATTTTGATTAAATAATTACTTAAAAATTAAAATTTTAAAAAACTTGGTCATTGGTTAGAGGGGTGCATTTAGACATGGGTAACATGTATTTTTAGTGGTACCCCAAGAATTAGTTTTCTCTTGTAAATTAATTAATTGGTAACTATGGTTTCCTTACTAGAGGACTACCTTCAAGCAGGGGTAAATGTCTTTCTAGTGACATGATAGGACGACACTTATTTGAGAACATGCTTCTATCAAAATTAAAACATAAGTAATGAAATAAACTCATGAAGTAGTAAGACCCATATAGTAAGTACAAAGAATTAGCAAGTCCCCTTGATGCCACTCCCTTTTTCATTTCTTCTTACTCCTTTCCCTTTTCTTCAAGTTACAATAATCATGAGTTAGTTTTAGTTTCATATTAGAAGAACCATACTTCTATCATGATAAATACCTCTTATTTATATAAATTTAAGGGATGGATGATATGGTCTCACTACTTTACACAATTATTTATCTAATCTTCTTAATAGCATAGAATACAAGCCCAACATACAGTGCTGATTTTTGCATCATGACTAGCAACATTATTAACAAAAAAAAATATAAAATATTTGTACAACACAAAGGAAATGACTTTAAAAAATAGAAAATTATAAATAAAAAAATAACAAGAAAGGAAAAACATATTAAGAATTATAAAAATTTAAAAAAATAGGAAAATGTCAAAAATAGAAAATTGATAAAAATTGTAAAACAAAAAGTGAAAAAATTTGGTTCTCACAAAGTATCAAGTTAGATTGTTATCTCCCCCATGACTAATTTGGAGGTAGACGATCTTAAAAATGGAATGTGGTTGATCTTGTATTGAGGTATTGTTGTTTCTCCTAATTACTTGAAAGTCTTTGAAGGGTTTGACTTCTTGAATGTTGACTAGTATGTGCTTCATTGGGCTCGTTGGATGGTAAATCTTTATGATCCTAGAAGGAAAGGTTGAATGTATAATGTAAGTTCCTTTTCATAATGTTTGAAATATAGTTTTTTGAGGTACATGAGTGGGATCCCAATAAAGAACCTTGTCTCCTAGTTGAAATTTAATCCTTCTATTCTGGCATCATGTCATTATTTATAATATGCCTTATGTACATCATTCAACATAAAGGCTACCCTTATATTTTCATCTGGCATGTTGAATGTCATCAACCTTTCTTTTTATGCAAGGTTGATATCTTAGTTAAGGTCACATATAGTTGTGAGTGTAGGGAGTTTAGTTTGAATGGAGAGCTTAGATAACTTTTTGTACACCAACTCATAAGGATAGTAGGCAATAGGAAGTTTCCATGTTGAGCGGTATCCCCATAATGCATCATTAAGTTTAGTGCTCCAATTTTTACTATATTTAATAATGTTCTTATTAGAATTCTTATGATTTCCCTATTAGTTACTTTAGCTTGACCATTGGCTTAAGGGTAATAGGGTGTTGTAAGTTTATGCTCCACCCCCAAACATTGCATTAACTTTTGAAAAGTAGCACCTATGAAATGGGTTTCATTGTTAGAAATTAGTATCCTAAGCACATCAAACCTATTTACCACTTATTATTAAAAGAATTGAGCTGCAATAGAGGAAGTATAGTTGGTGATGATTGTAGCTTTAGCCCCTTTAGTACGATAGTCCATAGAAACTATGATATAAGACTTTCCATTGGGTATTGGGTGATGGATTTCATGAAGTTAATTCTCAAAATATTAAAAGGCTTAAGTAGTTAAATCCACTATTGGAGCCCTTCCATTCTAGTTGTTATTCCTCCATCTCATTGGCATTATTTGCATGAATGAGTAAAGTGGTGGACATCCCTAAAGACCATAGACCAATAATATTCTACCATTAGGATTTTTATGGTTGTTTTCCTTTCAACATAATGGCCCTCATAAGGGCATTTTTGAGCACCTTGGAGTACTCATAGTTGATCTTCCTTAGGTACACATCATTGTACCAAGTCATCTAGATAGATATTATAGAGGTTACCCTTTATCTCTATGTAATGTTTGACTTGGAGGAGGAATTGTTATTTTCTCTTATGGTTACATCCTACAGGGATCTCTTGTATGAGTAAGTAGGAAAGATAATCATCATACTAGTGTATGATCCTTAATGTTTAAGTCTCAATTGCCTTGGCAAAAAGAAGTTCATCTTGAAATTGATTAGATAAAGGCTCTTCATTAGCCTTGTTATCCCATCTTAATTGAGACAAAAGATCACAACTACATTCTTGGTTTTCTTCTTGTCCACCATTGTTAGATCAAATTCTTGTAAGATCACCAACCATATATGATATGAGGGTTCACTATTGGTTTTTTCATAAGGAAGAAAATCACACTATGGTCAATGTGCATAAAAACAAAATATCTAAGCACATAGTGCTTCAATTTTTCATGTGCATATTCCACCATCATTAGTTCTTTTTAAATTATGGTGTAGTTGAACTGTGCATTTGTAATGCTCCTACTAGCATAGTGTATGTAATATGAATGTTTCTTATCATCCATATGTGTGAGCACTATTCTCAAGGCAAAATTAAATACATGATGTGAAATGGCTTAGATCAATCAAGTATTCATAGAATTGGTATTTCTATGAGCTTTTGCTTCAAGATTTGGAATGTTTGCTTGCATTTCTTAGTCCATTTGAATGTTACATCCTTGTTAGTGAGCTCCATCAATGATTTAGCAATGCTTAAGAAATCTTTGATAAGGCACTTATAGTAACCAATGTGCCCAATGAATGATCTCACATCTTTAACTTTTTAAGGTTGTCTAGTGATTTCTTAGATGACTCTTATCTATTCCAGATCTAAATTAATGTCTTTTTTTAAGATTCAATGCCCTAGGATAATGCCCTATTGGACCATCAAGTGGCTCTTTTGTTAATTGAGCTTTAGGTTAGTTTTTACAGATCATTTTAGTACCTACTTAGGTCCTTCTTTCTTTGGTACAATGACAAGTGGGCTAACTCAATTACTATTTGCTATAGGATAAATGTGTGGATCAAGAACTTAGAAGGGAGGTTTGAATAATTTTTTCAATAAAAATCACTGCAGCCACCAAAATCAGATACAATATTTTATGTGGTTTCTCAACTTGGGTAGTCCACACTTTGAGGGTATAATTAGTGCACACCTCTGGACTTTGCTCCTTAGAAAATATGGTATAAAGGGCACCACAACCTTTACCAGATTTGAGATCTGCTTCAAAATTTTTGTTGCTATGAGATCACTTAATCCCACAAGGTTCCAACAAGCCCAAAATGTGATTTAAAGGATACCACAACCCTTACAAATGTGAGCTCCACATTGAAATGTTTTTTCACTGTAAAACCACTCAACCTTGCAAAGTCCAAACAAGCTCAACAAAGAAGCACATCAATCCCATAGGCCTACAAAGAAAGAAAGAAAAAGATCAAGAAGAGGGTGTAACTTGATTTACAGAGTTCTTGCAATTAAAGATCACTACATACAATACATACAAATGATGAATCAATGAGCAAACAAAAATAAATTCTTTTTGAGTAGCCAAGGATAGATCTTTTAATGAATAATCCTTATACATTTTCTTAGAATTCTACTTAGTCTTATACCCTTTTATTTTTCAAAAACACCTTGAAATTTGTGCAATAGCTATTAAATGACTAGTTTGGACATTTACTTCAAAGTAGAGACATCTATCTATAACCAACCTCAATTCAAAAGGGACATCTACCTAAAAATGTGAATGTCCACATGTAGACATCTACCCTTGGACATCCATGTCTTAAGTGGGATATCTACTATCAATTATAGGTGTACATCCTACAAATAAATTTTTGTCCTTGAGGCATTTTTTTGATACTTCAACATTCTAACATGCTTTGGAACATCTTCATTTAGTTGGTAGAATTCATTTCCTTTCACATTCTTACCTTGTCCACTTAGTCTTCATTTTGACATCTCAACATAGATCTCATTCTAGTTTAGCTCTCATTTTTGAAGTTTTGGTTCTTAATTTGAAGTCCTTGCTCATCATGTTCTTTCATGGTCCTAAAAGACTACTATCACAAACACATTTTTCTACATTTTTTATTTTCTCTAAGGTTTTGACATACCAAAAGGTCAACAATATTCCCCTTTTTGGTGATGTCCAAAACTTAAGAAAATGGATTATTACATCCCCTAGCATATATAAAATTATATGATAAATAATAAAATCATAAAGATAATCTATTTTCATAATGCATTAACATATCACAACTTGTCTCCAAAGATAAATCATAAAAAGAGCAACATCATATACCTCATAGCTTTCATGACCAAATGGGTTAGTATGTGTGTATATATAGTAAAAAGATATAGAAGTATTCCAATGGTAGTGAAGGACGTGAGAGGAAAGAATATAAAGGCTTAAATCCATTGGTCCTAATCACATGTGTTCACAAAAGAGACTGATAACATCATAAGGTGCTCATAAACTATCCAAAGGTAAAACATGTTTTCATAATATAACATGATATTACATACTATCCCAAACAAGCCAAAAACACACCTATCTACATGGAAACACATAATTAAATAAGATATTAATCATTTACAGAGTTGTCCATGCCATATATATAACATATATAAATAAACATGATGTCCATATTCATGGCTACAAAGGCATAAACACATCAAAAATTCTTCCCCTTTTTGGACATCATCAAAATGAGGAATCCAATAAGAGTATTTAACCACTAACCTTGATGTCATCATCAAAGTCATCATTAAAGTTAGCTGATACATGAGAGGGTTTATAAGTCTTCTCTTCTTCATCATCATTGCTAGTACTAGCGCTGGAGATGTGCTACTCATCTTCTTCTTCATCAAATGAGGATACTCTAATAGGGGCTCTTTAGGGACAAAGCTTCACCAGAAACTACAATGATGAAGGCTAGTGGAATGGAGCCTCCTGTGAGAAAGAAGAAGCACCCTTCCTCTAATAAGTAATAGGATCACTTAATCCCTAATGAGATGCAACTCCAAAAATGCTATCCATCTCCTACTTCTTAAAGGATTGAGTAATATCCTCATGAGCATAAGAAGTGGATCCAAGATGATCATCATTTGAGGAATGGACATACCCTAGATGTTAGTAGTGGTACAAGCTCTTCAAATGCATTTCCTAAGTCATAAGCTTAAGATGGCTTGGTTGTAGAAGAATGTATAGTATGAGTAAGACTAGCCTCCTCCTCATTAGATATAGGAGGAGTGGTGATCTCCATGAACTAATGTCCATTTGCTAGTTTAGGTACTCATGCAGCATCCATTCTCTTACAAAGGTAATAGAGGTTTTTACTAATAATCCCAAAGGTCTTTGCAAATGGCTTTAGTGCCTTCTTAAGGGCTAAAGATATATGGGCTAAAGATATCATGGACTTGAACCTCCTAAGCTAAGGAGAGGCCCTAGATGGAGATGAGGCTTACTTCCTCTTAGCTTTCTAAGGTCTGGAGGATAGAACTTTGGTCTCTATCAATGTAAGGCTCCTCTTTTCTAAAACTTCATCAAGACTCCTCTACCTTTTAATAAAGGCATATCTAGTATGGAAATTCCTAACTATCTAATTAGTTGACTGATTAGGAGAGGATTCCCAAAAACTCTTTCTTTGATGAATAACCCTAACATGTCTATGCAAAGAATGTGTTCCAAATCTAGTGATAGTCCAATGAGAAGATAGTAGAGAACAAATGTTTGGGTAGGTGACATATAATCATAACTTCCTCCCCTTACAATTATGTTATATAGGATAATGAGGAAGAGGGTGGAAGCATCTTGGCCCATCTAACTCCTAAGTATTTTGCCACTTTTCAAAGGTTCTTATTTTCCAAAGAGAACATCACAAAACTCATCATGGATAATAGGAAACATACCATTGGTGAAGATATCTGTCATAGAATTAACAGAGACTGTATGAACCTTAGAATTAGAGATGCCAAGAATGACATTGACTATTTGAGGGGATAATTCAATAAAAATTTCTCCAATAGTGGTAGAAAAATCCCCAACAGTAGAATTAATTATAGTAATGTTACAATAGAATTATTGAATGAGGATTTCAAGAACATAAAAATTCATCGTAATGAAGGAAACCCAATTTATAGCTTGAAAGAAGGCTATTAGTTCCTTTTTAAAATGTTTTTGAAAATTTAGAGACCTTTAAAAAACAATGGTTACAGTTCAGGTTACATCAAAACAATGTTAAGAATCATTGGAGTGAAATTGAGGTAGATAAGAGCTTGATTTACTCGATGATGCTCCCTCTGCCTTCTTGCCCTTGTGTGGAGGATCCCTTGATGTTCTAATATTCTTGTGAGCCATGGATCTAGGAGAAAATGGATTTTTATGCATAATTGGAGGAAGCCCTGGTTGGCTGCCTTTGGACATCTAAGCTTGGATGATAAGAAATGAGGAAAAAAAACAAGGGTTTTCTTTAAATAATCATAGTTGTCAAGCATTTTTTCCACGGAGATGGACATCTATCTTAATAGGTGGATGTCTATCCCAAGTCTAGGAGAAATTAGATGGACATATATTCATAAATATAGACATTTATGGATGGATGTCTATCTTTTAGATGGACTTCTATGGATGGTCTTCTATGGGTGAACATCTATTTTAGCAATGAAATGTCTATTTTGAAGCATGAAAATTTTTAGAGATAGCTAACAGGAATTATAGACCTACAAGAATTTTAGGCAAGCCAAGAAAATGAAAACTAACCTCTACCTATCTTGTTTGCTGATGAGAAATCATGAAAGTTATGAAGATTAGGAATGATGTTCTCATTTTGAGGTTCCTCCTTTCTCCATGCAAATTTCTTGTACTTTCAAACTTTGACTTTCCTTTACAAAATTGCTACTGAGAGTTTTTTCATATTCTTCTTTTTGCTTAATCCTTCATACCTTTTTTCTTTCCTTATCATTTTGATTTATCTTCCATGCCCTTTTGTCTTGAAAAATTTTTTTAAGGCATTTTTGGGTAAGACCAGAATGTCATATGATATGACCAAGTATTCATGTCGTGATATTTTAGATTGCAATTCCATTGCTTATGCCCAATTTTACCATAATAATAGCATCTAACTTTTCTACTTTTTCTAAAATGGTTAAACCTTGAAGCTGCCTTTTATTTGGATGAAGTGCTTGTTGATACTTTTAACCTTGGTGCAGTCTTTTATTTGGACAAAGTGTTTGTTGATAATTCTTCTTGTTGATAACATTCTAGTTCACTTTTATCATGTGGATCTCTTCCTTGTTCCAGAGCTATACAAAGGAATTCATTTTCTTTGATTGGACTCTCATTCACAAGTTTTGTATCTACAAGTTATTTATCAATTTGTATCTAAAGATAAGGGTAGTCTTTGATTCTCAATCATTAGGTTTGAGTTTTTTTGTGAGAGATCTAAATATTTTATGTTGAGTTGAGATAATTCTTGATCCTTATCTTTTAGAGCCTTATTTAGCTTGATACAAATACTTTGAAAGGATAAAAGTCCATTACATAATAGATCATATCTTTCTTCATATATTTCTATTATTTTATCATCATCTTTAGTTCTTCTATCATCGTCCTCCGTAAGAGCAATGGAAATGAGATGTGAATCTTGCATGCTCTCTACTTTCTCTTTACTTTGTTCTTTATCCTAGTTGGTGTAGAAGTTGTTCTTTTTGGACTCAACTTTAAATTGATCTTCTTTTTGAATCCTTCTAGCACTAGGATATTCGAAGGCCACATGGCCTCTTCCACCACAAATCCAAAATTCTATCAAAAATGCATCAACATTTGAATTTTAAAATTTCTTACTCTTTTCTCTACCTTTTGTGTTGGATTGATTGGGCACTTGTTTATTGAAGCATCTTCCTTTTCTAGCAATAAGTCTTTGAACTCTTCTTGATAGAAGGGCTAGTTCATCTTCATTTTTTATTTCATGCTCAACCAGCTCATTCTCCTTTGATGAATATTTGAGGATGATGGGCTTTTATTTTATTGATCCTTCACTTATGAGATTCATCTCATAAGCAATAAGAGCACTTTTAAGCTCTTCAAATTTTAGTGTCAAGAAATGTCTAATTTCTTCCATGGTTTTGACTTTCATTTTGAACTTAGGCTACAAAGTTCTAATCATTTTTATGATCACATCACTCTCTTGCAAGTCCTTTCCCATCCCATGTATGGCTATTATTAAGTCATTAGTTCTAGAAAATTAATCTTTGATTTTCTCTCCTTATTTTATTTTAATCTTATCATATTTACTTTGCAACCCTAAAAGCTTTTATTACTTAACAATAGACGTACCCTCATAAGTTGCTTATAGAGTTTTCCAAATTTCCTTTATAGTTTTGCATCGAACTATATTATTAAATTTAGATTTGTTTAATGCACAATAAATAAAATTTTTAGCTTTTCAGTTAAACATGACCTTATCTTTTTCTTCTAAAGTCCATTTGCTTTGTGGCTTAAGTGCTCTTGTGGTATTGTCGATGGACGATGTGTAGCCTTCAAGAATTAACTCCCAGACTTCAAATTCCATGGATTCAAAGACATCTACTATTTTTGGAATAGTTGTACCTGCTAGACAAGGCATCTTCTTCTTGGTTAATACATCTTAACTGAGATGTGTTCTAGTTTGGGGAGACATCCTCCCCAAGACATCTCCTCTCAAGATGAGACTTCTTCCCTAAGACGTCTTCTCTTAGTACAAGACATCTCCTCTAAGAAGTCTAAAATTTAACCAAGATGGAATTTTTGAAGTTAAGGCATCTCTTCAATAATTCCTACTTTTGGATAATATGTCTCCTTGATCTCTAAGACATCTTCATAAAGCCTGATACTTATAAAACATACACATAGGGAAGAATAAGGGAATTCGAAAAGATATTCCTACATCAAACATAAATAAAAGAATGATAAATAATAAAAATAAGATGCTACGATATGGATTAAAGGCTCTAGATCCTTTCTTGAGTAATGAAAATTCTTTATTGATGAATGCTAAAGTGTTTGCCTACTAAGAAGGGTCAAACTACAAGTGATGAAATAAAAAACATAAGTGTAATGAAACTAATAAAAGGAACTCAAATCTTAAGAAACATAGAAATTCAAAGGATGGAATTAAACCTCTAAAGGATTAGGCTATGGATGTAGAAGCTATAGGCATGATCTAGAATTAATTCTTGGTCAAAATGGGGCTTTTTCAACCAAGGTTTCCATCACTAATGTTGGAGTTGAAAAATCCTAACTCTAGAAAGTGGCATGGAAGCCTAAAGAATCTATCTCTAGAAATTATCATCAAAGGTGCAGAAGGTACTATAGGTGTTGAAGACACACACAAGTGCTATGATGATGGTATGTGCTTATGCATTAGATCTCTCAAAACCTGACAAGTGATCTCAAATTTCAAAAGATCTAATCTAAAATTTACGTTTTAGGCTTGTAGTTATATGTATAGTATTTTCAAACATAACTTAGGGTTGCTAAAATTGAACTTAAAGTTTAGTATAACTTTTCATCAAGTTTAAATATAGTAAGTTTGGTTTTTGATTTCAACAAACGAGGAAATCCATTGAGGTAATACTAATGTAACATTAGTGTTATCAACACTTAAAAAAATTTAAATAATTTTTCAAAGTACCAAAGATGAACTACTTGAGCTTCATTTGACCTTTGAACTAACATCACAAGATGTTGAGATGACACTAAGGTAGTTGGAAGATGAAAATATGGTACTAGACACTAATATTAATCATGACATGCTAAGATTAGCAATGTCAAGGATGCTCAAATTTATGTTGGCATTAGTCTTGGAATAGATTTTAAAATTAGAAAAAATTTTGGTAATTTTTTATGTCAAAAATTCTAACTTCTAGAAAGCTGAAATTACACTTGGAAAATGCTATTGGATCTACATTTTTCCTTTAAGCTAACATTAGACATTTCCAAGATGAAGGTAAGGGATTCTAAAGATTTGTAGATCTTGTGGGGTGTCATCTTGGAGTGCTAGTATAGACCTCATTGGACTAATGTCAATGCTAGCATTAACATTGTCATAGGTACTAGAGTTACAAAAAAAAATTATGATTTTTTAAAACAAAATTATAACTCCCAGAAGGTCAAAATTGAACCAAAAAATAGGTGTAGTTACCTCTCATGGACATTGAAAGACTGAAAATGTCATGAAATGCTACATACTAAGGGTATGGAGTGTTATGGGATCATAAAGAATGATTCCAAAGGTGCTAGAATAAGTTTTGTAATTATTAATGCTTCATACTTAGAAAATATATGTCAATCTCTGGGATGTTGAGACAACTATTTAAAAAGTACCTTATTCTAAGTCTTGGAGCATCAAAATCACTATTACTAAGTTGTCCTTGCACTAGGAGTCCATGGTGCATGTCAAAATGTAATTTTAGAGAGATTTGGAAGCCTTGACGATGGTGATACTAGAGTTAACACTAGTGTGAAAACTAACATAGTATCATCATTAGCTCCTAGAACTAGAAAGATTATGTCCATTTTAGGCCAAAACTTCTAACTTTGGAAAGGCTAAAACTAACATTATAATAAGTTGGAATGGTAATTTTAAAGCACTAAGAGATTTGTAAATCAATGGATTGTTAAGAGCTTGGTGTATGGGATAATTTGGAGATGCTGAGATGTGTTCTAACCTTGGTAGTATCCCATACTTAGCCAAAAATCTTAATTTTCTAAGTCTTGAAAAACTTACAAAAAAGTGCCAATTCCAAAAGCATGGAGAACTGAAATTGCTACCAATGAGTCATTTTAGTTCTACAAGATCATTGTACATGTGAGAATATAGTTTTAGTGAGATTTAGAAGTTTTAACAATGGTGATACTTGTTCTAATACTAACATTGATTCGAATGTCATATTAGCATTAACAACACATAGAAAACATTTTGAACTTTTTCTAGGATTTTTTCAAAGCTACTAGAATTGATGCCAAAAAGTTGGGATATGATCCTAAATGATCTCTAGATGTCTCTAAAGCCTATTTTTGGAAAAGTTTATGCTATAGTATTGAAGAAAATCCAATTTGACATCTCATCATCTCTAATACTTAGAAGAATTTTGAGCTCAAGGGTCTCAAGATCAAACTACCAAATTTGTCAAATTCAAAACTTGTGATGCTAGGGAAGCCTAGAATTTATCATTTAGCATCCTATAGGATGTATAATTTGAAATAACTCTAAACCTACAAAACTTTTGATATATGTGACCCTTATCACATAGAAAAATTTTAATCTACACTATTTCCAATGTTTACAAAAATTTTGATTTTAAAGTTTTTCATGGATCATCAAAAATTGAGTTCATAACCTAGATTATGAATCCAAATGATTCTTAATAGCCACCAAAACTAAATAATGAATCTTTTAATGATGTATTTGGATGATTTTATGCTTAAATTCTCATGAAACAAATTTAAAACCATACTTAATTTTAATTTGAGTTGAACTGAAAAAGTGGCTACACTACCTATCCAACCTAAACCATCTTATCAAGCTCACCCAGTTTGAGCAAGCCATGCTTGAAAAATATTTACTCACTAGGAACAAAATATAGGCCATGATAGGTAGTAGTGGGAAACATCTCATTAGGAATCCTAGCATCGATGTTATCAATTGAAATTTCAATTCCATGATGAACCAAGTAAATAAAGTAGAGATATCAATGTTCAAGATGGAAATGAGGAGAATCCTTTTTATGTTGCCCTTCTTATAGTTCCTTTTCATCTATCAAATAGTCTCATCACATAACATGTAAACCTCTTTTTCATGCCTAAGTCATAGAGCATTTCTATTCTATTAGCCACTTCAATTAACCTTGATATTATAATTTCACCAACAACTAGTATGCCACTTATATATAACTTCTTTCAGAACACCAATGCTATCAATCTTTCATCCCATGTTCCAAATCCCAATTTAATGTTGAATTATTTCTAACTAATATCACATATGACATAAGCTCAATCACCCTAGGTGTCACTACTATTCATTTCACCTATGCAGCATGTACCCTAGTATAGAATACCTCAAATTTTCATGCTAACCATTAGACCATCACAATCATTTTTATACCCTTACAATCCCATTTAGGGTATTCCTATTATCCTATCAATTCTTGATTTTCCACCTAAATTAACACCTCCAAGTATATGAATATCGAATATAAAAACTCATAGCACTACATTGGCATAATTCTGCAATTTCCATTACACATATCCTTGTTAATCCCATTAGTTCTTTGATTCTCCCTATACAAGTTTGTAAAGACATTTTATTACCAAATTTAACTAAGTATAATAAAGAATCTGATTCTATGAACCATGTCATTACCTTCTACAATGAATGTATGATATTGACTAGTTATTCCCATACCATATTACTTAGTTTTTCTAACTTTGTAATAAGAAAGACACCAGAATGGTATAGGATCTTGCCTCATGGATTCATAAACTCTTTGGAATAACTCTTCACATCCTTTTTGGGGAGGTTTAAGGACAACATTAGCAAAGGTAAAATCTATAGAAATTGTTGGCCATGATATAGACTCCTAATGAATCAATCTTGATGTTCATTTTAAGATGGACCTTTGCAACAATCAAGCTTATTTACTCACTAGCTAATGACAACCTCCTAAACATTTTTAAGAGGAACATGAATGGATACATCATAGGGAAGATAGTCTATTCCAAATCACTTATCCTCCATGAAATAATCACCTTTGCTAAACACATTGAGAAGGTGGCCATTCAACATAATGATCCAGAGTGGATTAACTTCAGAAAGAAGGCAAACAAAGCAATAGGGAAGGATAAGTTCATCCAAAATGCTAGTCAAATTGTAGCTTTGGTAAACCAAAATATGGTAATTTCATCATCAAGAAATAAGAACACAAGACCCAATCTAAATCCCAACCATGGTGGATAAAACATGTTCAATAATGGAAGGTAATTAAGGAGGTCATAGATACATTGATTCAAGTAACACAAATTTCCCATGATATACATATAACTTTATAGCATGCTATTAAAAGATAGACATATAATACCTATGTAGGTTTTAGAAAAAATGAGGATGTAATTCAAAAGAATTTATG
The DNA here is from genome assembly GCA_015680685.1 of Gnetum montanum. NCBI lineage: Eukaryota > Viridiplantae > Streptophyta > Gnetopsida > Gnetales > Gnetaceae > Gnetum > Gnetum montanum. The sequence goes on along the minus strand of MNCI01010582.1, from coordinate 504,352 downwards.
CCTTGGCCATTGATCATTCCTAATGCATGGAAGGAGAGCCTCTAGTTCCCAACTGGTGCAATTCCAAAAAATTCTACTATTATCATGAGATGCTAGGCCATGATACTAAGAATTATAACACCCTTAAATATGATTCTCAAGTGTTAATAGAAAAATGGAAAATCATGTTTAATAATCCTATCTGAACTAGTATGAAAACATGTAAATCTATCAAGATCCCATAAATTTCCATTCAAAGAGAATTTTAGCCTTCCTCTTGGAACCTAAAGAAAATTGTTCATGAACTTCCTTTATTACATAAATGGATTCCTCCTATTATTATTCTCTCTTATTTTCTTATCCTACCTCATCAAGGCCCATGAAGCATTCAATAATTAATCTCCCTTAGAATAATGTCAATGCCTCTCCTTCTCAAATCATATGAAGGACTTAATTAGTCATTAACATGACTTCTTAATATGACAAAGCTTTTATGCCATCCTAACCTACTCTCTCTTCTCCTTTCTCTTCCCCAAGAAATAAATTTTCTATGCCTACTCATCCTATTCATTATCATCATTCTTACCCTATGCTATGCATCTATCATCTCATCCTTTCTCTCTAGCCAAGTCACAAGAGCCTTTCTTGATCACTAACCCTACTTTTCCTATCAAAATAACAATGGCTTAAAAGAAGGTAGTAGCCAATTATAAGAGGGAACAAAAAGGAGCTAGCTAATAATCTAAGTAAAAAGAAAGTTTCATTCCAAGGCATATTAAACACAAATCCTCCTACTCCACCTATCATTCCAATTTCATCAACCACATCTAATGTTGTTCCTCCTTCACTAGTTTCTATGAACTCAACCTTTAGAAATAAGTTTATACTCAAACTACTACTACCATGAAGTTAAAAGAGATAAACCTTTCTATTTTTGATCTCAATTCCACTTCAAAAGACTATCTTCTAGCATTGAAAGAGCTGCTAATTGAAACATCCCAAAGAAAATTCATGTTATGGCCTATAACCAAATTTCATTGTAATTTGATGGAAAAATAATGGTAGACATGATTGCCTTATTTTCTCAAAAATCCAACATTGAACCTTGTATTATTAGGATTTAAGGTAATGTTTTTAACGTAAAATATAAGATTTGTAGCTCATACTCTATAGATCCCAGAGATCCCAACTTATGAAGGTTAAGAAATGCTTCATAAGGTGAAAATGCCTTATCTTCTAGGTTGTGGAAGCTAAAGATTTCATGTACCTAAGCTTGTAAGGGCTGAAAAAGCTTTTCAAGCTACAAAATTTGGCATTTTTCAACCTATACATTGGCTATTGTAGTTCCATATGTTGGGCAACCTACATGGACAACATATAGGATTTGGGTTTTAAGTCGATAAGCTAGGCATCCCTACCCCATATGCTAGGTAGTGTATGAAAGTCGCGTATGAAAACAAAAAAGTATCTAAATTTTCTCATACACTACTAAGAGATGCCCTACAAACACTAGACTTTACCAGAAAGTCATCAACAATCATGATAGAATCAACAACAACAAATCAGGACACTAATGGCTTATTTAAACTGAAGATCACAACCTATTTGAGACTTTTGAATGATTCATCCATTCATCAAACTTAAGAATTTTGAAGTAGTGTAGGCAAACAAAAGTCCATAACACCAGAACTTTTGGCAAATTTTCATTTAGCTAAACATTACAACTTTCAGGGTAGTGTAGATTTATCAAAGGTTAACAACCATTTCCTTCCTAGTGCAAATGATAGTTGCAGAGAAAACTAGTGGTCAACAAAGTTCAAGGCATAGATTGTAGGGGTGCAGGAGAATAGATTTGACTATAGAACACATCCTACTAGCTGTAGTGAGTTCCAAAGATTTCTTCTCAGCTCTTGGACATTAAGATCACTAGACTTGTATTATCTAAATTTTGGTTTCATAGACTTTTATCATTTTAATACAAGTTTGTAGTTTTATTTGTTTTCCATACTTCATTTCATATTTCTCTACACTCAGATCTGGTGTTTCAATTGCATTTTCATATGTTTTAAAATTTTATTATATACATCAGTAATAGGTCTATAAGTCCTTGGGTGATCAATAAGATCATCCAGGGTGCTTCAGATCCTTTTCTTGAAGGGCATGAATCTGAAGCTAAAATTGTTCCACTCTAAAATGTTTGGGTTTCTAGCATCAAATATTTCAAGTGCTACTATTTTTTGGTGCTAGAAGGAGGATCTCTACATGAATTCTTTTGCCAAACCTATTTAGCCATTTTCATTGCACTATTTTTTCCATTTCGTATTTGCATTTTGATACATTAAAAATTTGTTTATTTTTTTCCCAAAACTAGCACACCACTTGTTTCTTGCAACTTTTTTTTGAATTTTCCCAAAACCAATGTTATCTTGCAACCAACAAAATTTTTTTTTCTTTCCTAAAATTTAGTGTCGCACCTACAACCTATTTTACCTTACTTTTAATTTTAAATTTACTATTGGGCTTTCCCAAAGCCTAGCATGTGGCCTAAAGCGTGTTTTTGTTTATTTTCAATTTTTTCGTTAAGCACTAGGCTTTCTAAAGCCTAGTGTATAGCCTACAATAACTTTGGTCATTTCTCTTTTTTTCCCATCAAGTGCTAGACTTTTTAAAACCTATCACATAGCCTCTACCAAAACCTGTACTTCAAATTTCACAAAATTTGGTTTTAGATGTCCACCAAGGGCAATGTATGACCTGCAATCAATTTTGGCTATTAATCTTGTGAAAAATTATTTTGGGTTTTCCAGGAACCAAGCATGTGGTCTACTACAAATCTGTTTGCAATAATCTCTTAACACTTGTTTCAAGCTTTTGAAACCCAATGTATAACCTACAACCAAGCCAATTTAATTTTTTTTTGCTAACTATTTGGTTTTTTCCAAAATTGAGTATGTGGTTTGCCACCAACTTGGCCATTTTAACTTTTTTAGTTAAGTGTTGGATTTTGCCAAAACCCAATTTATGACCAACAACCTCTTCAAACTATTTTAGCATTAAATTTTTTAACCATAGTGAGCAACACTACCATAGTTCCATGCATCTTAAGCCACGAAAAAATAAATTTTTAAATTTTTCTAATGTAGTGCACAATGCTACCACATTTACTTGCACTACCTAGCAATGTAGTGTACACTACAATCCCTATTCCAACCAATCTCAATTTGTAGTTTTTTAGTCGTTCCCTTTTCAAAAACTTAGAAATGTTTTTTCCTTTCTAGTTATAGTGTAGCTAAGACTAAGTAGCTCATATGCTAAGACTCCCATACACTGGGANAAGGATGAGATGTGGTAGATACCACTAGTGATGGTTGAGTTGTAAAAGGTATTGATGAAAATAGGGAGGTAGAGTGGGATATTGGATGAGATTGGTATGCTACAACAAGTGGTGTTGGTTCAAACATGGTAGGAAATAAGGGGGAAGCCTAAGAAACTTAATGCACAAAGGTCATTGGAGGTGCAAAGTTAGTGATGGTTGTTTGGAGAGTTGATTGTTGGGAAAGGTTTACAATAAAGGTTTCTGGCTCATGCTCTACCTCAAACTCATCTTGGTCCCCTTAATTCTTATCCAAGCTTATTTCCTCCCTCACCTCCTCTAGTTCTACTAGTCATGCCAACATACAGGAATGGAAATTAGTTAGTTTGATTTGATCATAAGGTAAGGGAATAGACTACTTACCTTTCCTATTGATTATTTTAAACTGATGTTTTAATTTTAACTCTTTACAAGGGATAAGCAAGCCANTTGTAAACCTTTCCCAACAATCAACTCTCCAAACAACCATCACTAACTTTGCACCTCCAACGACCTTTGTGCATTAAGTTTCTTAGGCTTCCCCCTTATTTCCTACCATGTTTGAACCAACACCACTTGTTATAGCATACCAATCTCATCCAATATCCCACTCTACCTCCCTATTTTCATCAATACCTTTTACAACTCAACCATCACTAGTGGTATCTACCACATCTCATCCTTTCATCATATTAGTGGGCCTTTCTTTAGGATCCTAGACTTCACAAGCTTCTTATACTTTGTCCCCTTTATCCCTAAGATCCCAACTCAAACATCCTTTTCACTATTTAACCCACCTATGATGGTGGTCACTCAACCTCTCCTATCTATTCCAATTCTAATTACATAGTCTCAAATTACCCAACTTCCTTCTTAACCATCAATACAAATGCCACAGCCTAGAAGGATGCTCCAAGGCTTGGATCAAGCCTTCCAAATGATCCATGGCCTTACCAAAGAATTGTAGAAACTCAAAGCTAGTACAACTTAGATGGTCAAGTTATAGACTTCTACCAAGATGACCCTATAACCCCTACCATTCCTCAAATTACACTAACTATGGGCATGCCTTTACCAAACTTCACCAAATACAATGGTGAAGGATATCCTAACACACATCTAGTTACATTTTATTTTGAGTGCCTCCTTTTGCAAGCTTGGTCACATACAATCATACATATTTTCCCTATGTCCCTCAAGGGAAAGACTTCAGATTAGTATCAAACCTTACCTAGAGATTCTATCTCTTTCCTTGAGGACCTAATAAACCAATTTATTAACTACTTCAAATACAACTTGAAGCCAGATCCCACATTGGACCAAATGATGAAGGTGAAGTAGGGGCCACTTAAACCAGTTAAAAGGTTCATTTAGAGATGGAATTCAATGTTCAATGAGATTCAAGAACCTACCTTTGAAACTCACTTGTTGGTCATCTTCAAGGGAGTAATAAATGACTTCATCAAGTGAAAGCTCTACTATGTAGAGCCACAATCATTGAGCCAAGCCTTTTTGTAAACCAAGAATATCAAGAAAGTAATTGAGATAAGTAATGACCTAGCCTATGTGGCCTATAAAAACCAACACACAAGAAGGAATATGGATAAAACTAGATAAGAACAAAAAATCATGACTGCAATATCCAAGGATACAAAACACATAGAAAGGTGGGGATCATTGCCACATAACACATCTTCTAACTCATCACAACCATCCACCTCCTATGCCCCAAATCAACCAAGACCAAACTTTGGGTAGAAGGATATGATGAAGTACACTAGGTTTCCTATGAAGCCCTTTGAGCTTATAGAACAATTGCTTAAAGACAATTGTATACAACATAAGCAACTATTTGAAGAAGCTCGTAAGAGGCATGATCATCTTTGTGACATAGCTAGGGGCCCAATGAAAGCAACCAAAGATGATCCGAAGCTACTAAAGTACTTTAAATAGGATAGGTTTTTCCATTATTATCAAATGATTGGTCATGATACTGATTTTTTCCTAGCATTAAGAGATGACCTTTAGAAGATGATTGACCATGAAGAGTTGATTCTGAATGAGCCCAACTCTCCAAACACTAATAATAACTCTTACACTGTAGCCTTGTTCATAACAACCAAATGACCTGATCCTCCTAGGTAATTATTTGTCATCAAAATACCACCTCAACCCCAAAACACAAAGCCTAGAGATCCCTTCATCATATAGGTACTACCTTCTCTGGTCCCTAAGAAGCCTTTCATCATATGTGTCCCTCCTTTAGTGGCAACAACGTCATAACTTAAATTAAGGGAACCATTTTTTATTAGGGTTCCTCCACCATCTATAAGAAAACTCGCAACAACTCATGACCAATGCCTACCTATAGTGACCAACAACTCAGCGGTTAGCAAGAAGTCATCATCATAATGGCAATGAAAATAACCTATCACCAAACCAATAATAAATCCCATTGAAGGTAGCCAACAAAAAATGGCTTAGAAACAAGCTAACCCACCTAGACCTACATCAAGATTAGCTACACCCATAGAAAAGGGGCTCAAGGCACACAAATTAAGATATGAGCGACAAACTCTAGTAAGGATGGAGGAAATCTAGATCACCAAGGCTAAAATATCACATGCAAAGGAAAATAATTTTCTTGCATAGATGGAACAAGTTAAACAATCCCTCAAATAAAAAAACACGTCATTGAACCTATATGACCTAGTCATGATTTCTCTTACTCATAAAGATGCACTGGCTCAAGTGTTAACTTCTATTCCTATGAGTGAAGACATGCCTATCAACAAAGAGTCAATACACTCTGTCATTGAGCCAGCTTCACTTAGGGAAAACCAACATAAACCCATGCTTAACTTTCCTGATAATGATGTGAACATTGACTCATGAAATGGAGAAGTGCTATTTGTCCTCTCCTCATTACTATATGTGTTGGCAAGTATCAGATTCATCATGTTCATGTAGATGACAAGGTAGCAACCAATGTGATATCATACATCATTGTTGAGAAACTAGGCTTAACCAAAAACATCCAAGAAATCACTACCTCTACTCTCAAGTCATTTAACAAGCCACAAGTAGTAGAATGAGGTTCTAACTCCCTAGATTTCATAGCCGAGGAATAGTTTCCCACATTTGCTAACTTCCTAGTCGTCGAAGAGATACCCGATTTCAACCTAATCTTGGGAAGGCCATGGTTAGCAAAGCTTTAGGTGGTGTCATCTCCTATACATCAGAAGATCCACTAACCATACGAAGGTTGGGAAATTGTGATTCATGAGGATAATACATGTTCACCATTCGTCAACAATGTTAACATTGACCAAGTTTCAAAGGTGGAATTTCAAGAGACAACTCCCGACACATAGGCTAGGGCCAAAAACAACACCAAAAATCAAAATAACAAGAGCAACTACAATGTCAGCAACACCAACTCTGTAACATGAGATGACCAACGAAAATGTCTGCAACTTGCCATGCTAAATAAGAGAGATGGTGAGCATAGAATTGTGGAGAAGGGGTTCCTTGATATATCAAAGATCAAGCAACAAATTTATGATCAACATATGGTCCCCTCCCTTATTAACTATTTCTTGTCTATTTTTGTAATCTTATACCATGTCTCAATGTTTATTTTATTCCTATATTTTCTTTCAAAACTACCTCACGTTTGCTAAAAAGTTACCATAGCCTCCTAAGGCCTAAAATTGGCAACATTGCAACCCTCTAAGGCATAAAACTGGCAACATCATGGCCCACTAAGGCCTAAAATTGGCAACACCATTGCCTACTAAGGTCTAAAACTAGCAACAAAATGGCCTTCCAAGGAAACTGGTGAATTTGTGACCTTTCCTTCTATATCATTTATGAGTACATTGTGCCCTACATATTTCCTCGCATTATGTGCAATTTTCGCTTTACAAACTATGCCTCATTTTACATCGTTACAATTTGCATTCTTATTGTCAACACCTTATTTTGTATCAACCTGTAGCTTTTTATGAGAAAAACATAAAACAAACTAAAAATATAAAACATACGTAACATAAAAATTTCAAACCAACACAATAGTCGAAGTCACATCATGTGATGATAAAAATATATACATACATAAATGTCCATAACCATAGTTGCATCATGCAACTTACAACAACGAAAATAATATATATACAATCTCCACCGCTGTAATAGCCAAATACAATAACTAGGATGAAATTAAAATAGTGAAATGTAACAAGAGGAGGATCATCAGCAACATCATCCCCAACTTCATCCTTACCCAAGACCTGTAAACCAATAAAACATACAAACCATCAGTAGCCATTATAAGCAAAAACATTACATGCAATAGTTTCCAAATGACAGGATGTGAATGTATTATGAATCTTATAATTGCACCCTAGAGTGACTGTATCATCCCCAACTTCATCCTTGCCCAAGACCTGTAAACCAATAAAACATACAAACCATCAGTAGCCATTATAAGCAAAAACATTACATGCAATAGTTTCCAAATGACAGGATGTGAATGTATTATGAATCTTATAATCGCACCCTAGAGTGACTGTATGATGAATCTTATAATCACACCCTAGAGTGACGCTAACTCAAACAATGCCAATGCAGAAAAGTAGAAATTTCTAATATTAAAATTGACTTAAAAAATTAAAAAGAGAGTTACCCCTGCAAAACATAGGCAAGTGACTTGTAAGCAAAAGATGTATGAATATTTGTTCTTTCTAAAACCATGAGAGATACTTTAGAGCCTAAAAGCTTCACTCAAAACCTCCCATCGCACATATTGTCTTGTCATACATCGATAAGATTTTCAATCAATTAAATATTTACACAAGCCCATAAAAATATCTGAGAACAAAACAGAAAATCAAATTCATATTGAAAATGTAGATTCCTAACATAGAAAAGCAACCATCATAACAACCATCATGAATGGAATAGCACTGATATTGATAGGCAAGATATATGGAGCTATGGAAACCTTACCCTACCTCTTTTCATTATCTTTGCAATTCCATCTCTACCTTTGTGCGACCTGCTTGGTCTTGTTTCCTTCCATGGAAATTCAAATCTGCATTCATTACTTTTCTCCTCTCTTTTTTTCGTGGCAGTTACTACATTGGTTTCTGTAAATGGGCTGGGGAATAGTTGCTTACAGTTCTTCTCCAACAACAAATTCTTGCTTAAGAGCGTCAGTGTATTGGTTTCTGTAAATGGGCTGGGGAATAGTTGTTTACAGTTCTTCTCCAACAACAAATTCTTGCTTAAGAGCGTCAGTGTCTAGAAAGATTGAGCAGTCAATGATGACGGCCAAAGAACCTGAAATCACTTAACGAGTTAAAAAGCTCAACCTATGCATCAAAAGAATCTGATTCGTGGAAGCGAGGAATCGAGGATTCGTGATTCTGAACGTGTTTGGGTACGTGTGCCTCAAGAAAAAGTGGGTGCGGGTTCGTAGCTGGGGACGTGATAGAGAAAATTTAAATATATTTGTTTTTTAAAAAAATTAAATCCCATATATCATAAAAATACATTGTAAAGCATAGAACAAGTACAATGTAAATCCAAAATATTGTTAATGCTTAAAAATTTTACAGAAGATTGCAATATCACCATTAAATTAAATTGAAGCAAGAAAATTTGCAAAGGTATGGAGGACACTGAATCCATTTCCTTACTCAGGAGCCATAATCTGGCCAAACATATAATTTCTGCAACAACCAAAATGAAAGCAATAAAATGAAATCATTTTGTTACTCAATCCAATATTTCCAAAAATGAAATTAAGCCTCAAGCCTCAACCAAATTTATAACAAATCAGGTCTGCTAATACTTTTGTTCAACAACTACGTGTGAGTAGCACCCTAGGGACTACCTGTGTGAGTAAGGCCACGTTGAAGATGACCTTATTATAATAATACACAACTTAACTAAACTAGGCACAGCACAGTAACTCATCTCACCTATAATGATCTAAAACCTTTCAGGAAAATCGGCACTAGTCATGATGAAGGGGAAAGTAAAAACAAAGCACCATGAGCTTGCATATTCCCATTGTCAATGTGATGAGCTTGCATATTCCCATTGTCAATGTGATGTGCTCGTGGGCTTCTTTGCTTTATAAACAAACAGATTTTTAAAAAAGTTGAACGTCATGTTCATGACTCATGACCCATGACAATGACCCTGTTTTGTTTTTTATGTTTTTAAGCAAACACATGAGAAAAGGAGCAAAAACCAGCAATGAACAATAAACACGCGACAATGTGTGTCATGGCGGAACTTTTGATGCTCCCAAAGTAGCCCATACTTTTGGCCATCGGTTACCATAGTCCAAACTCAAGGAGGGCTTTAGCGGGGAACGAGTCCCCGAGTTACTCGGAATCAATCGTGGCAAAGACGTCTCATGGAGGTCAATCAATCTATCAGTGGGTGGTCAGTTCCGTGAATAGTACTTTTTGTCATAGCTTCCTACGCTATAATAGCTGTTGCCTTCCGGTCAGTCATTCTCTTTTGCCCTTTCGTGATTTCCGTGTGTTTGTTTATTTATTCGTACTCCCTTGTTTTCTGTGGTCCGTCTGCCAATGCCATGAATCTTGATTGCTTGCTTCCCACTTAACAATGAAATGAAATTTTTGGTATGATTAAAAACAGGAGAAGATATTTAAGATTTTAATGCAAAATGCATACAAACTAAAAAGGCAATAACAATACGAAGGCAAGGCGACCATATCAATGTATATTTTCAAATCCAGACAAAATTTCATTAGAAATTATGAAATACGTACCCACTGCGAATTTAATACGCCTCTGTACGCGCTCCCCAATCCGACGCGAACGGTTCGTCAAAATTTATAGGGAATCGTGAATCTCCGGCGCATAGATCTCTTGACTAGAATTTCAAATTCCTGTTTGAGCCACCACACCGCGATTCCTCTACCACCATCTCGTGATTCCTCTGATGCATTGACCTTTTCAGGGATGTGCAAATCCACGGCCCTGTGATGGCCTTCAGGCAGGCACAGCACCACTTCCTGCCGCTGCATGGCAACGCTCCCTCCTGTGCTGCCAGCCACCTGCTGACTGCTACTCCTCGTGCGCTGCGCTATCGGTCCTCTGTATGGACTTCTACTCCAGAGGCACCCTGGAGAAAGCTGTAGATAAACGACAAATGTTTAACCCTGCTTCAAACTCGAACATTGCAACTTTTATGGGAAATAATCTATTTGCCAATGCCATGGAAATTTTTATTTTGATGTCATAAGTCCATATATGACCTGGCCAGCGTATGGACTAATGTGTGACACATGGAAATTTCCATTCTGGGGGCGGGGGTCGGACCCCAAAAAGAGAATTTTATTAATAGAAAACAAAATTTAGTACATAAGCTACTTCAAGACATATAGATTGAGGAACGGAGGAAGAGAAACCATGTTGACTGAGACTATTATATAGGAAACATGTTAAACTTAGCATTCCACAGGTGTGGAAATGCATTGAGAGATCAACCATTCGCTGAAATGTGTGTATCTTTTCCAAGATGTGGATTGTCGAATGAGAACAAAGGTGGAAGAAAGAGGAAAAAGGCTAAATGGTGTAGAAAACTGTGGCTTAATTAGGAGACTTTCTTCTGAAGTGAGGCTTGATGATGGTGATTATTTGGATCTCCGATATGACTCCATGGCTACAATATGAAAAACAACTGGTTAGCATTCATCTTGAATTTTGGGGCTTGAGATAATTTGAAAGTGAATATGCCGAAGAATTTGCATTTTTTCCGAAGTAGTTAGTTGTAAAGAGTTTGAAATAATTGTCTTTTGAAAAAGTGTGGTACATCTACGTTTCCAAATATTATATAAGATGATGGGCCTAAGGATCTTCCATAGGAAATGAGAGTTTTTGGACCTGATAGGTAAGAAACCAAACATTACGGCCTCTTGTGTAAGAGTGCATTAGGGAAAAACCTTAGAAGCCCATTTCCAAGCATGCTGAGCAAATGGGCAAAGCCAAAAAATATGGACAAAGGTTTCAGGGTCATTACATAAAGGGCACTTAGGGGAGTGAATCCCAAGGTATGCTAAACGTTTCCCGATTGGAAGACCTTGATGAAGAAAACACCAAAGGAATTGTTGAATTTTGGGAAGAGTCGGGAGATGCCAAATTTGGTTGAAAAGAGAGATCCAAAAATCCTTTGATTCTTGTTTATTCTAAGATCGATTACAGCGTAGAATGACTTCGGAAGAATCATGTAACAATTGGAAGGGAACATGTGGCCGATAAGGAAAAATTTTTGACCCATTAGACCAATAGAGGCCATGAAATAGACCTTGGATAGCACCATTGAGGTGTAATGATTGATGAAGAAATGAATGTATCTGGTGGAAGCAAAGCCGCATTGCTTTCGAAGCTCCATATAGGTTTTCAAACGCTTCCCAAGAAATCCATTGATTAGCAAGACGAAGACAATTAAGGGAAATCACTCCCTTCCGGTACCAAATAATGGCTAATCTTGCATTAGTAATGGCAAGAGGGGCGGGGTCAAGGGTAGCCACCAAGGGCAAAGCATGGGAAGGAGAGTAGGGTTAAGATGGATATTAGACCAATTAATATGATGGTGGAGAACTTGCCAGGCCCTCCAGATGCTTTTGAATACATGGGAACCAGGAATGGAGATAGAGTGAGGAGAGAAAATCCAATTAATAGGATGGAAATTTCCATTCTTGAGTCCATACGCTAAGAAACAAAATTCCATAGGCTATGTAGCGTATGGACATATAAAAATTACTTTATTTTGATGTCATATGTTAAAAACCCAAGTGTGCATACCCTCATCAGCATCTAGGCAGCATATGACACATGCAAATTTCCATTTTTGGTTCCATATGCTAAAAATTAAATTCCATACACTATATAGTAAATGAGCACATAAAAATTACTATTTTCAAATTTAATATGATACATAACATGTGAGGCAAAAAAACTACTAATTTCTTTTTCCAAACCCTATAAAAACATAAAAATAAAAATAAGATAGAGAATACTTTATTTTTCTTTCCATACGCTACATGTGTGAAAAAGTGGTACGAAAATTGATTAGATACATCGAACTTGGACCTAAAACTGATCATGGCCTCTACATGCTAGAAAATACTAATTTTTGGCTTTTCTAAATTGGTTTGACCATGAAAATCCATTAATTTAATAATTTAAAGCCTGGTTTACCTAATTTTAACAATTTATAGCTTGCTTTTTCCTTAATTTTAACAATTTGTATCTTGTTTTATTAAATTTTTGCCTATCCTAAATAAAAAATAACTAAAATTATATTAAATATATATTAAATCAAATACTATTTTGACCTTGTTTCACCTTGTTTGCCATATTTTATTCTATTGTAACTTTATTTTTACTCAATTTTACCTTGTCTTTACCTTGTTATTACCTTATTTTACCTTGTTTTACTCAGTTTTACCTTGCTTTGCCTTATAGTGACCCTACCTTGCCTTGTTTAGCCTTGTTTTTCTTTGTGTTGACTTTGGTTAGCCTTATTATGCTCTATCATTGCAATGTTTTGCAGTATTTCAACATTGCTTAATAATTTTATCATGTAGATGCCACTTGATGTGCTTATGTTGACGTGTAGGAAATGAGCTAGGAGAATGAGGAAGCAAATTTGACTAGCCTTGCCAAGTTGACCTTGAATATCTAAACCTTGAGCTTCGAAGCCATTCTACCATACAACCTTAATATCTTGAAGTAGCCTAATTACCACTAACCTTAAAGCCAGAAACATCACAGAGGATCCTTGGCTAAAATTCTCATCTAAACCACGATGGTGAGGAGAAAACACATGAAACCAAGTTCCTCACTAGAACTTAAGCTTGCTTAAGACATTATCAAACCTTTGCAAAGCAACATTAAAGCCATCACATATCCCTCAATTACATCTAACATTCACACATTTTCTTTTATTGTGGTTGACCTTTTGTTCACAAGTTTAGATGGATGACCAACATTGACAACTATTGTAGCCTACAACAAGCAAGCTTGCATTATCTCATAACTCTTTTTTGCATTACAAAGATACTAAAAACATTGTATAGCTCTGTGGAACAAAGTATAGACTTCTCCTATATTTGTTGGTTGTAACCTAGTGATGGCTTATACCTGCTAATTGCATCATATGACCTTATGCAATCTCTTGTAATAACATGTATTCTTTGCCTTGTTCTCTTGTCCTCTTAGATTTGTGCTTGCAAGATGAAGCTTGATGTCATCACAAAGGTGCAACTCATCGCAGCAGCAAGCTACCATGTGATCTTGATGCACAAAGATCAGGTAGCTTATTCCACTATGCTAAGAGTGCTTGCCTCACATCACTCTCATTACTCCTCTTAAGTCACAATCATGTAGCCAAATTACAACCTTCCTTACCCTAACAACAATGAAAACCTATGTTTGACATTCATGCACTATGGCCACATGACATCTCCTTGGTCATGCTCTATCGTCAAGTTTGTTGGATGTAATACATCTCATTCAACAAGAAAACAGAAAAAGATTCCGCCTTGGCAATTGAAACACCGTGAAAATTACGAGTCGGCCTCAGGCAAAGATTCGCAATTCCAGCAAAAACGCGCATCAGATTGGTTCAAAAGATAGGTTTACGCTCTATTACGCACGGCAGCGTAATGAGCATAATAAGCTTCAAGACAGTCGTAGGCAGAGTTCAGAAAAGCACAACAGGTTGGCATTTTTTCTTGCAGTACATGGATAACTTGTCTTTACGCTCGCTACGCGGCGGTGCATACCATGACGTATGTTGTCAAGTTGTACATTGTTTACGCTTCATCACGCGCAGCTGCGTAGCGAGCGTAAACCACGCATGATTTACGCTTCATTATGCGCGGGTGCGTAGCGAGCGTAAGTTGCACACTATCCACGCTTCGTTACGCTCAGTTGCGTAGTGAGCGTAAAACAATTTTGAGCTTATGGCTTTTTCTCCAGATTACGCTCATACACGCAACGCAACGCGAATGAGCATAATACAGCCTGAATGCAGCCTAAAGTACGCTCAGCATGTGCCCACTCTTCACACGCACAACACGCAAAGAAGCGTGTTGTGCGTAGTCACAGTCTGACTTAAAAGATCATGCCAGCAGGGCCCGCAATATCCGGGACTCACATCATCAGGGTTGCACCTTTTCCACGAAGCGTCACGGCCTATAAATACCCCAGTTAACAAAGATACAGGTGTTGGCAAAAAATTCGGGTTGGCAAAATCAGAGAAGCAAATAGCATATTTCTGAGCACCAGAGCACTTAGCACTTTGGAGCAGAGATACAGAGAACAGCGCTTTGGCAATTGTGGACATCATCACCTTACAGCCGAAGCAGAGCACAGTTTGATTTGAGCACCGGTGACGGGAGTAATCTTTCTGCTGAAAAGACTCTATCAATCAGAAACAGTTGATCGATAGAAGTCAAAGCTTGGCCCGCCTTGCATCTCAGCTTAGCCCACGAGGTAGATCGGACTTCTGTTTAGACCGTTTTGCTTGTTATTTTGTGCTTGTTTCACATCCTGTAATCAGGGATTCCCCAGTGTAATTTCTCATACGAAATATACATTTGTAAGTCAAAGCGCAGATCTTGAGGCTTCGAGCTTCTTATGTCAACCTCTTCTTATCGTGTTTAGCATTATCGCCGTTGCAATCCAACTACATCGTTTTCCCCTCATTTTACCATTCTTCGAAATAGATCGCTTTCTCTCCGTGTAATTCTCATCGTTTTATTGACCCATAAGTCCCTGTCTGATCGACAAGACCGTTCAGGGCACCGCGGATTCGTTTTTCCAGCTTAGCCCTCGCGCGGATCCGTGGTTAAAACTGCGTACGCCGGAATATCAGTCGGTATTTCCAGCTGCTGACGTTTTCTGTCGTTACAGTTTTCTGGTGCTAGAAGGAGGGCCTTCAGGCTCCGATCCGAATATTTCGGGTAACCCTGTTAGAGATCCATACCCTAAACCATAGACGTAATACCTCTAGGGAAGTCTACGGTTAATCGCGTGGTATAGATCAGTCGCAAGGACGATTTCTTTGAAATCCTACAGGGTAGAAAGCCTTTTGTTCGATTTGTTGCCAGCCATTCGCTTTTAGATCCGATCTGTTGCCAGCCATTCACTTTTAGATCCGATCATCAGTCATTCTCGACTTCCTTGATCAATGGATGCTTTTTACTCAAACACAACCGCCATGGTCGCTGCCGATCTGGGTGTTGCGCCTGTGAATCCTATGGTGGCCACAGGACCAGCTCCTGGTGCGATGGGACCTTAGGGACCATTGCGCCGATCATTGAGGCTTCAGGGGAAAGAGCCTATCTTCACGGTCATAACCCCTGAAGAATACAATTTCATATGCGTTAAGATCCAGGCGAGGCTGGCTCTCAGTCAAGCCAAGCAGGAGGCAAAACGAAACTTTGAAGCGCTCCATCGAGGGGGTTATGATTTTAAGCCAACGGCCTATGACATAATCCCCTTGACCGAGCACCAACATGAAATTATGGCACAGTTGGTCATGGCCAGAGGCCAGACTTCACAACCAGTGGTAGAACCCCAGCGGGAGGAAGAGGCAGAGGGCGAATTCGCGGCTCTGTCGGAACACTCGTTCCATACTCTGCCGCCCCACGCACAAGAAGATCCGTTGTTCCCTTTTGATGGAGAGGCAACCTCTCTTGACCCAGCCGTGACCACGCAGGCGCACATCCCTAGTTTTTCGCTTGCCAATGCACAGCCGTCTGGGTTGCAAATGCAACTACCGCACCATAACACGGAGGTGGGTCCGTCGCAGCAGGTGCTTAATATTCCGGTGGTGATCCCGGCGACCACCGCGTCTCATTTCATCCCTCAGGTACGGACTCACACTGTACCGACAACTCGCTCAGCGCAAGTGTTCCCGCCCCCGCCTACTCAGCAAAATATCTTAACTGTGCCACAGCAAACCTTTGTACAATACCCTGCAACAGGTCAGTGGACCAACCCTGCTGCACAACAACACCCCTCTACGGTGTACGGTGCACAGCCATCGGTTACACCTGTGGCACAATTTTCGCAGATGTTGCCTCAATATACATACCATTATCCGGCACAGCAGGCAGGAGTCAATCCCTCGTCTCAGGCCGGTGGATGGTGGTCTTCGCAAGCCCCCCAGCCTGCAGGGATCCCTGCTCAACCAGTGGTTAGTCAACCACTTCCTGCCTTCCAGCTTCCTAGGGCTGCCCACCCAGTCCAACCTCCTATGCCTGCTGCACAGACACCTCCATTAACAGGTCTAGATCAAGCGTTCCAGCTTATCCA
>MNCI01010582.1:476139-487319 GCA_015680685.1 Gnetum montanum | reverse complement strand
AGGCCTTCGCACAGGTCCGAAGCATCCAAGATGCTGCGGAGGCCAGCAAAGACCCGGCATATGTCACCTATAAAAATGCGCATAACAAAGCCAAGGACAAGGGCAAGGCAGCAATAACTACTGTAGCTACGCTGACTGAGAATGCGAAGAATAAGAGCAAGAAAGCTCCAGCAACAGCACCGCCTGAGGCCACGGCTGGTGCCGGCACCAGCCAGGCCACAGCTCCCCCTGAACAATCCCCCCAGCCAAAGCCAAATTTTGAGCGTAAAGATCGTTCAAAATACGCGGCTTTACCCATGAAACACTCTGAACTGCTAAAATAGCTGTTAGCGGCAGGACACATTCAACCTAAGAAGGTGTCCGAGGAGGCCCTGAAGCGTCACAGGCGTCACTGTGAATTGCTAACGAGCCGGCAGTTCCGAGATCTTTCAGGCTGGATCGTTTCTGTGACTACCACTAGATGTGTGGTCACGACACGGATTACTGCTGGGCGTTGAAGGACGATATTGAATGCATGATCGACGAAGATCATCTAAAACTAGACAATAGTAACCCTACGCGCCCAGAAAACCAAACATTGCATGTATACAAGGATCCCTTAAACGCAAGCTACGATCCTTATACAATCACTGTGGTAAGTACGGACAGTGAGCGCAAAGGACCACCAAAACAACCTTTTGTTTTGCGTGTGCCCGCCAGCTCACAAAGGGGGCCAACTACTTCTTCGGCAATAGGTGGTGTCTCATGGCCGCCGTTCATCATACGGGCGCCTTCTCAGGTACAACCTCAGTCACACGCTACTACCCAAGCCGTGGCTTCGGCTGCGCCCACTCCGAGAGCACCCTTCATCATTAGGGCGCCAAAACCACAGGCTGCTCCTCTCACGCAGGGGCAGACCTCCAGCCAGCACTATCAGTCATCGCCTTCCAAGCGAAAGGAGGATAACACCGGAGCTAGCGCGATGAAAGACAACTCTACGCTTGGCTTCCCTAAGCCTAGGCCCCTGGCCTCTGTACCTATGTCTATGCCTCAAAAACAGGCCAAGGGTGCAGAAACGCAGCCATCTTCTCTCGTCAGAAAAAAGAATAACCCTCCCACTGACACCGCTCCACCTCGAGAGATCCATCTCTTGGGCCGAATGCAGGAGGACAAGGGAGGTAAACCACCCTGTCGAGAGAAGGACCTCCTCGATGCCTTCACGCAGGTTAAACAAGCTCTCAAGCAGAAGAACACAACGCTGAGCTTGTACGACCTCTTGATGACTTCTCGAGAGCACCACGAGGCTATGGTACGCATCTTGACGTCCATATCAGTGGACGCCAGCTTGCCTGCGGAAGAGGAAGCGATACACGCTATCATGTTTCCTCCTGAAGCTGAACAACCCAAGCTCACCTCGTTGACCTTTCTGGACGAGTCTGTTAAAGATGATCCAGAAAAGGGTCAAGTAACGACAGAGCCTATGTTCATCACCATTCGGGTCGGCCAGTACCAGATCCGGAGGGTGCACGTGGATGATGGCGCAGCTGCTAATGTCGTTCCCTATTCCATCGTAGATAGGTTGGGGTTTGTCGACCAGATCACTCCCACAACGACAGCCTGCGTAAAATCATTCAATGGAGCACGGGTTCAGGTTAAGGGGACGGTGCGTATTGAGTTTGTGGCGGGGAATCAGTTCCCAACGGAAGCCACATTTTTAGTCGTCGAGGAGATGCCAGGCTTCAACTTAATCTTAGGGAGGTCATGGTTAGCCCAGCTGAGGGCAGTCTCGTCGCCGATCCATCAGGAGATACACCAACCCTATGCTGGAGGGGAGGTTATCATACGCGGCGACGAGGTCACCCCCAGGACCGTTAACAACATTGAAGAAGAACGGGGTTCGGAGATCGAAACGGCTGACGACCAGTCCCCTCTCCAAGCCCCTGAACAGAACAATGACAATGATGATGGTCTAGCCTGGGCCAACCTGCCATTTCTGGATGACAGTGTAGAGGAGTCGAACTGCAAACCTCCTCGCCCTTACGCAGCGTTTAACATAAAAGCCGCTAGGAGACAATTGCGTGCTGACGGTTGAACGAAGGTCTTTTGCGTACACTCATGTAAGTTATCATGCTCATCCATCCAACAGTTTCCTTTGTTTCAGTATGCTTTTATGCGACATTCGCCTTCTGTATTTACGCTTTGCATTTTTGTCTTTGCATCTGTTCTCATACACATGTTAGTTATGCATCCTCATTTCTTTACGCATGTGTCCAGGGTTACATTTTGTTACAACATACGCAGTTGGCCCGCAACGGCCTTAAACTAGTAGCTAATTTACGCAAATTCATGTTACGCTCCTGACCCGCAACGGCCTTAAGCTAAGACTTACGCTCCATAATAGGCAGTTAACATTCAATCAAGTTTTATAACATGTTTTTTCAAGTCATTTGTAAACTGACATTACATCAACATCAACAAAATCATGCATTTCCCCTGCTGCCACTGTCACCAGTGTCCTTCAACTCTAAATCCAGCCCCAAAGGGTCGTCCTCCAGTGGGCCATCGTTTATGGGAATTATCCCTTCATGAAAGATTGCCTCTTCATGAGGCTCTCCTTCTAATGTTGGCTCCACAGGAAGACGCTCTTCACCGTTATGTTCCATCTCTGCTTCCACTGATTCCTCTCCCAGCCCCTCAACTGGCGTACGGCCTCTACCTACTTCTGGTACCTGAAATACAAATAACATAAAAATTAGAATAGGCAACACTGTGTCGAAAAATGTTCTGGCTAAGCCATGCGTAAACTTACTCGGGACGGCCCTGCTTCCACAGCAAAGGGAAGCTTGTCCAAGCTGGCCCACAAACGCTGCATGATCTCATCCTCTGTCAGGTCTTGCCACACATCCTCGCCCGAAGCCGCCCCTGCCTTCACCTTCCCTTTCTCCACGCTACTCCAAGAGGGAGGATCTGGGAAGAAAGTAGGGATTGAAGCTTGATTCCCAGGGAAGACCATTGTTCTCTCTGGAGATGCAGTTACGGTCACCTGTTCCTCAAACTTCTTGAAAGCTTCGGACGCTCCGATGGTGTCCACAAAGACCTCCAAGGCTCGAGCTTTAACAGCGGAATCGCGGTAACGTTTTCTATAGGCGGCACTTTCCCTTTTGTATATGTGCTTGTGGTCCTTCTCCTTCTCTCCCCATTCCTGTACGCCGGCGCAGTAATCCCTCCAGTCTCGACTTTTCTGAGCAAGGAGCTCTATTTGCATCCTTTGCTCTACTAACGCTCGACTGGTCTGTACATTGTTCTTAATCGCTGTCCAATAACGGGAGTGATCAATGACAGCAGTACGCCAGTCTTCATCCCCTGTCACTCGAGCCTGTAGGAACTCATATCACGCCCTTAGGTCCTCAACTTCTTTACTCAAAGATTCAACCCTCTGTTCTGACCGTTACAGCTTCTTCCATAGGTCCTCATTGACATTCCTGCTTTCCCATACGGAGCGTGTCGAGCATAACGCACATTTACGCATTTCCTCATAAATGTGGCATGGCACGACTGCCCCATCAGATGGGGATTTTGCTGTGTCCAGGTCAATGGGCTCCGCGGGATCCCATCGGAGGTGAGCTCCTGACAGAAAACAAGCATCAAGACAGATGACATATTATCACCAAGACATTACGTAGTCACCTCGATTAACTTACCAGCGCCAGGTTCAATACGTTCCAGACTCTCGATCATGTCGTTGATGACGCCTTCCATGAAGGCAAACTTATCGGGGAAGTCTCTCCACGTTTTGTTAACAGCAGCAGACGTTGAAGCGTCTCCTTCCCCTATAGCATAAATCAGGTTAGACATTACCTATTTACAGATTCTTTCAAAATACGCTAACACACTCATTACCCATACCGGTGCCAGTAGCAACTTCATCAGAATCCTCCGTATTTCTTTCCCTTTCACGCACCGGAGTCTCTGCGTCACTGCTTCCAGTAGCTGGGGCCTCCTCATGCACCCCAATCTGTATGCGGCTTCCGCCAACAGCTGGGGCCGCCTCATGCACTGGAACCTCCACGCGGCTCTTCTTAACAGCTGGGGCCTCTTCTTCCAAAATTGAAGCCCCCTCCCCACGGCTTAGTACTATCGCCCCTTGTCTCAGGGGTCAAGTGCCCTGCCGTTCTTGCTGCTTACATCCCCATGCGTTAGGATATAATTCCAGCTTATTTAGATGAAACATTGCGTATACAGACTGTGTTTACACTTACCAGGCGAGGGCTTGGTCCGCTGCACCGTGAGTCTAACGGTGTGGCCTGCCTCGCCTCCAGGGGCCTCAGCCAGACGGAGCCTCTTCCGTCGAGCTGCAGGCTCCACGATTTCCTCCGCCAAGCACTTCCCCCGCGAGGCATCGCCGGTGTAGGTAGGCATTATCCCGCCTACACTGTCGAGACCTCACACTCGGGGTGCCGTCATGCCTTTAGTTGTCACAGACATCGACTCTCTGATCCCTTCCGGCGGATCCTGCCCACGGGTAGTGCTAAGGATGTGGGCAATCCAAGGTTTGGATAGTTGGTCTCGGTCTTGCTGTACCCAGACCCCATTCCTTTGAACGACTAGATACTCAGCAAACCGCCGGAGGACGGCTATGAAAAATGCATGGTGCACATTGAAACGGGACTCAAGCTTCTCGCGAAGCTTGACCATTTCATTGCACAACCCCTTGGCAAGATGGCTCCCCCAATCAAAATGGGCTCCCTCCTCCAACACCTCTCGCATAATACGCATTTGTTCTACTGAAAAGAACCTCGCCTGCGAGAGCGTTTTGGGGAAGGTCCGGGCCCGAAAAAGGGGATAAAGCGTCTTGGCGGTCCTTAACTCGAATTACTCACAAGGAAATCCCTTGGTCCCCTTAGGGATTCTTGCCCACTCCTGCAGAAGCTCCTCCACTCTGACGCTCCTCTTGGTCTTCACTTTTACGGGAAGGCCACTGGAGGGGACACCAAACAGGTCCGAGAAGAGCTGAGCATTGATATCGAAATTTACACGCACGTTATGCACGCGCGTGGTGAAACGATCTGCCTTCTCACTAAAGGAGTTGACCAGGCCTATCATCTCGCTGGAAGGGACATCAGGGGTTGTAGCCAAAAATAGGTGCATTAGCCCTGCGGCCTGGATCTTGGTGACCACTGCAACTGGGGCCGCCAAGTGGCCGAGCCAACGTTGTGCCTCCTTGATGTCCCCGTAACGAAAGAGGACATCCCTCGCCTTGCGGCCGGAAATTGTAAGGGTAATCTCTCGCGATTCCCTGACTGCAAGCCAAAAACGCAAGCCAGAAATGCAAGATAAAATAGAAACATTATCACAGTGTTCATTCGCAGTGTTCATAACTCACGACTACGCAAGCAACATTAAAACACACGGCAACCTTACCGGGGCCAAACGGCAACGGGAATTGTGGGAGTTCCCTCTCCACGTCCTCGACGCTGAGGGGCGGATCCAGGGTCTAGTCCTCGTGCAGCCACCTGAGTCCCTGGCAATTCTTGAAAGACTGCTCATAACGGGTGTGATACTCACGCATCTCGTGGCCGATTTGCCCGATGACACCGGCACGAACGTTGTTAGTCGCGGTAAACGCCTTTATTGCCGTTTCGGCCCAGGGCAGCGTATCGCCGTCGCCGATTAGCTTGTTGTCGCCTATGAAAAACCTGTACCATACGGCGTAAGCTTACATGTAGACTTCTCTTTCCTTTTACATCAATAACAGACATTATAAACCAGAAATAGAGATAATACAGTTAACCAAATCTGCTTACCCACCTGCATAATACACCGTGCCTTGTGGGTTCTGGAAGTATGTCGACACATGACAAGCCACAAACAGCGTGTTATACATGTGATAACAGTTGAAATGGGCCATGCCCCAGATCCAGTGTAAGCTCCGCAAGCCGCGGGAGCTGAGCACTTGGTCCTCGGGATGGTCCGTCTTGATGGCTCCGTCCGTTAAGTACGCCAGAATCCCCTGCGAAGACCCAGGTAATAGGTGTTCCAAAATGGCACCAGCAACATCTCCGGCCACATCGGACCAGATAATAATGCTAAAGTTGCGCAGTAAAAACTGCAGGAATTTCAGCGCCCCCTTTCGGAACCAAATGGCCTTCCCCTGCACTCTTGTGTGAGGGGGAGGAACATTTGGGACGATAGGGTTCACCCAGCATAAAACCCTAATGATATCCAGCACAATCAGGATGGGCTTCAGCGCGATGCTGTAGGGAAAAAGCCAAGACTCATTAACACCTACATCTACATTTGCACAGCTAACACAGAACTCGTAAAACGCAACCAAGGCGAAACCGCCCAAACCCTTGCAACAACGCAAGGTTTGTCCCTGACAATGGTGATAAACGCAACCTCACCAAAACCCTCGCATTAACCCGAGGTCCGCAATTTTGACATTCGCATTCACACAAAACATATTCAAGAAAAAACAAAATAGATACATAGAACAAGCGTAAGCACGAGAAGAATGACCTACCGGTTAAAAGGTGTCGGGTCGCAAACATCGATCAACGCCTGCGAGACACGATTCAGATTCGCCTGCACTTCGTCAATTTTAGCCAGTTTCGCATTCTTCTTCTTCGCCTTCGGTGCCATCACGATAGTTGTAGAACTTCTTCACAGCCTACTTGTAAATCCTCGCAAGGTTCCATGCCCTAGCTCTCTGCTCTCCCTTTTCTCTGCTCTTCCTTGCAAATTCAAATTCACGATTACCAACAACCGCTTCTTATCGAAAAATCACTTACTTATACGCGAGGATCGCCGACTTGATATCAGATCTAAGCGGAACTTTCCTGAAATGGAATCCGAAAATCCAGATATTAATTTGGACGATATCGCACGCTCCACTATCCGAAATGACGTTAAACTACCACATCTTATCGCCTCATAATCGGGTTACATTGATTACAAGCAGGGGGTTACTAACTGCAGGTGAGCTCAACGTGCAACACCTGGCGGTTAGGGGTGATTCGATGCTCATCATAAATCAAATCACGGGAGTCTACGCCTGCAAGGCTGCACATTTGCAGCCCTACTGCGATCAGGCTAAAGATCTTCTGAGACGATTTACTACCTTCGACGCCCAACACGTCCCAAGGACTGACAACACGCTGGCCGACGCACTTGCCACCCTGGCTTTACACGTGCCTTCACACCTGCTTAACACCTGCCCTGCATTGATTACAGACTGCGCAGACCCTGTCATTCAGACGGCGCAAATCTCCTCTCTTATCGAGGAAAGCACGCCTGAATGGTACGATAACATCAAAACTTATCTTTTGCAAGGTGAGCTGTCATCTACATTAACGCGCGCACAGAAAGACGCAATCCGTAAGCGGGCTAAGCATTACGTCATCGTTGGAGACAACACTCTCTGTAGACGCTCCTTCGATGGTGTATTGCTCACCTGCGTTAACAAAGACCAAGCACAGCACATAGTCAGCGAGGTTCACGAGGGACTATGCGGTGGCCACGTAGCACCACGGGCCATGGCCCTAAAAATCCGGCGCTTAGGGTACTACTGGCCATGCATGGAAGGAGATTGCTTGACAAAGGTTAAGACCTATGACACGTGTCAACGTCACGCAAACCTTATCCACGTGTCACCCACAGAATTGCACACGACACAGATAACATGGCCATTCCAACGATGGGGACTGGACATCATAGGACCCATCACGCCAAAATCTTCTGCAGGGCATAGCTTCATTATTACCTCTACTGAGTACTTTACGAAGTGGGTAGAAGCTATTCCCCTGTGAAAAATCACATCCCAACAGGTTTTCCATTTTATATTGGACAATATCGTAACCCGATTTGGCCTCCCGATGACTATTGTGACCGACAATGGGCCACAGTTTAGTAGCACGGATACCAAATCCTTCTGTGACAACCTAGGCATCAGGCAGTCTTTTTCCTCTCCTTATTACCCGCAGGCAAATGGTCAAGCTGAAGCATCTAACAAGATAATTATCAATTTGCTCAAGAAAATGCTCGATTGCAACAAAAGGCGGTGGCATGAACAGATCCTCTACGTGCTATGGGCATATCGTACTACGTGTAGGACAGCTACAGGCAGTACGCCCTATAGCCTGGTTTACGGATCTGAGGCGGTGCTACCTCTCGAATTGCAAATTCCTTCTCTGAGAATGGTTCTCTCCACCATTATAAATGAGGCTCAACACACCGAAGCTCGGATAATGGATTTGGAGTCATTAGAAGAGAAGCGGATACAGGCTCTTGAGGCAATTGAGAAATATCAGGATAAGCAGAGACAAAAGCATCATCATAATCTTCAGCAGCGTCCGATCAAGAAAGGAGACCTGGTTCTCAAGGCTGTGCGTGAACCAGTAGGCAAGTTCTCTGCAAACTGGGAAGGCCCTTTCTTGGTGATCGACGCATACAACAACGAAGCGTTCAAATTAGCAGACGCCAACGGCACCGAATTAGCAAACCCTGTAAATCACGTATACTTGAAGCGATATTTCATCTAGCGGCATCTACGGTGTTGACAGCAGGTATGGCAGTAATCGTCCGCTACGACGTAAAACTGGCGTTGCACGTCCGCTACGACGTAAAACTAGCACTGACCGTCCGCTACGATAGAAAACTGGCATGCCTTGCACGCGTCCGCCACGACGCTAAACTGGTAAATGGTAACCATCCGCTACGACGTAAAACTGGCACAGTTGTACAGGTCCGCCAAGACGAAAAACTGGCATCTTTTGCACGCGTCCGCCACGACGCTAAACTGGCACAGGTACGTAGCTGTTTGATGGGACGTAAAACTAGCACAGCCTTGTCCCTAGGTCATGACATGAAACTGACATCCACAGCACGGTCTGCTGAGACCATAAACCAGCCTTACCACCGTCCGCTACGACGTAAAACTAGTGCTTCTCGGTCTGCCCGGACTTTAAACTGGGACCATGGTCTGCTGAGACTTAAAACCAGTAACGGTAGTCTTCCAAGACTTAAAACTGGGATGTCCAGATCGCCACCATGTTCAAGCGAGCGTGATCACTCCTGTATAGTTGCACAACAGATGGGGTGGGATACTGAGACAGTCCCAGTGTCGCTACCTCATCGGCATCCTACTGATTCCTCGGATAAGCAAAGAGGCATCTTACTGATCCCTCGGAGATGCCGCCACCGCACCCGCCGTAGTGGTGGTACCTCTGGGAGTTTAGCCTCGTTAGTCGGAGCCTCGACGAAATCCTCGATGGCAACAACCCCGGGAATCTCCGCCAATCATCGCTATCGGACGCCGGCCTCGCAGATTCATCTGGCCGATTCCTGGTGCAGCCAGTTAGCTGCACTGCGTCTGATGCCTTTTTGGCGAAGATATGCAGAGCCGAATCATTAGGATTGCCAGCTCTGCCCGCGCGCCCTGGCTCCTTCTTTACAGCTTATTTACCTAACATCAGATAGCGTTGGTTGTAAGAAAATCTCTCCTTCGGTTCATCAGCGATGGTGTCCTTTGTTTTCTTTCGTGGTTGCAGGTTACCTGCCTTGGAGGATGCCGTCCAAAGGTGCGTTCCATCTGAGCGGTAGAGTACAACAGCACGTTGAAATGGCTGCTCAGGTTTGCCTAACCACTTAGCCTCGCACAGTCTTGCCCCTATCTCTTGTTTCCTTCCTCCCCACCACCCAATTCCCATACGCAACATCTACATACGCAAGTATTCATTTTCCACACACGCTAGCAGAGATATCGCAGAAAGTGATGTGTAACGCTCCTCTTGCAAGCATTCTTGCTACAATTTATAACAGAGACATCTCATATTGATGCGCTACGCTCGTCTGAAAGCATTCCTGTTGACCTGAATAAACATACATTTCGCATTTTTCCGAACCTGTTTCCAGTTACATCCCTTTATCTCCTATACCCGCCAATCTCATTCACGTGGACAGAGCAATGCTTGAGTAGCCATGGATGAACGTTGTTCTTGCTTCTACCAATCCGGTGTTTCGCATTCTTTGTCGACGTCCTTCAGGCACGCCCTCTAACCGTCAACAAAGAGGGGCCATTGAAACACCATGAAAATTACGAGTCGGCCTCAAGCAAAGATTTGCAATTCTAGCAAAAATGCGCATCAGATTGGTTCAAAAGATAGGTTTACGCTCTATTACGCACGGCAACATAATGAGCATAATAAGCTTCAAGACAGTCGTAGGCAGAGTTCAGAAAAGCACAACAGGTTGGCATTTTTTCTTGCAGTACATGGATAACTTGTCTTTACGCTCGCTATGCGGTGGTGCGTACCATGGCATATGTTGTCAAGTTGTACATTGTTTACGCTTCATCACGCGTAGCTGCATAGTGAGTGTAACTTATACATTATTTACGCTTCATCACGCGCAGCTACGTAGCGAGCGTAAACCACGCATGATTTATGCTTCATTACGCGCGGGTGCGTAGCGAGCGTAAGTTGCACACTATCCACGCTTCATTACGCTCAGTTGCGTAGTGAGCGTAAAACAATTTTGAGCTTATGGCTTTTTCTCCAGATTATGCTCGTACACGCAACGCAATGCGAATGAGCATAATACAGCCTGAATGTAGCCTAAAGTACGCTCAGCATATGCCTACTCTTCACACGCACAACACGCAAACAAGCGTGTTGTGCGTAGTCACAGTCTGACTTAAAAGATCATGCCAACAGGGCCCGTAATATCCGGAACCCACATCATCAGGGTTGCGCCTTCTCCGCGAAGTGTCGCGGCCTATAAATACCCCAGTTGACAAAGATACAGGGGTTGGCAAAAATTCGGGTTGGCAAATCAGAGAAGCAAATAGCATATTTCTGAGCACCAGAGCACTTAGCACTTTGGAGCAGAGATACAGAGAAAAAGCGCTTTGGCAATCGTGGACATCATCATCTTACAGCCGAAACAGAGTACAGTTCAAATTGGGTACCGGTGACAGGAGCAATCTTTCTGCTGAAAGGACTCTATCAATCAGAAACAGTTGATCGGTAGACGTCAAAGCTTGGCCCGCCTTGCATCTCAGCTTAGCCCACGAGGTAGATCGGACTTCTGTTTAGACCATTTTGCTTGTTATTTTGTGCTTGTTTCACATCCTGTAATCGGGGATTCCCCAGTGTAATTTCTCATACGGAATATACATTTGTAAGTCAAAGCACAGATCTTGA
>MNCI01010582.1:452678-475998 GCA_015680685.1 Gnetum montanum | reverse complement strand
CGGAATATCGGTCAGTATTTCCAGCTGCCGACGTTTTCTGTCGTTACAGCAATGAAGCTGAATGAAGGTTGCACCCCTCAAAAAAATTGGGGAAGTAAATTGCCAAAGAAGCCAAGAGACCAAAGAATCTTAAAGTCAAATTAATGGCTCCAAACAAACAAAGGAAAGAGCCTAACTATCAAAGAAGACCTGGAGTGGAGTACCGATTCTCTTAACACATTATCAAGTGACCAGTAGTTCGAACACAAAGCCTAAAGACCACATTGATTAGAAAGCATGTTATTGTTATATCATAACCATGATGTTAACAGTTGAAATGTTTTTTTAACCCATGTGACCATACCTCGATAGCCAATATGATCTTTATCTCATCTCAAACCTATATCACTCAATCATGACCTTATTTCACCATTGCAAGTACTCTTTGGCATGGTTTAATAATTATGGAATTAAGTGCAGAGAGGAAACATTGGTGATGAACCTATGGTGGTGTTTTTTATTCTTTGTTAATGTCTCTCAAATCAATCCTCAAAACAACAATAAAGAAGGGCCAATGAAACACCCAAATAAAATTCATGTTGTAGCCTACAACCAAAATTCATTGTAATTTGATGGAAAAATAATGGCAAACATGATTGCATTATTTTCCCCAAAATTTGGCATTGTAACCTTGTATTATTGGGATTTAACGCAATTTTTTTAAATGTAAAAATATGAGATTTGTAGCTCATATGTTGTAGATCTCATACATCCTAGCTTATGGAGGCTAAGAAATGCTTCATAAGTTGAAAATGCCTTGATCTTCTAGGTTGTGGAAGCTGTAGATTTTATGTATCTAGGCTTTTGAGGGTTGAAAATTCTTTGTAGGCTACAAAATTTGGCTTTTTCAACTATGCACTGGCTATTGCAGTTCCATACAGGGGGCAACCTGCAAAGACAATGTATAGGATTTTGGTTTTAAGCCCATATGCTAGGCATCCCTACCTCATATGTTGGATAGCTTATGGAGGTAGCGTATGAAAATAGAAAACTATCTAAATTTTCTCGTACACTACCAAGAGATGCCCTGCAAAACTATAATTTGCTAGAATTCTACTAACAATCATGATAGAATTAGCAGCAACAAATTAAGACATCAATAACTTATTTAAACTAAAAATCACAACCTATTTGGGAATTTTAGATGATTTGTGCATTCACTAAACTTAAGACTTTTGGGGTAGTGTAGACAAACAAATGTCCATAACAATAAAACTTTTGGCAAATTTGCATTTAGCTGAACACTAAGGCTTTTAGAATAGTGCAAATTTACTGAGAGTCAATAATCATTTCCTTCCCAACATAGATCACAGTTGCTAGAAAACCAATGGTTAACAAAGTCCAAGGTGCAAATTGTATGGGATGCTTAAGAATAGATTCAACTACAAAACACATCTTGCTAGCTGTATCGATTCCTAAGGATTCCTTCTAATCTCTTGAACATAAACAT
The DNA here is from genome assembly GCA_015680685.1 of Gnetum montanum. Lineage (NCBI taxonomy): Eukaryota > Viridiplantae > Streptophyta > Gnetopsida > Gnetales > Gnetaceae > Gnetum > Gnetum montanum. Next base: position 474,509 of record MNCI01010582.1, on the reverse strand, counting down.
CATAAGACTTGTATCCTCTAACCTCTGGTTTCTTGAATTTTTATCATTTTAATACAAGTTTGTAATTTTATTTATTTGTCATACTTGATTTCATATTTCACTACACTTTACTCTAGTGTTTTAACTACATTTTCATATGTTTAAAACTTTTACTATATGCATTGGTAACAAATCTATAAGTTCCTAGGTGATCAACAAGACCATCCAAGATGCTTCAGATCCTTTCCTCAAGGCTCACAGATTCAAAGCTAAAACTATTCTGCTTTGAAATTTATGGGTTTCTAGCACTGAATTTTTCAAGTGCTACACTAATTTTCATCATAGTCCCTTTAGATATTTAGCCTCATGTTAATGTAATCTTATCAATGCTCAACCTTCCATGTAATGATGTCGACTGATGAATCATGTTTCTACACATCTCAACATCAAGTATCTGACGTTGGAGCCTCGACATTGGGTATCTAATGTTAGAGCTCAGATGCGATATTGAACATCCAATGCTGCGGGATATACACCGACCTATAAATATAGCACCTGGGGTCACGATTTCGATCTAGTTTTTTCATAGGTTTTTAGTCAAAGCAGCGAAGTGCTTGCAGTTTGTTTTCTCTAAAGTTAGAATATTTTCTGAGTGCCCACAGTAGGAGTCTGAGTGTGTATGGATCTTTGTTCGAACATTAATGTACCTAAGCATAGTAGTGCAACAGAAATAAAGATGAGCCCTTTTTTATTATCCTTATAACACTAAGAATAGATTAATATTTCTTTAATGCATTCATTATTCAATCACTTTACTTTAATACATTTTATTGAGTAATTAATTTTCAATTGTTAATGAACATGAGCACGACCACTTTGAACATATGTGTAGCACTTGGTAACCCAGAAACACTTAACGTTTGGTAGCCCAACAGCGCTATATGTGTTCAAGATGTGTCCAAGAAAATGGGATGAGTACTTGTGTTAGGCTAGTTTGATAATAGAATAATTAGACATTGAATTCCTCTACCTTTCATTATTTTTGTAGGTGATCAAGTTTATAAAACATAAAATGATAAAAATCATGTACCTCAATTACACTTAAACCATATACTTGAGCTTCACAAGTGTAGTTGGGAAGACAACAAATGTCTCAACACTCATTTCACTTTCTAAAAGAACTAGTGCAGTGGAGAACTATAGGTCCATGGAATTTGATTGAACCACATGTGAATGCCTTATTGATTCATATGGTTGGACATAGGGGTACCTCACCGCTCATGATTGGCATCATTGCCAGGGATCTTTTAGTTCTTTCATGTGCTATCTAGGATTTAGTGGAAATCATTCAAAATTGTTAGAACAAACCTTAGAGTCATATCATATTTTACAATTACTAAAAAAAAATTTAAAAGCACACTACGTTTTTATCATCTAACTGAAAATGTCTTCTTCTCACAAGAGTGCTTCGCCATCTAAGTCTAATGGAGATCATCAACCGATGCCTTAACAATATCAAGTGGTATATGCTCATCCTGATGAGTATGTACCAAATTTTACCTTCATCCTACATCAAGATGAATAGCTACAATGGCATGACATGGAGGGCAACATCGTGTTGCTTCCCAACAGATCCATTCCTGCAATACTTCAACAAATTCTTATATGATGGGGTCTCCAAGAACTTTATGCTAAGTATGTTGTGCAAGATAGTGATGTCAGGGATTATTGTTCCACTGAAGCACAATGTCATAAGGATCACTAGTTGGAACAATGTTATGAATTTGCAAAAAGAAAAATATTTAATAATTCCCCATTCTTTCTATACCAAAAGGATGATGGGGAACCCTTTTCTAGGGGTTTTCCATTCAGTGAAATTTCTCTCTTTAACTTCAATGAAGGAGGTTAAAACTAGAACTTGTAGTTCATGATTCACAATCCTAGTTCTGGTAAGAATGGGTCTAATAACAAAGAAGGATCAAAAGAGGTAAGTCAAGGTAGGAATGTAGACAAGAAACAAGATTGTGATCATGGCTACGATCTCTAAAGAGGTAGTAGCAGGCACCATGATGGTGCTAGTCCTCCTTCCTCTTCATTTTTGTTATCATCATCTTCTTCTTCTTTTGGCTTTGACCATGACTACAAGAGGAAATGCCATGATGGAGGTGACCAAAATGACCAATGGGACTAAAATGATCAAAGGGACTATCAAGCAAGGCAAGATCAAGGGTGCAGACATTCAAGAGAGGCACAACACCATGAACAAAGGGGTAGTAGAGGACATTATAAGCACCATAATCAAGGCCTCGATGAGCCTTTTTTTACTACCTAGAGTATGCTTAATTTTAGAAAGGTAGTATGAATTCCAACAAGGCACTTGAAGGATAGTCAGATCAAAAGCCTAGACATGCACAATATTTCTCGATTCGAAGGAGGATATAACTCAGATCTACAAAATTATCTCCAAACTTTTAAAGATGCATGTGCCTTGTAGAACATAGAGAATGAGTGGTAAAAACTTAAGTTGTTTCTAAGGAAACTCATTAAAGAAGTAGAGAACTAGTACCAGTCCTTAGAATCAAAATCTATCAAATCGTGGAGTACCATGCTTGAATTTTTCAATGATAAATATCAAACGTACTCTAGAGTGTCCAAATTGAGAAGGCAAATCCAATAATGGAAGCAAGGAACACATGAACTCTTGGATGCTTCCATCAACCGATACTATTTCTTAATGCACAACTATCCTAGCCATGGTTATTCTAAGCTGGATTAACTTCACCACATTGTAGACAAGCTTCGATCAGGAACGAGGAAAACCCTTGGTGTCTACACTAAAGGGCAACTATTAGAATTAAGTGCTCATCAAATACAAAGACTAACTAAGAAGGTAGCTAAAGAAGAGGGTGAATTAAGAAAAAGAGAAAGTGCAGAAGAGTACAATCGTGATCCTTCCATTTGTAAGAGGGAGGTTTGATTCTATGATAGTGAGGATGAATCCACACTTGATGAGGTGATGAATAAGAAAACCTTGCTACTACAGAAATTTCAATCCAAAATTACAGCCAAGGTTGATTAGTTGTGGGACTCCATGGATAGTAGATTTCATATTATCCTAAAAATCACTGAAGAGTCCAAAGAACAAGGTAGTGATCATGAGCACAGGAGGCACAAGGAAGTTGAATATACTTATCACAGAGGTAAGGGTAAAATCGTTGCAATAGAAGAAGTTCTGGGAAGTGAATCAGATAATGATGGTGGATGTGTCTACCAGTATGAACATCCTAATGGATGCTACCCCATAGTGTCACATTTACAAGAGTCTAGGAAGTATGCTTTGAATCCACAACTTACACAAAGATAAACATCTAGAAGACTACCTTATCCTTAAGGTAATTTTAGGTAGTTTCGACAACATAGCCATATTATCCAAGTGGAACTTCTCTACGACCATATGAGAAATATCAACAATGGTAGCAACCACAATCATGGGCGCTGGCACCACCAAGGTAGCAATACCCTTATAGACAATCTAATCCATATGGGTACTACGTTCAACAACCCTTGTCTCCATGTGACTCCACCAATCACATTTCTACTTTTCAATCACACTACCACCCTTCTAATTATTATTAAAATCATTCTCCACATGAAATAAGGGATGCCACTTTTTATAGTTATCCTCCTCCTATCCCTGCACATGTTCCTCCTCTAGCTACACAAGTACCACCTGCTCCATCTATGTAGGGTGAACTACCAACTCAACTATAATAATGCAATGCTATGTGGGCCATTAATCTATAACCAATTCATCAATTAAGTGGTTCAAATACTCAATCAAAGAAAAGATCTTTCTTTTGACCATGCAGTCCACCTAAGCCCTCACCTACACCTATGGTTGACACTCCTATTCCTCCGTCTTCCTCTATATCAAATCCCTTTGGGCCCCCTTCAAACCAAACACTACCTAGGATCCATAATGTAATACTTACTCACACTGTATTTGATTGGATCTGTGCTAGAAACCTTTCCAGGAAGTTAGCCAATCCTAGAAGTCCTCTCATTTATCTGTAGATTACTTGGAATGAACTACAAAAAGCTCTTCTCAACTTAGGTTCTAGTGTCAATTTAATTTCTCATGAGATGTACACTGCATGAAACCTACCTCCTTTAAAGAAGAGAAATATCATATTAGAATTGGCAAACCAGTCCATCATTGTTTAATTGGGGCTAGTAGAAGACATTGTGACCACTATTTAGGGGTGGTGTAATCCTGCTAATTTCCTAGTGATCAAGGTGAGAACTACAAAGGAGATTTTCCAATCATCATGGGAAGGGCATCGCTTAGCACCATTGATGCAAGAATGGGCATCAGAGATCTTTCCCTAGAAATATCCAAAGAAAATGCATTTAGGAAGATCGAGAACAAGTGAGTTCCATGCATCGAATGTAGTGATACAGGGTGCAATTATGTGTAGAAACTTTAGGCCATGAAACAAGCATCTATCTTTGCATGAAATTAGTATGCACCAGAAGCAGAACTTCAAAGGTGTGTGTGCATAATAGCTACAAAACAAGAGGGCACCCAGTGGCTAACCGCTAATTTTGAGAGTAGCACACTTTGCATGGAACCAGCTAAGAGCCTAACATGCACANAACCAGAGCAAGTTCATCACCAACTCTCTAATGATGCAAATGATGATACCTATTGGGGAGAGTTGGAAATTCCTAAAAATTTTAAGAAAGAGCCCCTTGAACTCAAAATGCTACTAGTTGGAATGGAATATGTGTTTTTAAAAAATGGTAAGCCAATCATAATCAATGTAAATCTTACTCTAGAGTAGAAAAAGATGTTGAATGTAGTTGAAAAAATGGTCAGTAGCTTTCGCTTGGTCATATCCTAAACACACAGAGATTGATCCTAGGATATGCTAGCATCGCATCTACACTGATTTGGCCATGAAGATAAAGAGATAGCCATAGAGGTGATTGAATTCCAAACTGAAGCAAATCGCCAAATAGGAAATCAAAAAAACTCCTCAAGGTGGGGTTCATTTATCCCATTGTAGATGGTGAGTGGATTAGTCCACTCGTAATTGTGCCAAAGAAAGGTGGAAAGTGGTAGGTCTGCATCAATTTTTGACTACTGAATATGGCAACATTCAAGGATCATTTTCTATTGCCATTTGTTGATTAGGTTTTAGACACAATATCTAGGCATTGCTAGTATAATTTTCTAGATGGTTATAGTGGCTATAACCAAATTCAAATTGCACCAAAGGATCAGCCCAAGACAACATTCACAAGTCCCTGGGGAACTTTTGCATATCACAAGATGCCATTTGGTCTATGCAATGCTCCTGCTACATTCCAATGTCTAGTTTTGAGCATTTTTTAACAATAAATTAGAAGTGGTGTGGAAGTCTTCATAAATGACTTCTCCACTTATGGAGCTACATTTTAGCAAGTCCTAGATTGCCTTGAGCAAGTGCTAAAACAATATGTTGAAACCAAATTGTAGCTCTATTGGCAAAAATGTCACCTAATGGTCTAGGAAGCCATTGTATTAGGGCACAAAATATCACAAGCAAAAATTGAGGTAGATCCCAAGAAAATAAGGGTCATCCAAGGAATAACCCACCAACTAGAAACTATCAAAAATGTTTGATCATTCCTTGGATATACTAACTACTACCAATGATTCATAGAGAATTTCTCTAAGATCGCAAGGTTGTTGGTGAAGCTAACAAAGAAAGATGCTCTATTTTTTTGGATAGTAGAATGTGAAAAAGAATTCCAACAACTAAAAGAGAAACTTGTAAAAACTCCAATCCTACAAGCACCTAACTAGTCCAAACCATTTCATGTCATGATAGATGCATCAAATTATGCCTTTGGAGCTATGCTTACGCAGATCAATAACAAGAAAAATCCATACTACATCCACTGCACTAGCCGATGTATTGTGGGTGCACATCTGAACTAGACCACCATAGGAAAAGAATTGATGATGGTGGTGTTTTCTCTAGAGAATTTTAGGCATTATGTGCTTAGATATAAGGTGTTTATGCACATAGACCATAGTTCCATCTGCTTCCTAATGAACAAGCCAATGGTAAGCCCTCGTGTTATACGATGGCTGGTGATCTTGTAGAAATTTGATCTTATGATGGTAGATCAAAAGAGCACTAACAATGTGGTTGCTAATCACTTTTCTTGGTTACAATAGGACAACAAAGAGGAAGAAAACCTACTATCTAATATGTTTCCTAATTAAGTCTTCTTTACTAGGGCTATAACTAAATAATTTCTCAATGAGCCTAAATGGTATGATGGCATTCTCACATATCTTCTCATCCAAGAGATGCCACAAGGGTTGGACCACTGAAAGAAACAATAGTTTCTTCACCAGGTAAAACACTTCATGGAGTTCAATGGACACCTCTACAAGGTGTGCACTAATGGCCTAGTTTGTCGGTGTGTCCTTGATGTTGATCAATTATGCATTCTCCAAGATGTTCATGAAGGTCGTTGTGGAGGACACTATCCTAGGAGATGCACAGCTATTAAAATCCTGATGGTAGGGTACTATTGGCCAAGAATCTTTAGGGATGCTCACCATTACATTTTCTCTTTTGAAATATGCCAATGAGATGGTGGAATGACTGCTTGAATGGAGGGACCTCAACAATGGATTCAACCACTATAACCCTTTGACATCTAGGGCATTGATTTCATGGGTCCCATCACACCCATGTCAAATGGAAAGGCATACATCATAGTCGTTGTTGACTATTATATGAAATGGGTAAAAGTAGTAGCCATCATTGACTGTACATCTTCTACTGCTACTTGGTTTGTACAACAAAATGTTGTAAATAGCTTTGGTGTGCCATGTGCATTAATTTCTGATAATGGAACTTACTTTATCGGCACTACTTTTTGAAAGCTTGTGTAATGCTTGGGGGTTGAACATAAACTAACAACACCCTACCACCCCTAAGCCAATGGTCAAGCTAAGGTTACCAATAGGGAAATCACAAGGATTCTAACAAGAACTATTAGCAAATATAGGAAATATTGGAGCACAAAACTCAACAATGCCCTTTGGGCCTACTACCTAACATGGAAACTTCATATAGGCTATTCTCCCTATGAACCTGTGTATAGAAAATTACTAAAAATTCCTATTCAATTCAAGCTTTTTACACTTTCAATAACCTATGACCTTGACCTTGACTTGAGTCTAGCACAAAAAGAAAGACTAATGAATCTCAACCTAATAGATGAAAACGAATTGATGACCCTATCATCTAAAAATTTGCACAAGGCCTATAACAAAAAGCGTCATGACCTTAAAATCAAAAAAGTCAAATTTCAACCAAAAGATAAGGTTGTCTACTAGAACCCCACACACGTACCTCAATGAACTAAGTTCCAAATATTGTGGAAAGGACCTTACATCATTTATGAAACTTTTTCTTCTAGGGCCATGATGATCTAAAAACCTAAGAGCCAGACAAGAAATAGCTTGTCAACATCCAACAAATCAAACCTTTCCACAAGAATAAGCTAGTTAATACAACACATGTCTCATCAGATGAACAACCACACTCCATATTTCGAATCTCCTCCTTCCAGCTTAGTCATGGGTAAGATGGCCATCCATGCTAACCATATAAGCAACTCCTTAGTTATTCATCTTTTTATTTTACAATTTTTTGTTTTGTATCTTCTTATTTTCATGTTATTAATCTTTTCTAATTTTTATTTTATAGCATTGTTAGTACATTTTCTATTTCTTGAATATTTTACACTTTATTTTATATTTTATTTTATTTCGATGTGATTTTCTAACTTTTTGTTAATAAGTGCAAGGTACAGTGGTAATGCGTTGCTTGATGGTGGTATGTACTACTTTGTTATTTGATTGTTGGTGTCTAGATTCTAGCTTTAAATTTCTTTACAGATGATTAGGACATGGTTTCTTTTTCATGCAATAGGCAATGAGTCCACAACATCAACCCATCCACAAACTCTATGGTTTTCCTTATTCTAGAAATATGAAATCCCTTTTTCATTAATAAAACTATAATGAATGTGTGACTTTGGTAGTTTCTAGAATTGAAAAGGATTCAAAGGTCTGAACAGGGTATGACTTCAAGGGAATTCAGTGTCCTTTGTGCCTTTCTTCTTGCTTGGGTGCATAGGTGTTTTAATGGACTTCTTACCATTCTTTGTTGACCAATAAAGGAAGTTGAATAACTGTTTACATGGTGCGGTTCCTATCATAAAAAATGATGGGAATTCAAAGCACACCCCTAGATAAAATAAACGCATATGTCTTTGCATGTTGTGGTTCCCATTTCAAAGAAAAAACAAAAAATATGGGAATTCAAAGCACACTCCTTAAACAAAATAAACAGGCTAAAAGCATTGGTTATGGGACTAGAAAGATATGTTCCCCATGCCTAAAGGTCTCCTCTAACTAAGGTCCANGATCTTATCATGTCACTTAACCATAAAATCCACAATGGACTTCATGTGACCTTAATCAAGAAGTCTACTTCACTCTCTCTCATCCATCTATGCTTTCCATGTTTCACCTTACTATCAATTTCATGTTCTTGTTCAATGTCCTATTTTGATGTGTTGAAATTCCTAGGTAGTTTCTTCTAGGTTTTTTTATTTAACCTTCCGTAATCATTAATCATCCATAGGGACCATGAACTCCTTGGTTTGAAGTTATGCAAGGGTAATAAAATGCCTATGCCTACTTTGGGAAGGACCCACTTGCATATCTTTTGGTTGGGTTGGTTACGTTCTTTACCCTTAGGCACTCTTACAATCAAATTCTTTTGTTTACCTCATCAATGACATCCAATTGTGCACATCTTCACAATAATTTTTAGTAAACCTTCCTTTTTATTATTGTGAATTCTTACACTCTCTTCAAATATTTCCTTGTGTTGAGCTATTCAAATTTGATGGATTGGTTATCTATTTTACCCTATTTGTCAGCCTTCCTACTAAAACTACTAAAGGAACCAATCCACCACAATCACAACCTAGCCAAGTGTAACCCCTGACAAGACAAGGTATCTAACAGCTATGTGTTATACAGTGCATACTAATTCATAATTTTGTTTTCGTTGCAATGGAATGCATGGACTAGAAGCAAGACTATCTTCACCAAGGATGATGTAGCAACACCTAATCATGAGGATTGTTCATGATCGTTGAATCTTCTTCCTCGCTCTTCAATTTCCAAGAGGTGTTGGATGTCATTTTTTCCCAAGATGTTCACTTCTCTTATCATGAACACTCAATTTTATAAATATTGTAAATCCATACACTTGGGCACTCAAAGTCTATCTATTCCATCTAGTCAGGTTGTATGTCAGTCAATAATCCCATACCTACCCAATATTTTGTAAATAACTTGTTCCTCTTCTTCTACACTCAAGGATGAGTTTTCATTTAGTCATGGGGGTATGATGAATCATGTTTCTACATGTCCTGATGTCAGGTATCTAACATCAGAGCCTCAACGTTGAGTATCCAATGTTAGAGCTCAAATACAATGTCAAATATTCAATGTTATGGGATATACATCGACTTATAAATATAGCACCTAGGCTTACGATTTCGATCTAGTTTTTTCATAGTTTTTCAATCAAAGTAGCAAAGCCCTTTCAATTTATTTTCTTCTGAGTTAGAATATTTTCTAAGTACCCATAGCAGGAGTCTGAGTATGTACAAATCTTTGTTCGAACACTAATGTATCTAAGCACAATAGTGGGACAGAAATAAAGATGAGCCCTTTTTGATTATCCTTGCAACATCGAGAATATATTAATATTTCTTTAATGCATTCATTATTCAGGCACTTTACTCTAATGCATTTTATTAAGTAATTAATTTCCAATTGTTAATCAATGCGAGCACAACCACTTCGAGCATACGTGTAGCACTTGGTAACCCAGAAACACTTAACATTTGGTAGCCTAGTAGTGTTATATGTGTTCAAAATGTGTCCAAGAAAGTGGGATGGGTACTTATGTTAGGCTAGTTAGACAATAGAATAATTAGACATTAAATTCCTCTACCTTTCATTATTGTTGCAGGCGATTAAGTTTATAAAACATAAAATGATAAAAATCATATCCCTCAATTACACTTAAACCATATACTTGAGCTTCACAAGTGTAATTGGGAAAACAATGAATATTCTCAACACCCATTTCATTTCCTAGAAGAACTAGTGCATTGGAGAACTATAGGTCCATGGAATTTGACCAGATCATGCATGAATGCCTTAGTGATTTGTATGGTTGGACGTAGGGGTACCTCACTGCTCATCATCAACTATTTGCTATTCAAGAGAGAGAACATCAAAACTCATCTTGTGATGAGTGTCACGTACCAACTTTCAATTTACATCACCATACAGATTAAAGACATGTGTCACTACCCTTGATGCAAATAAATGATAGAGCTAGAACCAATGTCATTTCATGAGCAACCATTAAGTATCTTAACCTCAAAAATAGGTCACATAGTCTAAATACAATTCTTCTCTAGTTTCATTTAGTTTCCCTAGAGTAGAAATCCTAAGGATAATAAAATTACCTTTCTAAATAGGGAGTATGATCATGTCCAAGATCATCTTTACCCTCATTAAAGACTTATCTAGAATTAATGTTATTCTAGAAAGATCTTAGCTTTCATACCAACATGTTGTTTCATCATCCTTGCATTAAGAAATACACTTCCCTTATAAGGATAGAGAAATAGTATTATGCACCAATCCCAAAATCCCAATCACCTCACAACTAGATGCATTGGAAGAGACTAGTTTAGGATCTCAACCCACTTTCGTTGGTCAAAAATTCTTAACAAAAGAAAATCATGAATTGGATGCAACCCTTTTTTTAGTCTTCTAGCATCCATAAATTTGTGGACTTAGGGTCTAGTAAATTAGACATCATTGAATCCATCAAGAACACAAAGATTGCTACTAGGTCCAAGACTAGGAAATTCATCACTAAGGCATCATAATTTTAAGCATTTTCTTTCTACTTCATTATTTTATCTTTGTACATTTTTAATATTTATGTATGTTTTTAGTATGAAATTAGTTTTAGCTCATTTACTTAAATTCATTGATTTCACTTCATTACTTTTAATCATGGCTACTTTCTTAGCATAGTCTTGTTTATTACTTTACTGTAGTATTTACTATTTTTTATATTAAATTTTATTGCATGTTTCATTTAGCATTTGCTTCATATTTTCCTTAGTAAAAAATCACAAAGTTTTTAAAAAATCATTAAAAATAAGTAAACTATAAAAACCATAAACATATAAAACTCAAAAGCCATAAAAATGACAATGGCCCTTTAGCTTAGCTAATAGTCCATACAATTTTCATCAAAGTATCTCATCAATAACAATCCATAACATCATTGAAAATACAAAGGTCCATAAAAACAAAATCTATGACTAATACATGGCCATAAAATCCATCAATTAATTCTAATCACCTAAATCTTCATTATGGAAATGGAGGATCTTTCCCACCACTAATACATCATTTGCATCTTTTTCTTTACTACCAAATCCTCTTAGAGCATATGCTCTTGTAAACTCAAAACAAAATAAAAATGTTGAAAACATAAAATCCATAAAAATAATAACTTCAAGGAAAAGTTAAAGAAAAATTAATAAAAATAACAATAAAAATATTAATAACAAAAACAACAAATATAATACAAATATTAAACTAAATAAAATATCTCTTTCCTATAGTTGCACTACTAAGTCCTACTTCACCTACAACATCCCTTTTATAGCCCCTTCTTGAGAGTGCTCAAAACCAAAAACATCTACTAACTAGTCCATCATCTCCCCAATAGAAAGAAATAGGTAATCCAAACTTTCTATAGAAATATCAAGAATGTTAGGCAAATAAAAATCATCCATACTAAGCTCCCTCTCCATCCTATTTTCCTCTCCTATGTTAGCTCCTAGAGTCTTTGCTTCTTTTTCTTTTTGCTTTACTTGTCCACATTTTTCAAGATCCTTCAAAGCATCATTTTTTCCCATTTTATCAATGAACATCTCCCTTATTCTCCTAGTAACCCTTTCATCCTTAAGCTTCTTAACAAACATCAAACTCCTTTTCTTGTAGATCAACTTATTCCTCTTATGATGCTCATCCCATATCTCCCATGTAGTGCAACTATCCCTCAACCTTATGTTCAATGACTTCATGGTTGCAATTGTATGTTGCTATTTATTGTGAGTTTCTACCATAGTACCTCTAGAATCCTTCAAATACCTATAATAAGAAGCATCAAGTTTCTATCTCACCATGTGGCTCCCATAAAGATCTACTTCTAGGTTGGTCACTACATCTTCTAAAAATTTAATTTTTAAAACTAACTTTTTCTCCCTCTCCTTAGTGGCTAGTAGTTTTGTTGTAAGGTCTATTACTGTAGAATATTTATTTGATGTAAGAAAGGCCATCATAGTTTCATATTAAAATACGGCATCCATCCTCTCTTTTACCTCTATTGCATCATGCAAAAGAGGTTGCAAAGTAGGATCAAGGATGGAGATCTTACCACAATCTACTATAACCTCTACAACTATAGGTATAAGTCAATTTATTACCTAAATGATGAGTGGAGAGGTACCCCTACACTCAACCATACAAAATGAGCATAGCACGTGCAATCTGGTCGAACTCCGCAGACTAAATGCCTATGTGCTTCATGGAACACTTAAGGTTAACCATTCATTGTCTTCCCAAACTTACTTGTAATTGTCATGGTGTATGGTTAAGTAAGTCCGAGGTATATGATTTTTATATGTTTTTATGTCTTATATGCTAAAGGATGAAGGGTTGAGAAACTAACTAACTCTACCTAATAACTAAGTCTAAATTACCTAGCGTCAGCATCCGTTCCCACTTACCATACACACTCTGAACCGATGCAACCGTGGCTACCAAATGCTAATCGTCACTGGGATCACCATGCATAACACATGTTCTTGAAGTGGTTGTATTGAGGCACCTAACTAGGAGGAAAGGGTTCAGAGAATCTAGCTAGCCTAAGTACGATGAGCAGCCGATTCCTTGACTAACCGTATACATCGGGGTGTTCGACTACCACTAGGATTACCAAGCATAGATCCTGGATACACCACTAGGTTACCAAGTAGTCACACTAGATGCTCGTAATCAAGTCGTACCCATACCACATGTGATGAGCAGCCAATTCCTTGACTAATCGTACACACCCTTAGATGCTCATAATCAAGTTGTACTCATATCGCATTCTAGGAGTTTAAGGGTGAGAGAGAAACAATAAATAAAATCCTATTCCATGCACTACAAGGTTTATCTAGTCAAGTTCATCTTTATTGTCGTACACAACTTGTGTTCAGGTACAATGTTGCTCGAATAAAGATCTGTTCACTCTAGGACTCCTACTGTGGGCACATGGAAAATAATCTATCTCTGGAGTGATCAAACTGCCATAGTTTCCCTACTTCTAGAGCAGGATGAGGAATAAGGGGAGTGTCGCCTCTTATTTATAGATTTGGCAACAGACCTCGATATCGCAAGGGACGATGCGATATCGCGGCACATGCGATAACGCGTCTCATCACTAAGTATACTCATCTACTAATATAAAAAAAATTAAAAAATACATACTAAAAAAAAGAATTAAACAAAAATATATAAATCTTTAAATTTTGGAAAAAATCCAAAAATAAAACTAACTTTTCCTCTGATAGCCTTTAACTTTTCTACTACACTATCCACCATGTCTTTCATCAATTCTTCCTTATCGATGTTTTCCCATACCAACATCAAGATATCTAGATAGCAAACAAAAAATAAAATAGAATAAATAGTAACAATAAAATAAAATAAAGTATATTTAGATAATTAAATGCCAAAAATACAAAAACCAATAACTAAAAAATCCCAAAAATACACTAAATTATCATATGATAATATGCCTTCTTTCTTCAACTTTTTCTCTAGTCATCTCAAAACAACCATATCTGATATCTTCTTCTTTTGAAGTCATAGCTTTATGATCCTAGAAGAGAATGGCATTTTGTCTATATCAATGTCATCTAGATCATGATCTATAATACTAAACTGTTAGCTTCCTCACATGAATGAAATCCACTTATTAACATAAAAATAAAATAATAATAACAATATATATAACTATATATATAATAAATTTTTACCTACATCACCCAAATCAACATCCAAGATCTTTTCAAAAAGCTCATGTGCTAAGGCCTCATTTTCTTTCTAGTCATATGCTAAGGTGTCTACTATATCTTTATCTTTAACTACTTCTTCCTAGGTTTATCACTCTTTTTCTTTCATTGGCTACCTCTTCTTGTAGTCCTCTTTCCTTTTCCTCTTGGGATGTTCTTTCTTCCTCTTTCTTTTTCCTTGTCACCTCCTCCATTGTATTAGCCTTTGCTTTCTTTTCATCTTTTTACTTTACTTTACCTACAACTACAAAACCATTAACAGGCAATGAACATTAGCAATATAAATTACAAATAATATGAAAAAAATTAATATAAAAGAAATAACTAAATAAAATATTTTTATAACTTACCTAATAGCTCCACAACTCTAGACATCTCCACCTCTAATGCTACCTCCTCTAGCTTAACTACATCAATAGGAAATACCCTTGGTTTCTTCATAGATTGCTCCTAATCTTGTGTGTCCAAATCATATTTCACCATAATCTTAATATCATGCACTTGATCCTTGTGAGCTAATCTGTATCAAGAATAGGCTACACTATCTGTAATAGAAGATTTATCTACATCCTCTTGCAAGAGTATCACCATCTTCATAGGACCATCCAACACCAAAGGGAGTATATGCATGATAGAAATCACATACCTACACACAGGATGAGTAAAATATTACTTCTCCAAGTACTTTCCCTCTTAATTATGCCAAGCTAGCAACTCAGCAAAGTATTGTAACAAGTCATAATAGAAACAAAAGTTAATGGATTTGTTATAGCTTCCACCATCCATCATTTCAATGCTAGCCAACTTTCTAGAAACTCTCTTCTTCAAATAGTAAATCAAGTTGTAGTGTGTTGTTAGTCATGATATTGTGCAACATAGCAAGCCTCATTGGGGAAGCTACCTGATGCTGCCTAATCTTGCCACAAAAAACTCTCTTGATGAATAAATGATACATCTAAATTAGGTTAGGTTTTCCATATTTAGTGATAATATGAGAGACATCATAGTACTTAGCTTGTTCTAAGATGACCTTACCATCAAGATTTGAAAGCCTCTCATTTCTCTCAATTGCTAACCTACTATCCAACAAGTTAAACTAACATCTTAATTAGTCTTGCATCCAATACAAAACTATTTCCTTGCCTCGAGTGTAGAAGATAAAAAGCCACTACTAGCATAAATAACATCTTACCACAGTAATCACATCCATGAATGAGATTTTATGAGACCTTAGTGTGAAAAATGAAATCAATACTACTTTCTCAAGATTAGGGAGATACTACCTCCTAGAGTCACTCTATAATCATGGGTAACTAGCAAGATTATGGTTCACATTGGCTTGTAACTTTCACTCCATGACATCTCCTTGCGAAATGTACACACCATCATGGGTCTTGATCTTATTTGCAAAAATAGAAATGTGGATAAGTTGTTCTAGAACAAAACAATTAGGCTAAGACCAAAATAAAAACTAGAAAAGACACTTAGAAAAATTGACACCAAAAACTTATCCTATGACATCAAACTAAGATGAGAGCCTTTTGGCCACTCCTTCATTAAACCCAAATCAAGCCTTCCATGAAGCACATGCACCAAACTATTCCACTAAATAGCATATACCAATGACACTCCCTAGTCTTCATCACCTCATTTGAGAATAGAGCATAAATAATAGGATGTCAATCTCCTCTAGAGTGACCTCATAGAGCTTACTCTCCAACATCTCTAAGTATGTGTCAATCCAATTAGGATCCTCCAACTTGTAAATGTAATAAAAATGAAATCAAAATCAATAATAAGAGGATCATGAAATAAAAGAAAAACTAAGTAAAACAAAAACCAATTTACTTGGACATCCTAATGCATATTCCTATAGGGAAAAACAAAATCTAAAGCC
Organism: Gnetum montanum; assembly: GCA_015680685.1. Taxonomy (NCBI): domain Eukaryota; kingdom Viridiplantae; phylum Streptophyta; class Gnetopsida; order Gnetales; family Gnetaceae; genus Gnetum; species Gnetum montanum. The sequence continues at coordinate 458,320 of MNCI01010582.1, read as the reverse complement.
TCTTAACATCCAATAACAAAGTAGAATTTATGCTAAACTACTTATAAAACTACTTCCTTCACAAAAATTCTAGGTCCCTAATGAGTAGCAAGTAGTTCCTACATCCAACCATATGAATCACAAGTGTTGCACTAGTGATCTAGTCAAATTCTATAGAATTTAGCCCGTAAATGCATAATAGGCAAAGGTAGTGACTTAGAGATGTGATCGTTGTCTTCTTAGCTTCACTTGTGTAAATGCAAGTGTATGGTTAAGTGTAAGTCATGACACATGATTTTTATTTTTATTTTTATTTTATTTTATTTAATCTAAATGTAAAATAAGAGAATTAATTAAGGATTAACTATTTAACTATCTAGTGCCTTAATCTAACTATCCTAACATAAGCATCTGAGCCCACTTTCCGTTCACATCTTGAACTTGTTCTAATGCTACTAGGTTACCAAGTGCCTATTACTAGGTGTACCAAATAGCCACCACTAGGATTATCAAGCATTAAGCGATATGTTTAAAGTGGTCATACTTATGTCTTGTTATTAACTAGATTAATTAATCAAAGACATTTAACGTAAAAATGCATAAGTAAAAAAGTACATACAAGAAAACATTAATCTATTCTTAAGTGTTGTAAGGAGTTCCAAGAATCTTGTCTTTATTGCTAATACTTGAAGGTGTTTATGTATATTTATGTTTCAATAAGGATCCATATAATCCTTGAAGTCATACTACGGGCACTTAGATAAAATATTCTAACTCTAGCAAAAGAAAACTGTAAGAACTTGGATACTCTATCAAATTAACATGTCATAAATGTCATGGGTACACACATTTATATAGGAAAAGATAGACAATATGTTGACACATCTACCCATGCATCAATAGAGATGCGTTGACAAGGCTATGTTGACAAGGATGCATTAACACATGCCTGTTGATGCAGCTTATCAAGTGATTCATCATACCCCCATGACTAAAAGAAAACTCGTCCTCAAGTGAACAAAAATAGGATTGAGCTTCTCACAAAATTGGAAAAGTATGAAATCACAAACTAATTGACTCTAAGTGCCAAATTGTACAAATTTACAAAAATTGACAAAAATGGATCTCTTAGACAACAAAAGTGGACACCCCTACAAAAAAATGATCCACAATGATCCTTTAATTACTTAAGATGAAGAGGAGATCAAACAATGCTAGGAGATGGAGGCTCTTCGGATGTTGAAGAACCTTCTCCAGGCTTGGGTGCTCATGGTGGTGGAGGCTAAGGTTGAGGCTATGGCTGAGGCTATGGCTATGGCTATCTTGTTGTAGTAGCTACTTCCAGAGGATGACAAAAAGCATTCAGTAATGCCTTCATCTTCTCCTCCTTACTTGGTGCATTATACATAGTCCACATGGCTTCATCAATATGGGCTAGTATGAGGATGTCCCATGGATAAGACATTATAGGGAACAATTGCTTCATGTTAATAAGCCATGCTACAAATTTTTTATGTTTGACATTGAACATTTTAAAAAGGTTTTGTAGTTCATAGTATTCATTCATTCTTCTATCCAATTATTTAATAATCAATCGTTGATCTATAAATTGTCTCTTGATAATTTCAAGCTCTGCATTAGTTATTTCCAGCTTGTACTTGGTATCTTTGTGATGCTCGAACTCGGCCTCATAGAGGAGGTACAAGCTGGCCACCTACTTCTCTAACTTTAACCTTAGACTTCCAACTATCAACATCACCAAGTTTGCATAACAGAGGTTTGAAAACTTTATGTACTTTGTCATTTCTTTAATTTGCAACTCTTTAGGTGGATCTCCACTTTGTTGTAGGCATTCAATCTATCAAAAATTGGTTGCCATACATTATCTCTCTATTGCAGTTGCTAGAGGACCTCATTCATTTTCACCTTGGTTAATTGAATTTCCTTTTCATTCACCTCCTTGAGGAGTGCTACCTAGTCCTTGTAGTGATTTTTCACTCATTCAAACTTCGGGACCTCATTTTCTAGGTAGCTACCTCAATGGTCATTTTTGGGAAAGTGCCTAAACTTCCTCCATTGATATATTTTTATTCTCTTCTACCAACCTCCTCAAATCCATGTTCACCTTGGCAAGCTGCTCCTACTATTATCTCACAAATTTGACCATATGGTCATTTTCCTCCTTGATATTATGCAGGCGATGAATGTCTCTAGTTAAAGTTAAGTTTTACTTGTGAACTTGTGCCAAGCCCTTATTAGTATTAATGGTAAGAGCCTCCAATAAGGATGCATCGAAGACCACCATCTCCTTAGCATTTTTGGCCTCTTTAATTATTTCTAAAGCTATAAGAAAGCTTCATCATGTGTAATTGCTTAGCTAAGAATGGCAAGATTGAACAAGTGGGCTCTTAGTTCTGTAACTTCAACAGCTAACTGTTGATTTTCAGTAGTGGCTGTCTCAAGTTGGATGTTTACAATGATGAGTTTGCTCTTGGTCTCTAGTAGCTCTGACTGGGTAGCTATGATTCCTTCTAAAAGATCAAAGATCTCCAGAAGTGGTTGCCCAATTTCCACCAGTCGATCAAACATCTCCTCATGTAGGGTTGCATTTAGCCTCCTACTTCCCATTGATGTAAAAGCTTGTACATCTATGAGTGCAAAAATATCTAGCATGGCTACCATAGGAGCATTAAGAGCCTCTGCTACTCTATCAACAACCACCTCTATCATTGTTTCCTACCCATGGTGATGGATCACAAGGATAGTCATCCCCTCATCCTTCATCAAGTGCACTGAGAAAGTGATGGCATTCCTAGAGATCTTTGGAAGTTCCTATTATCTAGGGATGAATACCATCGCTTCTCAAGTTCTTGAATTCAATCTCGTAAGCACCTACATGCATTGTGTTGAAAATAGTGATGTAGTATCTTCCAGCGAGTTTATTGTCCTAGTTACTTCATTAATATGGCTTAATGTTAGTTGATAGACTAATGGCTCTTCACCACTTGGTTCTCTCTATTGCTACTATAGGAGTTTCTCATGGAGCTTTCTCATGTGTTATATTGCTACACAAGCCTCCAATGTTGTTTCTCCAATGAATGGTGGTGATGGCTGCTCCTCTTCAAGTAGTTTGGCAGGTGTTTTATCCTTCATCATCTTCTACCAAGATGTAGAAGGAGCATGATGGAGTGTGTTATTTGCATACTGGGCTATACCTTCTGATGAGATGCGATATGCACAAGTCGCGATATCGCAGTCCGTCACCAAATCTATAAATAAGAGGTAGCACTCCCCTTATTTCCCATCCTAGGCTTAAAGTAGGGAAACTCTGGTAGTTTGATCACTCCAGAGATAGAATATTTTCCATGTGCCTACAATAGGAGTCCCCAAGTGAACAGATCTTTATTCAAGAAACTTTGTACCTGAATGCAAGTTGTGTACGGCAATAAAGACGAGCTTTGTGGATAAACCTTGCAATGCATGGAATAGGATTTATTACTTGTTATTTATTACATGTTATTTATTACCTACATTAGCACGGCATGAGTACAACTTAATTACAAGCATTGACGAATGTATACGGCTAATCAAGGAATCAGCTGCTCATCGCAATTAGTCTCTCTCACCCTCAACTCCTAGAATGCGGGATGAGTACGACTTGATTACGAGCATCTACAGATGTGTATGGCTAGTCAAGGAATCAGCTGCTCATCACATTTAGGCTAGTTAAGTGCCTCAGTATGACCACTTCAAGCACGTGCGTTACCTGTGGTGATCCCAGTAATGATTAGCGTTTGGTAGCCAAAGTTGCATAGTTCAGGGTGTGTACAGTAAGTGGGAACGGATGTTGATGCTAGTTAATTTAGACTTAGTCCTTAGTTAGAGTTAGTTAGCTCTCTCAACCCTTCACCTTAGTAGCATAGGAGAAAAACCAAAAAAGACTATAAAAATCATATACCTCGAACTTACTTAACCATACACTGTGACAACGAATGATTAACCCCAAGTGTTCCATAGGGCATATAGGCATTTAGTCTACGGAGTTTGACCGAATTGCACATGCTAAGCTTGTTTCGTATGGTTGAGTGTAGGGGTACCTTGCCACTCATCATTGGCGCCGTTGCCGGGGACTAAGTGTTTGTGCGCTGAATAGAACATAAGGGATATCACTCACATCGTTGTGAGGCTTCACGAACCTTCGGGTTAATCAAGAGAAATTTTATAACGGTGAATTTGCACACCGATAAAAATGCCTTCTTCTCATAAGAGCAACTCACCACCTAAGGACCACACACAAGATAGTCAGCAACATAAAACACATAACCAAAATCAGCCAAGTCCTAAACAATATAAGATGACATATACTCATCCCGATGAGTATATTCCTAATTTTACTTTTATTCTCCATCAAGACGAATAGCTGCAATGGAGAGATTTGCAAGGTAACATTGTGTTACCCCCATATCGATCAATCTCTCACATGTTTTTCCATCCCTTGGCACAGATAGGCATGACTAAACTATTTGCTAAATATGTTGTGGAAGATTTTGACATGAGGGATTATTATCCCACAGATGCCCAACATATGAGAGACTTAAGGCAAGAGAGTCAACATGCACTGTTGAAGGGCAAGGTCCCGCACATCCTTAGTGAAATAGGAGATGAGGAACCCCTTATCATGGGTTCTTTAACAAACGATGTTCCCTCTCCTAACGATGGTGAAGAGGTTGGGTATTAGAACCTACGATCAACGATACATATCCCTGGTTCTGATGCCCATGAACGCCAACTGTTCACAGAGGGAACAACCACTTATGCTAAGGATGGGAACTTAGATCGTCACCATGATCAGGCCATAGCAGCCGAAGAGAAGGCAAGAAACATCGTCATGGCAATGGTTCCCCTTCTTCTTCTCCTTCATCCCACCACTCATCCTCTCCTTCCACATCTGGGCGCAACCACCATGAACAAAAAGGTAAGGATAAAAGTAAGAAGGACGAAAGACCTCGATGGGAAAGTTGAGAGAGAGGACAAGGGCAAGGATGTAGGGAGAGTAGGGAATAACGCAGACATCATAGGAGTCATGAAAGAGATGATCATGATGAGCCCCTACTCACAACCTGAAGTATGCTTGACATAACGAAGGCAGTTAGGATTCCCACAAGGCACTTAAAAGATAGTCGGATCCAATGATTAGACATGAACAATATCCCATGATTTGAAGGGGGATACAATGCTAATCTGCAAAATCATTTACAGGCATTCCACGATGGTTGTGCCTTGCAGAATATAGAAAATAAGTGGCAAAAATTAAATTTTTTCCCAAGGACACTCACCAAAGAAGCAGAGAGCTTGTACTGGTCCTTAGAACCGAAAACCATCATGAGGTGGAGTATGATGCTAGAATTGTTCAACAAAAAGTATCAAACATACTCCAGAGTGTCCAATTTGCATAAGCAGATCCAAGGCTAAAAACAAGGTACATATGAACCCTTGGATGCTGCCATGGCCTGCTACTACACATTGTTACATCGTTGCCTGAGCCATGGGTACACTCAGCGGGATCAACTTCACCACATCGTGGATGGGCTAAGGCACGAAACTAGAAGAACCCTTGGGACTTATGCCCAAGGACGATTATCAAAACTTAGAGCCCATGAAGT
>MNCI01010582.1:435588-452648 GCA_015680685.1 Gnetum montanum | reverse complement strand
GTTGGGGGTTGTGTGACTCATAGAGTCACTTGGAGAATCAGCTGCTGCACATAATATCCATAAGGGTCAGGCTGCCGGTAAGGGTACTGATGTTTCGACGATGGCATCCCCCATGACTATGGGTATTGCCACTGTTGATGATGTCCGATGGGCTGTGGTGGAGTTCCACTTGGATAATACGTTAGTAGTTGGTGGAACTGCCTTGGGTTACCTTGTGGATAAGGTAACCTTCAGGGTGTTTGCCGTTGGTTAAGTCTTGGATTTAGCGCATACACCCTAGACTCATATAAATGTGAGATAATTGGAAAACATCCCTTAGGATTNTTCAGAAGGACTCCTTCTCCTCCGGGAGACACTCCATACCCACACCATCCTCCTAATCCATCCACACCTCTTCCACCACAAGTAGTTCCCATAACACCTCCTGCTCCAACAATGCAAGTGGAACTTCCTCCTCAACCACAGCAACATCACGCTGCAAGAGCTATAAATATCCAACCTGCTACTAGTTCTGAAAACTGTAAAAAGAGAAGACCCTTCTTCAGAACCAAACGCCGAAACAAACTCTCGCAACAACAAGCGGTTGGACCCATGTACACTCCTCCACCATCTAACACTTTGAAGCACCCTTCAGTCCAACAAAGTGTAACGCATACGGTTATGTTAACGCATACCGTAACCGACTAGATTAAGGTAGGCCACCTTCCCAGGAAACTAACTGACCCTAGAAGTCCCTTAATCTATTTACAAATTATTGGAAATGAATCACATAGGGCTCTTCTTGACTCAGGTTCCAGAGTCAACTTAATATCACGAGAGATGTATCATGCCTGGAACCTGCCCCAACTTAAGAAGAGAAACATTCAACTAGAGTTGGCAGACCGGTCCATCACCATTCCCTTAGAATTGATGGAGGACATCATTACCACTGTGTGTGGTTGGTCTTACTAAGCTAATTTTCTAGTGATTGAAGTTAACAATAATGAAGGGGACTTCCCAATTATAATGGGAAGGGCATGGCTAAGTACAGTAGACGCATGGCTTAGGATCTGCGATCTTTCCTTGGAAATCTCTAAGGTAAACATATGTGGAAAGATCGAGAAGAGGAAAGTTCCATGCATCACATACAATGATTCATCAGGTGATGACATGGAGGAAATGTCTCCATGTAATAGGTGTGCCCACGAAACTTTGAAACAAAGATTCCTGTATGTAGCAACCACACAACCAGTAGTAGACACCCCGTGGTTGATAGCTACTAGAAGAAGCAGACAAATATGCATGGAACAAACTGAGGAAACCCATGCCAACAATGAAGGAATAGACACATTGGAATATGAGTGTCACCAACTTTCATCCCTTAATCTAAGATCATCATTTGGGAGAAGTTGGACACTTTTAAGAAACTCAAATAGGCGCTCATTATTTCGGATCTCTCCCTTTCCACTCAGTCATGGAGGAGATGGCCACCTATGCTAATCATATGGGGCCCTCAGTTCTTTCTAGTTTTTGTTTTACAACTTTCTTCAACCTTTCTGGTTTTTGTTTTACAAATTTCTTTAACTTTTCTAATTTTTGTTTTACAACATCGTTATAATTTTTCCATTTTTTTTGTTTGTGTGTGATCCACCCTGTAAGTTTGTCCCATAATAAGTGTTCGGACTGATGGTATGAACTGTTTTCATATTGATTGCTAATGTTTGATTTTTACCTTTAAGTCACAATGTTGATACTAAGGTATGTTTCTTCTGATATGGCAGGCAATGAGACCACTTCATCCATTCATCCACCAGTTTCTATGGTCTCTCTCGACTTGGAAATGTACAGTCCCCTTCTTAATAAGAACTTAAATGAATCGGTGACTGGGTATTTCTCAAACTAAGGAAGGACTCAAGGATTGAAAAGGGTCAGACTTCAAGGGAACTTGATGCTTTTGTGTTGGTCATTCTCTTGGGTTCTTGGATGTTTTCTTCTGGAGTTTTCTTGCCATTCTGATGTTACCCAATTATCGGAAGCTGAGTCAATAAAAATAAGAAGTCTTTGCATGGTGTGGTTCTCACTCATAAAAACAAAAAACACAAAAAATAAGAGAGAAAAAGTGAGAATTCAAAGCACATCCCTTAGATGAATAAACTTGGGCTACAAGCACTAGTTATGGAACCAAAAGTGTTCCCTCTAACTAAGGCCCTTCTCGCTTCCCATTCCCTCCTTTGTTTCATCGAAATGGTGGTGACTCTTGGAAACAACATTCTTGTTATCCAAGAGGATGGTTCGGCCGAATGCATTGATGCGAAGTCACTGGATGTGGTTGGTTTGAGGCCGGACTTGGAATGGGATTTTCTAAGTCACATTAATCATGCAACACACAAGGGGCTGTACACCACCTTGTTCTTGGGATTCCATTCCATTCTCTTCTCTCCACCCTTCTCTCCATTTTCCACCTCATTGCTGGTTGTATCATTAATGTATATATTTTGGTTGATGCATTGTTTTCTTTTTGGTAAATTCTTATGGTTAAGAATTTTACTCTTGTTCTAACTGACATTCCCAAAGCCTACAGACTCTTTGAATGTGGGTTTGTCAAGGCATTAAGGGCATGAGCCTGCTTTGGGGAGGACCCACTAACATTCCTATTTGGAGCATTAGTTAAATTCTTTCTCTTAACATTTTACAATTAATTTTATTTTGTTCATTTCCATCTTGACATCCATTTCATTGATTCCATAGTTGTCCCTTTTTATCTATCTTTCTTACTCCTTTTCCTTCTCCATTCTAATGCTACCGGAGGTTTGTGATTAGTCATGGGGGTATGGGGCCTGATTTTTTGATTTTCTCCTAGCCCCAAAATTTTTTTATTTTCTTCCTAACCCCTACACCTTTGGTAGTCATCATTAATATATTCCTAGATCCATATCAGCCATTCCACAACCTAGCCAATGGACCTACACCAAAGCAAGGTATCAATTACAAGATAATTCATTCACCCTTGCTAATATAAGATTATGTTGTGTGTGTAGATGGTGATCATACAACAATGGATTGGATCTGGAGCAAACACTTGGAATGGAGCAGCGCTGAAGCAGCTATGCAAGGAGCAAGATCAATGGCGCGCTTATGGATGGACAACGAAGGAGCAATCTTGGCATTGGCAGCAGCAACACTTCTTTCTCTCTCTCTTTCTCAACTACCAACTAAGGCCTAATGTCATTGTAATAAGGTGTTCACCCTTGTTGTCATGAACACCAGTTTTTTCAAGTCTTGTAATAATGATCCGTTCACATGTCATCCCATTAGTTCCATTCCCCTCAATAATTCCATACCTTCCCGATATTATTGTAAGGAACTCGAGGACGAGTTTTCATTCAATCATGGGGGTATGATGAGACACGATATGCATAATCCACGATATCTCATACACTATATCGCAGTCATCACAATATCGCATCCCATGCAATATCGTGTACGCGATATTGCTGTTCGCCACCAAATCTATAAATAAGAGGCGGCACTCCCCTTATTTTCTATCCTAAGCTTAAAGTAGGAAAACTCTGGTAGTTTGATCACTCTAGAGATAGAATATTTTCCATGTGCCCGCGGTAGGAGTCCCTAAGTGAACGGATCTTTATTCGAACAGCTTTGTACCTGAATGCAAGTTGTGTACGGCAATAAAGACGAGCTTTGTGGATAAACCTTGCAATGCATGGAATAGGATTTATTACTTGTTATTTATTACATGTTATTTATTACTTGCATTAGCATTGCATGAGTACGACTTGATTACGAGCATTGACAAATGTGTACGACTAATCAAGGAATCGGCTGCTCATCACGATTAGTCTCTCTCACCCTCAACTCCTAGAACACGGGATGAGTATGACTTGATTACGAGCATCTACGGATGTGTACAGCTCGTCAAGGAATCAGCTGCTCATCACGTTTCAGCTAGTCAAGTGCCTTAGTACAACCACTTCGAGCACGTGCATTACATGTGGTGATCCCAGTAATGATTAGTGTTTGGTAGCCAAAGTTGCATAGTTCAGGGTGTGTACAGTAAGTGGGAATGAATGCTAATGCTAGTTAATCTAGACTTAGTCCTTAGTTAGATTTAGTTAGCTCTCTCAACCCTTCATCTTGATAGCATGGGAGAAAAACTAGAAAAGACTATAAAAATCATATACCTCGGACTTACTTAACCATACACCATGACAACTACAAGTAAGTCTAGGAAGACAACGAATGATTAACCCTAAGTGTTCCATGGGGCGTATAGGCACTTAGTCTGCAGAGTTCAACTAGATCACATGTGCTATGCTCGTTTCGTATGGTTGAGTGTAGGGGTACCTCGCTACTCATCACCTTCCCTCTTGTAGATTTTTCTGATTAGCCATGGAAAGGGGAGTGTCTTTCTCCCTCGCTTTTTTTCTTTGAAACGCTTCTCGATCTTTAGAAAGATGAGCTCAAGGAGGTTGACTGGGAATTTTCTACTTAGAGCAATGCATGCATAGACAAAGAAGGTAGTGATCTTTCTTGGCCTCACTATTGGATTTAGATGATAGGATACAATCTTAAAATAGACTCTCTCTACCTTGGTGAGTGCATTGTACTCTTTATGATACACCCCATAACATTTTTGGATCCATTCCTTTTTGACTTCTGGGCCCACTTGTGTGTGTATCTCCACTAATGTTGCCTTGGTGTTAGGTAGTCTCAGGTCCTCTTCAACAGCCTCAACTAAATAGAACACATTAATGTCTTTTATTTTTACTATAGCATGCACCTGTCAATTGTTCCAGAAAAGATAAGTTTCTCCCATGTACCACTTCCCACTAGAAGTGAGGATGGACCACATGAAAGATCCTTGTAGTTGTTTCTTGACCTCCTTTGGTGCCAAGTCTAAGAAGGGACCAAAGTTAAGTTCTTGAAGAATAGAACTTTGAACCTCCTTAGAGTATATTTGCTTAAGGAAAGCTTCAATTAAAGTGATATCTAGCTATGGTCTAAGCCTTGACACCTTATCTTTGCCTTGACTAGCTTATTTCTATGATGGGAATTTGACAAACAGACTCCACTTTGGGCTCCTTCTAAAGAGGTCCTAGAGAATGTGTCTTTGCCTCGCCTTATTGGGGTTATTGTGACTACTAGCCCCTTCCCCCTCTCAGTTACTTCTCTCGTGGTTGGGATGGTCCTTCTCCTTGTGGTCTCTTTGGCATCATATGTGATCACAAACATAGCCAAGGATTAGTATCCTATGTGTAACTTATAATACTTTGATACCTTCTCACATTTGGACTAGTTACACTTAGGCTAATTTCTAATCATGGAAGATTTATTATTTTAATATTATTTCATTCCAATGGCTACCTAAGTTTGTTGATGAGGTTTAACTTATGCGGATTAGTAATTTTTAATATTATTTTATTAGTTAAACCATTTGGAAGTTACAAAAATTTTGAAAAATTTCCCATCATAAACCATAGCTTTGTAGCCCCACGACATAAATTTTACCTCTAGCAGCTCAAGGATCAAAGAACGAGTTGAATCAAATAACCAGTTAGGAAGTTATGATCTCAAGAAGGCTCTGGGCTCTAAAAATTGCAAAAACTTCTCTAGCATTATGATGCAAATGTAAAAATTTGGCTAACTTCCATCACATATTTATACTATTTTTCCGCTACATCGAAGTAGTTGAAAACAAAAATTTTCACATTGAAAAATTTAAGTGAGAAAAGAGAGTTCTGCCATGAAATTAGGGTCCACATGAACCTAGAAAAGCCTAGAATAAGAACAAATGAGTGAAGAGGATTAGGAATATGTTTGGAAAAGAGATTTGGTAGAATATTAACTACTAATGAGTGAAAAAACTAGATGTCTTGAGGAGGAAAAAAAAGGTTTTGAAAGCAAAATGACTAAGGGATAGGAAATTCAACCATTCAAACTAAAGAGTATGCAAGTGGTTCCTCCCCATAGTAGGCTTATGCTCTTAATGGCCTTGCATGCCCTCATACCAAGGAGTCTATGGGCCCCAAGGATGATTAATGATCATGGATTGTTAAAAATTGAATCATTGCAGAAACCATCAAAGAATTAAAACCTTTCAAGATGAATCCATCAATTAAACATGATAAGAGGCAATGAGGTGGTAAATGGAAAGAACTGGGGGATGAGAGAGAGAGAGAGAGTATGGAATGGAGTTTCACATCATGGTCATATGAAGTTCCTTATGGATGATGTGATTAGTATGACCTGATAGTATTTCATCCTTAGTTGAAGTCAAGACCATCCACTTCCAGTGACTTCGCATTAGAACATTAAGATTGTTCTACCCCCAGAGTATAGGAACATCACCAAAGATCACTCACCATTCCAAAGAAAGAAGAAAAGACAAGTAGAAAGTGAAGAGGGCCTTAGTTAGAAGGGTGCCTTTAGGCATGGGTAGCATGTCTTTCTAGTTCCATAACTAGTGCTTGTAGTCTATTATTATGTCTAAGGGATGTGCTTTAAATTTCCATAGTGTTTTTTTTCCATGGGAACGATACCATGTAAAGACATTACTGTTGGCACATTTTGGCCATTTCATGGAACAGGTTGGCATGATAAAATTAATTAAAGGTTTTTAGAAAGAAAAATGCAAGAAGCCTAGGTAAATCTGGGGCAAATATTTCAAGTGGTTAGAACCCTAAACCACAATTATCATTTACTCCTGGAACCTGCAAAAGAAAAAGAAGATCTCCTTCAATAATCTGTAGTATATAGAGAGTGGATTCTTCGCATAAAAGGGAAAAAACGCAATAGGGTTTCTATCTCATATTTAACAGAGCACCAGGGCATGGTAAAGAAATAAACTCCAAGAAAAATGTAGTGCATAACTGTAGCTAATGAAAATCTTAAATCATGGTAGACAAGGGCATCCTACCAAGAATCTAGTCCTAGAAATTCAGTGAACGTAGAGCACACATGGAGGTCTCTTCGGGAACGATGGTTGTAATCATTTCCATTACGCCTTTGGCTCCACTAGTGTAGGGCACGTACAGTTCATGCAGAAAATGTCAAGGCTGCCTAACATACATACCAAAATAGAATCAGCAAATGAGACTGAGAGCTACGTTTGCAACACAAATCCATCCTTCTGGACACTTTCATGGTAGTTCGCAGAAGCGAGGGAATACTGCATCAGATGAGTTGCAGAAATCGATGAACATCAAAATCAAAATCAAAATCTCCTCTATTGTTGCCCTTAATCGAGATTCCCATCAAATTTTTGGTGATGACATACCAACCAAGAATAATGCAGGGGTCTGAATTTTTGGTGAGAAATTGTTCCAAGTTATGCGCAATGGTGGATCTTCGGCAAAGCCATCGAAGAAGAATAGTGATTTTTTCCGCAACTAGTTCTGTCATTGAGAGCATGTCCCATGAGAGAAGTTATGATTTAATCAATGCCATTATCAAGCAAAAAGAGCAGTAATGTTATGGTTTCTGAAAGAGCATCTTTGGAGGAGAATCTACGACCACTAGAGTTTTGGTTCAACTGCAAAATTAGGCCTCTTAATTATTTGGGTTTGGCATTGAGGATGGCATTCAAAATTCAACCTACTGGAATTGCCAAAAAAATTTATTAGTAGCAACAAACGTGGCTGTGTTCAGCATGCAATAGTTGGAGGAGTTAGCGCTGGGAGTGGAGAAGATGTTAATTTCTGTGAGATTTGCAAATCAAGGTGGTTTTTTTGTTGTCTTATTCTCCAGTCTTCATGTGACTACGTGTAAGCTTTTTTTGTTTCTTCATGACAGACAAGGCTACATCAAGAATGATAAATATTGACTGCATGGCCTAGAACTTGGAGCTATTACTTGGTTTTACGCACCCTTTTCTATTAACTAGATTTTGTACGTGGAAATGTTTCTGACGAATGGTTTTTCATAGCTTCTAATGTGTTTAAAAAAAATATTGTGATTTAAGAAAAAAGGGGACATTTGGCTATTATCCCTTTTATTCCTATGGAATTTGTAACTTCCTATGATAGTTACAACTATGATATTTGCAGCTTTTTTAATTTCCTATAAATGTTGTAATTTCATGACAATTGTAGCCTCTCAATTGAAATGGTGGTTATAACCACTACAAAGGCCACTTGTCAACTACAAATTTTTTATCTCCATGGTGACCACTTGGCAACTGAATGGGCCACTTGGCAACTAAATGGGACATTTGTCAATTACAACTTATTTTATCTCTATGGTGGTTATAACCACCCATAATGTTTGTAACTTATCTCACCTTCTCATGATGATTGTAACTACCTTGAGGTTACTATAAAAGGGCTTCAAGGGTAGGTAGGAAAAGGGGGGGGAGAGCATTTTGTAAAGAAGACCTTATGAAAGATTGCTTGTAAGATGACTTGTTAAAGACAACATTTCAGCCTCTTTGTCATAGTCCTATGAGTTATGCTTATTTTTTTTATTCTGTTCAAATGGTTTAGCTAGTGGTTTAGATAGTATCATGCTTGGCAAGTAATTTTGGGATTTTTATATTGCTCTTATTGTTCTTATTGCATGATAGAAAATTTCTATTAAAATTTTTCCATAGAAGAGCTTGTGTTTGAAAGCCTTAAGAGCATTTTAGTAGTGAATTTTATTATTGTGCAATGTATAAGAACCACTATTAAGATTGTTGTAAGAGAGCCTCTGCATGTAGTCAAGTCGTTGAACGATTCAATAGTGAAGAGGGTTCAGAAAATCTTTGGTATTTTGATAGGACCGGAATAGCTTCTTTTATCTTTAAAGTGAATCTCTGTGGCATTTCAATCATAAATTGTCAAGTATTTTGAAGCTTTTTTTGAATGCAATTGTTGACATCTATTATCTAGCCAAAATAGAGTCTGGTACGTGATAGTTTACGCAGTAATTTTTTGGTAGTATAGTAGGATTGTCTTGAAAAAATTGCTTATTTGAGCCTTGGAAGTTTGAACAATTCGTCGTTATTGAATTTGGGATACCTTTATTGCGAAGTGTTTACTCATATCATTTTACCTTGTTTAAACATTTGAGATCTTTACACAAATCTGCTTTCTTTTTCTCTTATTTCTATTTCCATTGAATCTCGCTCTATTTCTAGTTTTCGTGTGGAACTATCTCTTTCTTTGGGGAAAATTAGAAGTAGATTTGCAGAGTTGTCCTCAAATGTTTTTGCAAAACTTTATTTGTTACAAGTAGGTATTATAAGGACCGCGTAGACTAGGCAATTGAACAAAATAGGAACTCTCAACAACTCACAATACTTTGCAAAGTTGGTTGAATCTCTTTAAGATAAGTCATTTATAGTTTTACACACAACCCAATCGTTTCATTTTTCACGATAGCACACCACAACAGCACACACAGATACTCACATTAACTACTAAGTCTATTTGGAGGTATCTAGGCCTTGGTGTTGCCAGAGACTAGCAAGCACCTAAATCCTGCTCGAGGACACTCATTGGCGGTCACGTCCCAAACGGTAGCGAACAATTACTTCCTATTATTGGTTGATGGTAGAAATGGTAAGGAATCAATGGAAATACTCATGAAACTCTAGATGGTAGGCAGGTACAAAAGGTAACAAATCCCCTTGAAGCCATACCCTTGTTTATCCACTTGATTTGTTTTAAGTTTGATAATTACTAAGGTCACAAATTAATTGTAAGTTGTTATTAAGATATTTTTGAAATGAGAAAATACCATAGAGTTTTTTGGAATGGGTGGATGACGTGAACTCACTACCTGATATCATGAGAAAACCAATGTTCCCTTAATTAATGTCAAGATTCTAGGATGAAATCTAGTCATTTGCAATAAGTAAATATAAATAATTTAATTAACCACCATTAATTACTAGCTATAGTCAGCACCAAAGTCCTGATGGCATTAAAGAAATAGAAGACACGTAAGAAAAGTCCAAAAGAGCAAAAATATAGAAAAAAGTGTAAAATATCCAAGAAAATGAGAAATGTATGAAAAAACTATGTAAAATAAAAAAGTTAAAAACTAAGGAGCCTCTCGTATAATTACTAGCATGAATGGCTATCTCCCCCATGACTGACTTAGAAGGAAGAGATCTAAAAGATTGAGCATGCATGGCTATCAGTTGAGACATTCTTTTCACTATTTGTTTTTGGTTCAAGAAAAGCTTTAAGTTGTTGGCTATTGACCAAAAATCTCTAACTTGGGTTGTCAAAATGGCATATCATCATGGCCCTAGATGGAAAAGTTTCATATATGATCTAAGGGCTCTCCTATAATATTTGAAATTTGGTACATTAAGGTAGGAGCATAGGGTTCCAGTAGAGCACCTTATCTTCTAGTTGAAACTTTACTTTTCATATCTTAAGGTCATGATGTTGTTTTTTATGTACTTTATGCACTTCATTAAATGGTAGGGCCACTAGTCTATTCTCATCTAGTGTATTAAGATTCATCAATCTTTCTCTTTGGGCTAGACTTAATTCCAAGTCAAGGTTATAGGTCATCAAAATCTGTGGAGCTCTACTTAGATAGGAAGAGTTGGTAGTTTTCCATACACTAGCTCATACGGAGAATACCCAATAGGAAGTTTCCATGTTGAAAAATAAGCCCAAAGAGCATCATTGATTTTACTACTCTAGTCTTTCCTATATTTGCTAACTATTCATATTAGTATTTTAGTAATTTTTCTATTAGTAACTAATGAGTGGCGAGGCACCCCTACACTCAACCATACGAATACGAGTGTTACACACGTGATCCGGTCGAACTCTACAGACTAAGTGCCTACATGCCTTATGGAACACTTAAGGTTAATCATTTGTTGTCTTCCCACACTTACTTGTATTTGTCATGGTGTATGGTTAAGTAAATCTAAGGTATGTGATTTTTATAGCTTTTCTATTTTATCTCCTATGTTGATAAGGTGAAGGGTGAAGAGACTAATTGACTAACTTTAATTAACTAAATAAGCCTTAATTAACCTAGCATCAGCATTTGTTCCCACTTACTATTCACACACTGAACCAATGCAACCTTGGTTACCAAACACTAATCATTGCTGGGATCACCAAGCATAACGCACGTGCTTGAAGCGGTCATACTGTGCACTTAACTACGGGAGAAGGGTTGAGAAAGATTTAATCAACTAATAAAGAATTTAAATGATAACAATAAATAAAATCCTATTTAGCCTATTCCATGCACTGCAAGGTTTATCCAAGAAGTTCTTCTTTATTACCGTACACAAACTTGTGTTCAAGTACAATATTTTCTCGAATAAAGATCCGTTCACTTTGGAGCTCCTACTGTGGGCACATGGAAAATATTCTATCTCTGGAGAGGTAAAACTACCAAATTTTCACTAAGGGTCTAGATCTAGATGAGAAACAAGGGAGAGCTACCTCTTATTTATAGACTTGGCTACACGATATTGCATGGGATGCGATATCGCGGACCATGCGATATCACGTCCCATCATACCCCCATGACTGAATAAAAACTTGTCCTCGAGTTCCTTACAAAATATTTGAAAGGTATGGGATTATTGACGGGAATGGAACTAATGGTGAATGGGATGACATGTGAATGGAACATCATTACAGAACAAGACAAAACTGGTATTCATGACAACAAGAGTGAACACCTTATTACATTTGACATCAGGCCTTATTTGGCGGCTAAGAAAGAGAGAGAGAAAGAAGTTTTGCTACTGCCAACACCGAGATTGTGCCTTTTGTTATCCATCCATAAGTGTGCCATTGATCTTGCTCCTTGCATAGCTACTTCAGCATCGCTCCATTCCAAGTGTTCTCTCTAGATCCAATCTGTTGTTGTATGATTGCCATCTGCACACACAACACAGTCTTTATATTAGCAAGGGTAAATGAATCACAATGCAGTTGATACCTTGCTTCAGTGAAAGCTCCATTGGCTAGGTTGTGGCATGGCTAATTACAAATCTAGAGATATAATATTGATGACTACTGAAGATGTAGGGGTTAGGTAAAAATTGAAAAAATTGGGCCCCGTACCCCCATGACTAATCGCAAACCTCTGGTAGCAAGAGAATGGAAAAAGAAAAGGAATAAGAAAGATGGATAAAAAGAGACAACTATAACATAAATGAAAAGGATGTCAAGATGGAAATGAGAAAATAAAATCGATTGCAAAAATGTTAAGGGAAATAATTTAATGGGTGCACCAAATAGGAATGTTAGTGGGTCCTCCCCAAAGCAGGCCCATGCCCTTAATGCCCTAACAAACCTACATTCAAAGAGTCTGTAGGCTCTGGGAATATCATTCAGAACAAGAGTTAAATTCTTAACCGTAATAATTTACCAAAAATAAAATAATTCATCAACTAAAATATACACTAATGATACAACCAACAATGAGGTGAACAATGGAGAGAATGATGGAGAGAAAAGAATGGAATGGAATCCCAAGAACAAGGTGGTGTACATCCCCTTGTGAATTTCATGATTAATGTAACTTAGTAGATCCCATTCCAAGTCTAGCCTCAACCAAACCACATCTAGTGACTTCGCATTAATGCATTCGGCCAATCCATCCCCTTGAAGTAACAAGAATGCCTTCTCCAAAAAGTCACCACCAGTCCGACGAAATGAGGAGAGAATGGGAAGTGAGAAGGGCCTTAGTTAGAGGGAACATTTTTTATTTTGAGTTCCATAACCAGTGCTTGTAGTCCAAGGAATTATTTTGTCTAAGGGGTGTGCTTTGAATTCTCACAGTTTTTTTTTTTTTTTTGTTTTATGTGTTTATACATGAGAACCACACCATGCAAAGACTTTGTTATTTTTATTAACTCAGCTTCTCGATAATTGGGTAACGTTGAAGCAGTAAGAAAAATCAAGAAGAAAACATCCAAACACCCAAGAGAATGGCCAATACAAATGCATCAAGTTCCCTTGAAGTCACACCCTTTTCAATCCTTGAGTCTTTCCTTAGTTTGAGAAATGCCCAGTCACCAATTCGTTATAGTTCTTATTATTGAAAAAGGACTGTATATTTCCAAGCTAAGAGAGACCATAGAAATTTGTGGATGTATGAATGGAGTGAACTCATTGCCTACCATATCAAAAGAACCATACCTTAGTATCAACATCATGACTTAAAGGTAAAAACCAAATGTTAGCAATCAATAGAAAAATAGTTCATACCATAATTTAGAATACTTATTGAGTGACAAACTTACAAGATGGATAAGTCACACACACATACACAAGAAATGAAAAATTATGAACGATGTTGTAAAAAAAATAAGAAAAGTTAAAGAAATTTGTAAAACAAAAATGTGCAAAACAAAAATGTGTAAAACAAAAAAAATTCAAAGAACTGAGGGCTCCAATTGATTAGCATAGGTGGCCATCTCCCCCATGACTGAATGGAAAGGGAGAGATCTGAAATAATAAACACATGTTTGAATTTCTTAAAAGTGTCCAACTTCTCCCCATTGATGTTTTTAGATTAAGGGTTGGAAGTTGGTGACGCTCATATTCCAATGTATCTATGCCTTCGTTATGAGCGTGAGTTATTCCCCCAGTTTGTTCCATGCATGTTGGTGGGTTGCTCTTTTGATTAGTTGTCAACCACTAGGTGTTCTCTCGTTGTGTGGTTGCTACATACAGGAACCTTTGTATATGTGTTTCTTGGACACACAAGTTGCATGGAAGAGATGCAGAGCATTCCTCCATGTCATCATCCTCTGAGTCACTATATGTGATGCATGGAACTTTCTTCTTCTCTATCCTTCCATAAATGTTTACCTTAGATATTTCCAAGGAAAGATCACGAATTCCTAGGCATGCATCTATTGTGCTTAGCCATGCCCTTCCCATTATAATTTTGAAGTCCCCTTTGTTGTTGTTGACTTCTATCACTAGGAAATCAGCTGGGTATGACCAACCACACATAGTGGTAACGATGTCCTCCACCAATCCTAGGGGAATGGTGATGGACTGGTCTACCAGCTCAAGTTAAATATTTCTCTTCTTTAGTTGGGGTAGGTTCCAGGCTTGATACATTTCTCATGAGATTAATTTGACTCCGGAACCTGAGTCAAGAAGAGCCTTATGAGGTTCATTCCCAACAACTTGGAGGTAGATTAAGGAACTTCTAGTATCAGATAGTTTCCTAGGAAGATGGCCTACCTTGATCCAGTTGGTTACGCTATGTGTTAACATAACCGTATGAGTTAAGCTCTATTGTTGGTTTGAAAAGAGCTCCGAAGCCTTAATTGTTGGAGGAGTGAACACAGACTCAACCACTTTTGGTTGTGAGAGCTTGTCTCGGCTTTTGGTTCTAAAGAAATGTCTTCTCTTCTTGCGGTTGTCAGAACTAGCAATGGGTTGAAGGTTTACAGCTCTCGTAGCATTACGTTGTTGTGGTTGAGTGGGGAGTTCCCCTTGCATTGTTGGAGTAGGAGATAGTGGAACTACCAGTGTAAGAGTGGCGGATGGATTCAGAGGATGGTATGGATGTGGAGTGTCTCTCGGAGGAGAAGGAGTCCTTCTAAAATACTCCCAAACTTGGCAGTGACATTGTGGGGTTGCATGACCCATAAAATCACTTGGAGAAACTCGCTGCTGCACGTAGTAGCCATACGGGTCTGGTTGCCAGTAAGGGTATTGTTGTTTTGGCGGTGGCATCCCCCATGACTGTGTGTATTGCCACTGCTAATGTTGCCCAATGGGTTGTGGTGGAGTTCCACTTGGATAGTACATTAATGGTTGGTAGAACTGCCTTAGGTTACCTTGGGGATAAGGTAACCTCTGGNTCAATTTTACTATCTAATGAGCTCCATATTTCATCTACCTTAGCCGATACTTCTGTTGTTAGCTTTTGAAGTGGCAAGGTCTTTCTATTCACCAACTCTTCGAGTGGTGACTCATCCTCTTCATCACAGAATCTCACTCCCCTCTTTCAGAGGGAAGGATCATGGTTATATTCTTCTGCACTTTCTCTTTTCCATAGCTCCCCTTCTTCTTTGGGTACTTGCTCCAACAATCAATGAATTTCATGGGATCTAAGTTCAAATAATCTCCCTTGGGCATAAGTCCCAAGGGTTCTGCTAGTTTCGTACCTCAGCCCATCTACGAGATGGCGAAGTTGATCCTGTTGTGCATAACCATGGCCTGGGCAACGATGTAGCAATGCATAGTATCGGCCCATGGCAACATCCAAGGGTTCATGATTACCCTATTTCCATCCTTAGATCTGCTTATGCAAGTTGAACACTCTGGAGTACGTTTGGTATTTATCGTTGAAGAGTTCTAACATCGTACTCCAACTCCTAATCGTTTTTGGCTCTAAGGACCGGTACCAACTCTCTGCTTCTTTTATGAGTGTCCTAGGAAATAACTTTAGTTTCTACGACTCATTTTCTATATTTTGCAAGGTGCAGGCTTCATGGAATGCCTGTAAATGATTTTGTGGATCAGCGTTGTCTCCTCCTTCAAATCGGGGGATATTATTCATATCTAGTTGTTTGATCAGACTATCTTTTTGATGCCTTGTGGGGATTCTAACTACCTCTATGATATCTATCATACTCTAGGTTACGAGTAGGGGTTCATCATGATCATCTCTTTCATGACGTCTATGATTCCTACGTGGTTCCCTACTTTCCCTTCTTTCATGCCTTGATTCTCTTGACTACCCTCGTCCTCTCTCTTGACTCTCTCGTCGAGGTCTCTCATTTTACTTTCCCTTATCCTCTTTGTTGTGCTCTCTATGACTGCGTCCTGATGTGGAAGGAGAGGGTGAATGGTGTGATGAAGGGGAAGAAGAAGGAGAACCATCGTCATGATGATGTTTCTTACCTTCTCTTCTGTGGCTACGACCCCGATCTTGATAACGATTAAAATGTCCATCCTTCTCATGTGTTTTCATTCCCTCAGTGAACACTTGGTGTTCATGGGTATCAGAACCAGGGTTGTGTATCGTGGAGCGTAGGTTCTAATACCCCACCTCCTTGCTATCGTTAGGAGGGGGAACATCTTTCTATAGAGAACCCGTTATAAGTGGTTCACCATCTCCAATTTCTCTTAGGACGTGCGGGACCCCTTTTCCCTTCAACAATGTGTGGTGGCTCTCCTACCTCGAGTCCCTTAAACGTTGTGCTGCTATGGGATAGTAATCCCTTGTGTCAAACTCACCAATAATGTATTCAACATAAAGCTATGTCATGCCTATTTGTGCCAAAGCACGGAGAAGCATGTTAGGGACTACCCTATCTGGAGGTAACACTATGTTACCTTGCAAATCTCTCCAATGCAGTTGTTCATCTTGATGGAGGATAAAAGTAAAATCGGGTAGATACTCATCGTGATGAGTATATACCACCTAATACTGTTGAGGAATTGGCGGTTGGTTATGTGTTTTAAACTGCCGACTGTTTCTTGTATGATCCCTAGGTGGTGAAGTGCTCTTATGAGAAGAAGAAGAAGACATTGTGTCTTATTTGGTGTGCTGATTAATTGTTATTTAATTTTTCATCTAATTAACCCTAAGGGTTCGTTTAAGCTCCCAACAATGTGAGTGATTTCCTATGTTCTACTTAGCGCACAAACACTTAGTCCTCGGCAACGGTGCCAATGATGAGTGGCGAGGTACCCCTACACTCAACCATATGAATACAAGAGTTACACGCGCGATCCAGTCGAACTCCGTAGACTAAGTGCCTACATGCCTTATGGAACACTTAAGGTTAATCATTCGTTGTCTTCCCAGACTTGCTTGTATTTTTCACAATGTATGGTTAAGTAAGTCTAAGGTATGTGATTTCTCTGTTTTATCTCCTATGTTGATAATGTGAAGGGTGAAGAGACTAATTGACTAACTTTAACTAAATAAATAAGCCTTAATTAACCTAGCATCAACATCCATTCCCACTTACCATTCATACCCTGAACCAATGCAACCTTGGTTACCAAACGCTAATCGTTGCTAGGATCACCAAGTGTAACGCACGTGCTCGAAGCGGTTGTACTGTGCACTTAACTACGAGAGAAGGGTTGAGAAAGATTTAATCAACTAATAAA
>MNCI01010582.1:424296-434759 GCA_015680685.1 Gnetum montanum | reverse complement strand
AATTTGTTTCCTTGGGATTTTGTGCATTGACAACACTAACAAAGAGGAGTTCATTAGGAGATTAATTAGATAGCAAGCTCTTATCTTCTTTGTTATTGCATCTTAATCAAGACAAGTGGTCAGTGACCACATTCTTAGTTCCCTTTCAATCAACCATCATCAAATAAAAATTCTAAAGGATCACTAGCCACTGTATGACACATAGGCTCATCATTGGCTTGTTCATCAGGAACCTTATGGCACTATGATGGGTGTGCACAAACAGTTTGTATCTAAGCTCATAGTGCTTGAATTTTTCCAACGCATACACCAATGCCATGAGCTTCTTTTCAGTAATGGTGTAATTTAATTGTGCATGCACAATGCTTTGGCTTGCACAGTGGATGTAGTATGAATGTTATTAATCATCCATCTATGTGAGCATAACTCCTAAGGCATAACTTGATACATCTGTGATGATGTGAAATGACTTACACTAGTCAAGTGCTCATAGAATCAGAGTTTATATGAGTTTCTATTTTAGTTTTTGGAATGCATTTTTGTATTCCTTAGTTTAGATGAATGCTACATCTTTTTTGGTAAGCTTCACCAATGTCTTGGTGATCTTTGAGAAGTTTTGGATGAAGCATCGATAATAACCAGTGTGGCCAACAAATTACCTCACATCCTTCACTATTTCTAATTGTATAATTATTTCTTGGATGATCCTTATTTTCTTTGGATCCACCTTGATCCCTTTGTTTGAAATTCGATGCCCCAAGACAATGCCCTCTTGGACCATCAGATGGCTTTTTTGCCAATTGTGTCATAAGTTGATCTTCACACACCTTTTAAGTACTTGCTCAAGGTGGTCCAAGGCTTACTTAAAGGTAGCCTTGTAAGAAGAAAAGTCATGCATGAAGAATTCTACCCTACTACTAATATATTGTTGGAAGATGCTGAGGACCAATTGTTGAAATGTGATGGAAGCATTGCATAGGCAAAAGGGCATCTTTTGGTATGCAAAAGTCCCCCAAGGACTTGTGAAGGTTGTCTTGGCCTAGTTCTCTAGTGTGATTTGGATTTGGTTATAGCCACTATAATTATCCAAAAATCTGTAGTAACAATGCCCTACAATGGTATCTAGCACTTGGTCCACAAATGGTACTAGAAAATTATCTTTGTAAGTTGCCATATTCAATAGCCATAATTCTATACATACTTTTCATTTTTCTTCTTTTTTAGGCACAATAACAAGTGGGCTAGCCCACTCGCTAGTTGCAATTAGATAAATGAACTCATTCTTGAGAAGTTGTTCGATCTCCTTCTTGATGATTTGCTTCATCTTTGAATGCAAGCGTCTTTGTGCCTTCTTATTTGCTTTGATGGAGGAATTGGTATAAATTCTATTTGGCTTATCCTTAGATCAATTCCTATTAACTCATGATATGACCAAAAAAACATTGTTGGCCGTTTGTTTATGAATTCCAACAATTTTTTCTACTGTATAGGAGCAAGTGTGGCATTGATAATTATCGACCTACCATTGTTTAGAAATGCATACTCCATTCCTACCAATAGAGCCTTTAATTAAAGGAGCTCTTACTTGAAATTTTTAGGGATCTCCAACTCTTCCCAATTAATTTTACTTTGTGCATTAGAGAATTGGAAATGGAGCTACTCCAACTTATCCATGCTTTTCACAAAGGAGCTATTGAGGCTCTCAACTAGTTCCATGCATATTGTTGATCCAGCCTCATTTTGGTCATTAGCCACTGAGTACCCTCCTATTTAGTGGTTGTTGTGTATAGGAAGCTTTGAATCTCTATGGTCTCTGCATACTGATTACATGCCTAAAGTGACATGTCTTTGATGGTTCAAAATCTTTGCATGTAGTGGCACCCTATGTCACTATACAAATTCATTTTCCTTGGAAATCTCCATGGAAAGGTCTTTGATCCCCAACCTTACATCTATGATGCTCAGCCATGCTCTTCCCATGATGATATGGAAGTCCCCTTTGTTTTTTTCCACATGGATCATCAAAAAATCAACAGGATATGATCACCTATAAATGGTGGTCATGATGTCCTTCACCAATTCCAAAGGAACAATGATGGATTGGTCTACTAGCTCCAGTCTGATGTTTTTTTTTTATTAATGGGGGAAAGTTCCAGGCTTTGTACATCTCTTGTGAAATCAAGTTAACTTTGGAACCTAAATTCAAGACAGCCTTACATGGTTTATTTTTGGTCATATGTAAGTAAATAAGGAGACACGCAGGATTAGATCTCTTTTTGGAAAGATGGCAACCTTGATCCAATCTGTGATTGCATGGGTTAAGATGACAATGTTTAATTTGGGGGCACTTTGGTTTAAATTTTTCTCAATGGAAATTTTAGAGGTTGAAGTAGTAGGATTAACAACCATAAGTATTTGTGAGAATTTTTTAGGGCTAATGATTTTGAAGAATGGCCTCTTGTGAGGCTTGGATTCAAATCCACTCAGCTGAGAAGTTGATTGTAATTTTACTATCCTCGTAGCATTTCTCTACTATGGCTAGGAAGGTATTTTACCCTACATGGATGGAGTAGGTGGTAAAGGAGTTGAAGATGGTGATGCAAGAGTGGAAGGGTGTTGAGAAGGATAGTAAGATAATGGGAACTTCCCACTTGGAGAAGGCTCTCTATAGTATTTAGGAGGATAGTAGTCATGTGGAAAGGAAGTGTGACTAGAAGAGTCACATGGAAAGACTAGCTATTGAACATAGTACCCATATAGATCTAGTTAGCAATAAGGGTACTACTACCATGGATGTGGCATCCTCCATGACTATGGATATTTCCACTACTGGTACTACTCTTAAGGTTGAGGTGGTGCTCCACTTGAATAGTAAGCTTATTGGTGGAATTTCTACCAATAGTTTCCTTGTGCCTAAGGCAACCATGTAGGTGCTTATCATTTTTCCAATCTAGGATTTAGAGCATATACCCAAGATCCTTGTAGATGTGACAATACAGAACAACATCCCTTGGGATGCTTGTATTAGCAAATATCCATCATCATCAGTTTTTAAATCCACAATCTCCTTAACTATTGTAGCTTTAGCCTTATCTTTATGATATTCTTGTTTAGCATTCTTCTTCTTCCTTCTCTCATGGTCACTTTCTCCTTGATCCTTACGTTCTTCTACAATCATCAAAGTGGCTTGGAACTTCTCATCCAAGGACTCCCAAATTTTGTCAACCTTAGCTAATATTTCAATAATAGATTTTTGAATCGGCAAGGTTTTTCTCTACATCACTTCATCAAGTGGTGCCTCCTCCTCATTCTCATAGAAATAGACCTCCCTCTTGTGGATGCAGGAATTTCTATTGTATTCTTCTACACTCTCATATTTTCTCAGATCTCCTCATTCTTTGGTCACTTGCTTAATAAGCCTTTGAATCTAATGGGTCTTAGCTCAAAAAGTCTTCTTGGGCATACACACCAAGGATTCTCCTTGTTTTAGTTCTAAGCCCATCTATAATATGACATACCTAATCTCATTAAGATTATTCATGGCCTAGCCATTGCTGCGACAATGTGTAGTACTTTCCCATGGTCGCATCCAAGGGCTTATGAGTACCTTGTTTCCAACCTTGGATTTTTCTCCATAGGTTGGACACTCAAGAGTATGTTTGGTATTTTTCATTGAAAAGCTCCAGTATCATACTCCATTATCAAATGGATTCCGATTCCAAGAAATGGTACCAACTTTCTACCTCCTTTATGAGTGTCCTTAGGAATAGCTTCAAATTTTGCCATTCATTTTTCACATTTTGCAAGGTGTAGACATCATGGAAGGTTTGCAAATGATTTTTTGGATCTAAATTATATCCCTTTCAAACTTGGGGATATTGTTCATATCCAAAGGTTTAATTTGACTATCCTTTAATTGCTTGATGGGAATTCTAATAGCCTCTAAAATATTTAACATGTTTCTAGTAGCTAGCAAGAACTCATCATAGTCACGATGATTTTTGTGACCCCTATCATGACTATGATGCCTATGATGAGTCCTACTATGCCTTCATTCTCTATGATGTTCATCCCCTTATTGTTGCTCATGCCCCTAGTTCTTGCTATCATGGTGGGATCTATGATTATCCCTATCCCACTATTCATCACCATCATGATTTCTATTGCTTTTGCCATGGTCCCAACCCTTACTTCTCCTATTAGAGTTGGAAGAGGAAGACAATGAGGATGATGATGAACATAAAGAGGAAGGAGAATCAACATCAAAACAGTACTTGCTACTTCCTCTTCTTTGGCCCCTACCTTGGTCACCATGTCCACCTCTTCTTCAGTTCTTATCATCATCCTTACCTTTGGATGAATGACTTTGGTTACTATATTTGGAGGCTTTCTAGTCTTGAGATCCATTCTTTCCATTGTCAAGGTTGTTCATAGTGGATTGCAATTGTTTATTAAGGTTTTTCCCATTCAAGAAAGGAGGAGAATCAATGTATTGGGATTAGCTTGCAAAGAAGTCCTCACCATCTTTATGTGGTTGCAATAACAAATGGGTAGGAAACATTTTACCTTTTGAAGCTTCATATCAAGCTTCCATCAGCTGAACATTCTTTCATTGGGCTTCTATGGGATCATAATCCTGATAAGCATAGTCTTGAACCTCTTATTTTGCATTAATTCTAGCAATGACCATCTTGATGAGATTATTTAGAAACATTGCATGAACAGATGGTCAGGAGGTAACATGATTTTATCCTTCATCTTCCTCCATTGCACTACTCATCTTGATGTAGGATGAAGGTGAAATCTGGAGTGTAAGGATTTGGATGAGTATAGAATACTTTGAATTGTTGGGGCACTTGCATCTTTTGTCTTTCTTGACTTTGATTAGATCTACTTAAAAATGACAATGGAGAATCTTCCCTACGAGAAGAAGCCACATTATTGATCTTCCCAAAAAATACTGTATGTTTGTTATTATTATTTATCTTAATGGTTTAGCATTAGTTTCCTTTACAACGTCACTAGATATTTTCACTATCTTCCCTATGTAGCACACTTAGCTAACTAAAATCTCCGACAATGGTGCCAATGACGAGTAGCAGGTAGTCCCTATGCCCAACCATATAAATCACCAGCATTACACTAGTGATCTAGTCAAATTCTATGGACTTTAGCTGCTAAATGTACAATAGGAAAAGATAGTGACTTAGAGACATGATCATTGTCTTCTTGGCTTCACTTGTGTAAGTGCAAGTGTATGGTTAAGTGTAAGCCAAGGCACATGATTTATATTTATATTGATATTTTGATTTATTTTATCTAAATGTAAAATAACAGAATTAATTAAGGATTAACTATTTAACCATCTAGTACCTTAATCTAACTATCCTAACATAAGCATCCAAGCCCACTTTTCGTTCACATCTGGAACTTGCTCTAACACTATCAGGTTACAAAGTGCCTATTACTAGGTGTACCAAATAACCACCATCAGGATTACCAAGTGTTTAAAGTATGTTTGAAGTAGTCGTACTTATGTGTTTTTATTAACCAGATTAATTAATCAATGACATTAACGTTAAAATGCATAAGTAATAAAGTACATAAAAGGAAACATTAATCTATTCTTGAGTGCTGCAAGAAGTTCCAAGAATGTTGTCTTTATTACTGGCACATCAAGGTGTTCAGGTACATTGATGTTCAAATAAAGATCCATACAATCCTTGAAGTCCTGCTCCGATCACTTAGAAAATATTCTAACTTTGGTAGAAGAAAATTGCAAGAACTTCACTACTCTATTGACATAACATGCCATAAATGTTGTGCATATGCATATTTATATAGGCAAAGATAGACACTATGTCAATACATCTAACCATGCATCAATAGGGATCCGTCGATAGGGCTACATTGATGAGGTTGCATCGACACATGCTTGTCGATGTAGCCCATCGAGTGATTCATTAGTCCCCATGTCAAAACTCCATGATGTGGCTTCTATCATCAACAAAAGTAATAGCATCATTAGCAACCTACTCCACTTAGCCTAGCAATTTAGCACATGATCTAGGGTAGATCTACTCTAAGGTGAGGCATGTAGTACAAACTAGTAGTACGGTCTAGATCAAAATCTGAAAGTGGTCTAGGAGAAACTCTATGAGGCAACTAGCCCCTGGATGAGTCCACATCTACATAGGAAAAAGCAAAAGATCATCTATGATAGGCAATTCATTCATCCTTCCAAGCTTCTTCATAATCATTGGGCCTACATCATAGATTAAAAAGTACATGGAATTAATAATTAAGAGTCTAAGCATCACACCTACCTTGCAAAAAAATCAACAAAAACCAAGAGATATTTTTTGTTAGGGAAGAAAATGCAAAAATCTATAAATGTGAATAAAAATACTTAAAATAATGAAGTATGCATGTACATGTACCTAGGTTAGCATGCATCCCCTTTTCCTTAACTTACTGATCATTAACTACCTCTGATGAACCATGATATCAGGACTGCGATATCAGATCCAACCATGTGATGTCAGATACCCAATATCAAGGCTTGTCTCCTCACCTATAAATAAGAGGTAGCACCCTTGGTTTTCACATTAGATAGTTAGTCCCTTATCCGAACTCTTGTCATTTTTTCCCTTCAGAGTTAAGAATTATTTCTACATGCCCACAGTAGGAGTCATAGAGTGAACGGATCTTTATTCGAGCATTGTGTACCTGAGCACACTTTGTGTACGGCAATAAAGATAAACTTTATGATAAACCTTGTAGCATTCAGAATAGATTAATTAGTGTTAATTATTATTTAATTTTTTCCTAGTTGATTAATTATTTCTCTCACCCTACAACTCTCTTAGTTAAATACACTTAGTATGACGTCTTCGAGCATGAGTGTAGTGCTTGGTAACCCAGTAATGATTAGCATTTGGTAATCCCAACAAAGTTGCACTGGTTAAGGATGTGTACAGAAATTGAAAATAAATACTGGTGCTAGAAGTAATTAGAACTTAGTTAATGAGTAGTTAAATTAGATTAGTTACTTAGTTATCTCTCTCCCCCTCCTTACTAGCGTAGGATATAAAACACATAAAAGCTATAAAAATCATATGCCTCAAGCTTACTTAACCATACAATCGTAACATACAATTAAGTTTGGGAAGACAATGATTAACCAACCCATTATTGTTCTACAAAGGCACATAGGCACT
The DNA here is from genome assembly GCA_015680685.1 of Gnetum montanum. NCBI lineage: Eukaryota > Viridiplantae > Streptophyta > Gnetopsida > Gnetales > Gnetaceae > Gnetum > Gnetum montanum. The sequence goes on along the minus strand of MNCI01010582.1, from coordinate 427,539 downwards.
TAGTCTATGGAATTCAATCGGATCGCACATGAAACGCTCGTATTCGTATGGTTGAGCATAGGGGTACCTCGCCACTCATCATTGGTGTCATTGCTAGGGACTTAATTTTTTGTGTGCTAAGTAGAACTTAGGAAATCATTCACATCATTGGAACAAACCCTTAGGATTGGTTAAGGAAAAGATAATAGTACATTGCACACTGAATAAGACAAGATGTCTTCTTCTTTGCACAAAAGCACTTCACCGCCTAGGACTAACACAAGGAGTAATTGGTGGCATGATACACATGACTTGATCCTCCAATCCCTCAATAGTTTTGTGTGGTATATATTCATCCTAATGAATATGTACCTGAATTTACCTTTATTCTCCATCAAGACGAACAACTATGTTGGTATGACTTGGAAGGTATCATAGTATTACCTCCTGACCATTCAATCCCAAGCATGCTTCTTTGTGCTCTCACACGAATAGGCATGCAACACTTACATGCAGAATACGTTGCGCAGTACTATGATTTGAGAGACTATCATCCCACAGATGCACAACATCAAAGGGATTTGCAACAGGAGAGACACCATAAGTCTTTTAAGGGAAAATGGTCCAAGGATGCCCCCCATGTTTTAAGCAAAATTGAGGGTGATGAACCTGCCTCAAGTAGTCACCCACATAATGATGTTCCTCCCCTTGACTTTAGCCAAGGGGTTGTGTATCAGAACCTTCATTCTAGTATTCATAACCCAAGTACTAATACCAATGGACACAAAGTGTCCAAAAAAAGAACAAGGACACATGACAAAGGTGGGCATTCTGATCATAATCGTGATTGAGGCAAAGACCATTGAAGAGAAGATAGTAGACACCATCATGGTGGTGGTTTTCCTTCTTCTTCACCTTCATCATATCCTCCATCCTCTCCTTCAATGTCTGGACACAACCATAGAGAAATAGATTATGAGGATAAGGGCAAGCAAAGTGGAAGTCACAGATGAAACAACCAAGACAAAGGACGAGGGCACTCTAGGAAATCACAACATAGAAGAAGGAAGAGTAGGGAATAGCGTAGGCATCATAGACACCACGAAAGAGACGATCATGATGAACCCCTACTCGCTACTTGAAGGGGGATATAATGTTGATTCTCAAAATCACTTACAAGCATGTCATGATGCATGTACCTTGCAAAACATAAAGAACAAGTGGCAAAAACTTAAGTTGTTCCCACGGACACTAGTAAAAGAAGTTGAAAGCTGGTACTAATCCTTAGAACCAAAATCCATTCGTAGGTGGAGTACTATGTTAGAATTATTCAACAATAAGTACCAAATGTACTCCCAGGTGTCTAACCTATGAAATAAAATCCAAGAATGAAAACAAGAAAGTCATGAACCCTTGGATGCTACCATGGGTCGCTATTATGCACTATTACATCATTGTCCTGGCCATGGTTATTCACAGCAGGATCAGCTACACCATCTTGTAGATGGGCTTAGGCATGAAACAAGAAGAACCCTTGGGACTTATGCCCAAGGAAGGTTATCTAAGCTTAGGTCCCATCAAATTCATAGACTACTGGAACAAGTTGCTAAGAAAGAAGATGAGCTACAAAAGAGAGAAAGTGGGAAGAATATAACCAAGATCCTTCCCTCTAGAAGAAGGGAGTAAGATTTTGTGAGGATGAGGAAGAATCACCACTCGAAGAGATGGTGAATAGGAAAACCTTGCCTATCCAGAAGTATTAGCAAAGGTAGACCAAATGTGGGACTCCCTAGATAGTAGGTTTCAAACTATTCTCAAAATAGTAGAGGAGTCTAGAGAGCGAGGTAGTGATAATGACAAAAGAAAAGAGAGAGAAGCAGAAAATACACATAACAAGGGTAAGGGAAAAGTTTCTATTATTGAAGAGGTTGTGGACTCAGATACAGATGATGATAATGGATGCAAGATATGTCAATATGACCATCCTAAGGGATGTTTCCCTATGATCTCACATCTATAGAAGTCCGGGGTGTATGCACTTAATCCATGATTAAAGAAACGGTAAACATCCCGACAATTACCTTATCCCCAAGGTAACCCAAGGCAGTTCCACCAACCTTTAATGTATTATCCAAGTGGAACTCCACCACAACTGATTGAGCAACATCAACAGTGGCAGCACCCACAATCATGGGGAATGCCACCACCAAGGCAAAAATATCCTTACCGGTAGCCTAACCCATATGGATATTACGTGCAACATCCAATCTCTCCACGTGACTCTGTTGGTCACATTACTCCTCAACATCACTACCAAGCCCAAAAGTACTATAGGAATCCCTCTCCTAGGGGTGATATTCCACAAGTGTACCATCCTTCAAATCTGGCCGCATCTCTCCCACCAATAGCTCCATTACCACCTGCTCCAGCAATGCAAGGTTATCTCCCTGCTCATCCATAGCAACGCAATGCCACAAGGGCTATTAATCCTCAACCTATTTTTGGTTCTAACAACCATATGAAGAAAAGACCTTTCTTTAGAACCAACAGTTCAACCAAGCCTTTACAACCACAAGCAACTAAGTCATTGGATGTCTATGTATCAAATAAAGCTTCATAGCCCGCTTTGAGCCTAACACCGCATTCAACGCATACGGTCATGTTAACACATGTCATTACCGATTGGATCAAAGCTGGCCACCTTCCCAGGAAATTCTCTGATCCTGGGAGTCCCCTGATATATCTACAAATCGTTGGGAATGGTCCATGCAAAGCTCTTTTGGATTCAGATTCCAGTGTCAACCTAATATCCCAAGAAATGCACAAGGCCTAGAACCTGCCTCCATTAAAAAAGAGAAACATCCATTTAGAGCTAGCTGACCATTCCATCACTGTTCCCTTGGGATTAGTGGAGGACATTGTTACCAATGTTTGTGGATGGTTATATCCAGCTGACTTCCTAGTGATTCAAGTGAACAACAATAAGGGGGATTTCCCAATCATAATGGGAAGGGCATGGCTAAGCACTATCAATGCATGCCTAGCAATTTATGATCTTTCCCTAGAAATATCTAAGAAAAATACTTTCAGAAAGATTTAGAAGAAGAAAGTTCCATGCATCGCATACAGTGACACAGGGTGTAATTGTGTGTAGAGATCATGAGTTGTGCAAAGTTTAACATTGCTTGCATGCAATCAGTGTGCAGAAGTGATCAATATACAAAGGTGCCTATATGCAGTAGCCACATGACAAGAAGACACCCA
>MNCI01010582.1:402373-421431 GCA_015680685.1 Gnetum montanum | reverse complement strand
TTCATGCATCCATAAAATCCTATGGTCTCCCTTAGCTTGGAATTGTACAGTCCCTTTCTCTAATAAAATTATTAATGAATTGGTGGCTAGGTATTTCTCAAACTAAAGAAAGACTCAAAGGATGAAAAGGGTGTGACTTCAAGGGGATTCAATGCATTTGTGCTAGCTATTCTCTTGAGTGTTTGGATGCTTTTTCCTTGGGTTTTCTACCATTTTACCATTCATCAAATATCTGGAAGTTGAGTACATAAAAATAAGTCTTTGCATGGTGTGGTTCTCATGCAAAAAAAAGTGAGAATTCAAAGCACACCCCTTAGACACAATAATGAACTTGGGCTACACACACTGGTTATGGCACTGGAAAGACATGTTACCCATGCCTGAAGGTTCCCTCTAATTAAGGCCCTTTCTCGCTTCCTAATTCTCCATCTCACTCTCCTTAGAACGGTGGTGAATTTTTGTAAAGGCATTCTTGTTACTTTAAGAGGATAGGTTGGTCAAATGTGTTGATGCGAGGTCACTGAATGTGGTTTGTTGAGCTTGGATTTGGAATAAGTTCTACATGGTCACATTAACCATAAAACACACACAAGGGACTTTACACAACCTTGTTCTTGGGTTTCCATTCCATTCTCTCCTCTCCACCTTTCTTTTACATTTTTCACCTCATTGCCAGTTTTATCATTAGTCTATATTTTGGTTGATGCATTATTTTTCCTTGGTAATTTCTTGTGGGTAACTTTTAACTCTTGCTTCCAAATGACATTCCTAGAGCCTAAAGACTCTTTGGTTTATGGGTTTGTCAAGGCATCAAGGGCATGAGCCTCCTTTGGAGAGGACCCACTAACATTCCTTTTTGGTGCATTTGTTAACTTCTTTTCCTTAACGTTTCCTGTAATCAACAATTTTTTGTTTCATCCCCATCCATGACATCCATTTTATTGGTGTTTCCATTGTTTCTTTTTGCCAATCTTTCTTATTCCTTATCTTTCTCCATCCTATCGCTACCGAAGATTCACTCTTAGTCATGGGGGTCCTGGCACAAATTTTTCAATTTTTCCTAATGCCTACACCTTAGGTAGTCACCAGTGTTAAATCTCTAGAATCAGTATCTACCATAACCACAACTCAGCCAATGCACTTTACATCGAGGCAAGGTATCAACTACACTATGATTTATCTACCCTCGCTCATTTGTGACTATGTTGTATGTACAGATGATGATCATACAACAATGGACTGGGCTTGGAGGAAATACTTAGGATGGACTCGAACTGTAGCATTTGCAAAAGGAGCAAGATTGATGCTATGGCTATGGATAAACAACAAAAGGCACAATCTTGGCATCAGCAACAACATGCCTTATTCTTTTTCTCTCTCCTCATTTATGTATAGTGTTCACCTCAGTGGTCATGAACACTAATGCTGTCATGTATTGTATTATTGATCCGTTCACTGAGCATGTTGAGTCTGTCACCTCGTTCCACCATCAATGGTCATTCAGTCAATAATCCCATACCTTCCCAATATTTTGTAAGGAACTCAAGGACGAGTTTTAATTTAGTCATGGGGGTATGATGAACTGCGATATCGGGACCACGATATCACGTCCACAATATCAAGTCTGCGATATCGGATCCAACCATGTGATGTCGAATTCCCGATATCAGGGCCTATCTCCTTGCCTATAAATAAGAGGTGGTGTACTTGGTTTTCACATTAGATAGTTAGTCCCTTAGCCAAACTCTTACCATTTTTTCCCTTCAGAGTTAGAACTATTTCTGCATGCCTGCAGTAGGAGTCATAGAGTAAATAGTTCTTTATTCGAGCATTGTGTACCTAAGCACACTTTGTGTACAGTAATAAAGACGAACTTTATGATAAACCTTGCAGCATTCAAAATAGATTAATTAGCATTAATTATTATTTAATGCTTTCTTAGTTGATTAATAATTTCTCTCACCCTATAACTCTATTAGTTAAATACACTCAGTACAACCGCTTTGAGCATGTGTGTAGCACTTGGTAACCTAGTAACGATTAGCATTTGGTAATCCCAGCAACGTTGCACTAGTTCAAGATGTGTACGGCAAGTGGGAATAGATACTGGTGTTAGGAGTAATTAGAACTTAGTTAATGAGCAGTTAAATTATATTAGTTACTTAGTTATCTCTCTCCCTCTCCTTACTAGCGTAGGATATAAAACACATAAAAGCTATAAAAATCATATGCCTCAAGCTTACTTAACCATACAACTGTGACATACAAGTAAGTTTGGAAAGACAATCAATAACCAACCCATTATTGTTTCACAAAGGCGCATAGGCACTTAGTCCTTGGAATTCGACCGAATCATGAGTGAAATGCTCGTATTCATATCGTTGAGTGTAGGGGTACCTCGCTGCTCATCAACCTCTCTCCTACTTATACATAAAGTCCCTTGAATTAATTTCTAACTTTTCTCTTGGCCTCAACACTTAGAAAAGTTCAAACCTCAAATCTACCTAACATTTGGCCCAAATTTTTTCTTATCTTCCAAATTTTTTAACACTTAGGTAAAATTCTAATGCTTAATAGCATCCCAAAACTTAGCAAAAAGCATCAATACAATGTTATTTTTTGTTCCTTTGCCTTCACATCTGATTTTTGGGTTTGGTTTCAAAGGTAGGAGAGTTTGATTTTCCCATCTTAATCTTAACACTTAGAAAATATCTTACTTTTATTTTTTAATTTTCTATGCCTTAGAAAATTTTACTCTCAACTTTGGCTTTAGTTCCAACTTTAGTTTTTGATCTTAGCATATCTTGTGCCTTAGGAAGTATTAGTTTTGAACACGTTTTCAACCTTTGCACTTGTGGTGATTCTTAACTTAGAAAATTTCTTACTTTTTTCCCATCTTGTACTTAGAGCAATTTTGAACTTGAGTTTCAGTTTAACTAGGTAATTTTCACTTTAAGGTTTTAATTTTTCATGCCTTAGAAAATATTTAGGTTTTAGTATTACCCTAGACATAGAAATTTATTCTAAATCCTCTATCATAGTTTCATGCCTCAAAAAATTGAAATTGGTAGAGATATTTATGATGGCACCAAGGTTCACAAGCCGATTGTGCCAAAGCATGTTGATCAACCATGCCAACTAGCCACACCAAATGGCTACATCTAGGAAAGCTACATAGGAATGTTATCCAATCACACCAAGCATGCTAATCAACCATGCCACCTAGCCAAGTTGAAAGACTACACTGAGCTAATAACACTCAACCGCACCACCTAACTACACTAATCAACTATATCACACCAATAGTTATACCTGGGCTACACTAGCTAGCGGCATTTATGGCACACCACCTATGGTACATCAACAATGCTAACCAGTGATAGGGGTCTAGTTCTTTAAAAAAAAAAGATAGAAACTATTCCTACCATCAATGTCAAGGTATGCCAACTAGTTACGTTAAATAGTGGTATTGACACATGCCAGCTAGTTGTGTCATTTGGCAATGCCAAAGGGTATGAGCAAATGAAAAAAAGGGTTTCATATAAGGAAAGCTATCTTTATTCTTCACTATGATCATACACCATGCACTAATAGTGTTTTGACCATGCTAGCAATGCCACGTGCTTAAGGTGGCTTCCATGATCGCAATGTCACACACATAGGCTAGCTATCATTTCATACACATCACACGCTGGCTGTGCAATGCTGCCTAAATTGCATTGGCCATAGTCCATAGACTATGCATAGCTCATGCCATACTAAAGCTAAGAGAAACCTTTCCACATAAGATTTATCAAAATTGATTAAAAAATATGAAACTTTTTGTTTTGGTCCTAAAGGTACTAGATCTACCCTTGAACAACCAAGACATCTACCCATGCTAGGGCCAAATCTACTTTGAAGGAGCATCAAAACCTTGAACTTTCTTTGCTCTTCCAATTTTTGACATCACGCAATTGCAGGTCATTAGTGGTAGCAAAAACTGCTAGTGTTGGCATTATTCTGCTATGGCACCATGTTGCATGTCATAGTGGCAGATGCCAATGGGTACCTCTTTATTGGTCTAGCTAGCATGTACCACTGGTATCAATGGTAGGTAACCTCCTCTCTTCTTTCTCCCTTCTTCCCTATCCTCATGCATGAAAAATCAAAACAAAAAAATTACAAGGTTGGATCCAAAGCTTTCCTTAGTAAAGCTAGCACATGGTTGGTCCCCTCCCTAATGATTTCCTCCACTTGTTTGCCTATTCAATGATGGATCTCACTTGCCTCACTTGTATGTGCTATTTCTAGGCCTTATCACTCACCTTCTCACATCTTGCATGTTAGTGTCTCTCATCACATGGTGCCATCACTCCACTCATTGGTAGGCATAACACAAACATGAACTCTATCTCTTCTTTTACTTTCTCCACATGCTCTAAAGCCAAAATGGCTTACTTTTTTCTCTTCTCTTACTTTTATCTTCCTTCTTTCTTTCTTTTCAATTTTTTTCTATACCATAAAATTTTTTAACTCTCATCATTCCTATAGTTAAAAAAATTTTCTAACTTTTTCTCCATTCCAAGCCTTAAGAATTTTTTTAACTTTGCTCTCAACTTTACATCATTGGAAATTTTACTAACTTTCCTTTCTCCTCATACCTTGAAACTTTTCTAACTTTTCCTCCATGCGCAAAAACCTTCTCCCTAATAAAAATTTTCTAACTCCTCTTCTTCATCCTTCTACCTTTGAAATTCTTCCTTCCTTCTTCCTTCCCTACCTAATCTTACAAAACAATTTAACTTCCATATTTCCTGAAGTTAGAAAACTTTCTAACTTTTCTTCCTTGTTAAACTTAGAAAATTTTTCTAACTCCTATATCCTTTCTTATTTGAAAATTTTCTAACTCTCCTATCCTTCTTGAACATAGAAAATGTTTGAACTCTTTCTCTATACTTAGAAAAGTTTCTCATCCTTTCCCTAAACTTAGAATTTTCTTCCTGTCTCTTCCTTGAAAAATTTTAAAATTTTTCTTAACTTTTTCTATTTTGTACAAGCAAACTTAAAATTTTTCTAACTCATTTTTTTAGTTTAATCTCATTTTCATGTAACTATTACTTTCTTCATCATGCTCTATAGGCCATGAATCTTAACTTACTTCATCATTTGCATGAACCACTTAAATTAGAGGGATCCCATGGTCGCATCGCTCAACCTCTTAATGAGAATTTGAAAAAATTTTCATCTTTGATCCCCTACAATCTATCATCTCGATCTTTGATATCACTAAGAAAGAATCAATCCCTCATACTAATTTTTCCTTTTTAGATTGCAAACTCATTTTGACTAATGATCCATTGCTAAGCTCACTATAAAAACTACCAAAATGAAAAATAGATCCTACAACTAGGTAAAGCTACTCAATGACATTAAAGAAGCCATCCTACAAGTATGTAGTAAGGATCAGTAAGTATACCCTATGCCCAACCATACCAATTATAAGCATTCAGGCATAATTTGATCGAATTCTACAAACCTTAAGTTCCTAAGTATGATAGTTCTAAGAAGTGAAATCTAATCATGATGATCATTGTCTTTCCAGCTACACTTGTGAATCTTAGTTGTATGGTTAAGTGTAATTGGGGCACTAATTTTTATTATTTTATATTTTATCTACCTATGATTGATAACAAGTTGAAACTCAATTTATTAACCAATTTAACTAGTCTAATTGCTAATTAATAACTAACTAGTCTAACATAAGCATCCAATCCCACTTTTCGTGCACATCTTGAACACATATAACGTTGTTGGGTTACCAAATGCTAAGTGTTGCTAGAATTACCAAGCGTCATGCTCATGCTTGAAGCAATTATACTTATGTGCATAATTAATTGCTATTTAATATAGCTAGCTTAATTTACCTTAATTACTTGGAAACATTAAAAGAAATTGCACAAAATATTAAATTTATGAATAAAATATTTAAGCTAGCTAAGGTGCTACAAGGTTTATTAGAAAGCTTGTCTTTATTGCCACACACATTGCAGTGCTCAGGTACAACAGTGCTCAAATAAAGATTCGTATACTTAATGACTCCTACTGTGTGCACTTTGGAAAATATTCTAACTTTGGAGAAAAGAAACTATAAGAACTCTACTATGCTATGACAAAACTATCCCCAAACCATGTGCCCAAGAATTATATTTATAGGCTAGCACACATCCTGTGATATCAGATATCTGACATCACTTCATGGGCCCCAATATCTTATTTGTTCTTTTGTCAATGATCAATTGTTCACCTTTGAAACCTTCTATCATGTTTTTGTTGATCTTTTGATTTGTAAAACCTATAAGAAAAATGGAGAACAAGGATGTTTGTGTGGTTGTTGTGTTTATAGGACTAAGACATGGAGACCACAATGAGAGCCCAAGGAATGACATCTACAAAGAGATGTCAAATGTGGAGACCACAGTGACCTACTAAACATAAATGAAGACTCTACAAATGAGAGCTACAACAAGATGTCAAAGTGAAGAAGCAAAGACAAAGATGAGTTCCAAAGATCAGGGATAAGCAGCCAAATTAATGAAAGAAAGCCTTGAGAAGCAAAGCTCAAAAACTAAGAAGACGTCTACAAGAAGCAAAAGACATCTTGGCAAAAGTACAGAGGAACCATAAAAGTTGTCTTGCAAAAATAGTAAATGTCTACTATTTGGAAAAGATGGCTACATGTAGACATCTCCTTTAAGACGTCTCTCTTGGATGTGAGACATCTACCCTAAATTTAGGTCTAAATAGTGAAACATCCCAATTTTGAAGAAGACATCTTCCATAGCCATTAGATAGCTATTGCATGAACTCTAAGGTGATTTTGGAAACATCAAGGCTATAAGAAGACTTCATTCTCTTGGGGAATGTGAATGTTTTGTGTGCAAGCATGTGTCAACATTAAGAAATCATTGTGTACTATTTTTGTGTACTTCGTTGTACTATCTATTGTACTGTTGAAGTGATCAATTGTGTTGTACCTCAAAGTACAAGGACTAACAAATCAATTGTATCCTTTCCTTGTAATTCTTGTTTCTCTTTTGTTGCCCTACAGGGTTTGATATGCTTCTTGCAAAAAGGCATTGTCCTTGAGCTTGATGGGATCTTGCAGGATTGAGTGTTGGTGTACCACCATAATACTTCAAAGTGGAGCTCAAGTTGTAAAGGTTGTCAAATCCTAGAAACCACTTTCTAAGCTTGTTGGAACCTTGTGGGGATGAGTGTATTCATGGCATTGAATCACTCCAAAGAAAATTTTAGAGCTTGTATAGGGTATGGTACCCTTCAAACCACTTTTTGAAAGAAACAAAGTCTAGAGATGTGCAAGTGATCTACCCTTCAAGTGTGGGCTATCCAAGTTGGGGAACCATGCTAAAATTTCTTGTGTTATTTGTAGCTAAAAATTTTAATTTGGGAAACTTATTCATTCCCCCCGCCCCCACCTGTTAAGTTCTACAATCCTTAAGTAGTATCAAAGCTTGGTACTCTTGCTTCTTTACCAACTAGTTCTACATCATCTTTAAGAGTGAACAATGGAGGGAACCTCGTACACAAAGCCACCCATGTTTAATGGATTTGACTTTGCCTATTGGAAATTGAGGATGTAGGGCTTCTTTGAATCTATGGAGTTTGAAGTTTAGGAATCCATTCTTGAAGGCTACACACCACACGTTGATGGCACAATAGGAGCCATCAAGCCTCATAACAAATAGACACAAGATGAAAAAGATAAGTTCATGTTGGATTCAAAGGCCAAAAATTATTTATATTGTGCTTTGAATAAATCTAAGTTTAATAGAGTAGCTGGATGTAAAATGGCCAAATAAATTTGGCAAACATTAGAAGCTACTTATGAAGGAATGTCTATAGTTAAACAATCTAAATTTTTAGTTTTGCAAAGTGAGTATGACAAGCTAAAAATGAGAGAAGGAGAGAAAATAAAAGATTATTTTTCTAGAGAAAATGATCTTGTTGTAGCCAATAGAGGTACATGCATAGAAATGCCTAAGAGTGATGTCATAATAAAAATGATTAGAACTCTCCAGCTGGAATTTAGACCAACGGTCACAGCCATGGATGAAATCAGAGATTTTTCTCTAGAATTAGCTACCAAGAAAAAGAAACCTATAGGGTAAGTTGTGAGTAGCAAAGAGGAGATAGCTCTTTTCTTTAGAGGACTGCAAAGACTCATGACAAAAAATGGCAAGCTCTTTAACCAACAAAGAGGGAAGAAAAGAAATTTTTAAATACTAAGCTTGATGCTTTTCACACTGAATTAAAGGGATAAATCTTAGACATAAATGATAAGATTCAACAACTAACCTCTTTAAATAAGGTTTGCAGAAATTTTCAAGAAGGATAGACTCTTGAAAAACAACCAAAGAATTTAGAGAAAGTCTAATAGGAGGATACAAGCTCAAGCTCAGGCATAGTTAGGTTTGATAATGTCATTCATGAGGAGAATACTTTATTTATTCATAAAATTTATGATAGTAAACAAAACTTTGGTTATTCTCATTATGATCAAAATAAGATTGATGCTTGGTTTTGTCAAAAAAAGTTTTGGTAAGGATATTCTACAGATAGCAGTAACTGAAAATGAAAAGAAGTGGAGAACTAAAAATTTCCTCAAAGAGATGGATGATAAAATAAGTGATCAAGGACTTATTCATAAAAAACATGAATAAATAGAGTCATCATGCAAAAGATCTAATAAAGAACCAAAAGGTAAGAGGGTACTTCATGATAGACAACCTCATCTCAAACTTCATTAGTCCTCTTCCTCTCAATTACTAGCAAGGTAAGTAAAGGGAAGTTTCTATCTCCTTGCTTGCTAAATTTTGTATCAATATTTAATTTGGAAAGTCTAAATTATTTTTGATATGTGCTTACTTTATGGGATGTTATTCTAGATTAGCTCTTATAGGAGAATTTTTTTGGTATCTTTTATGTACACATGAACTTGATGGAAATTGGATTTATGGAAGTTTGTGGTGTGGCACTTCTAATGAATTTAGTGTAAATCATCATTTGGTTTCCTATCTTGGTTTTTGGCCTTTAACCCTTGCATGTAATTCATGGTCTAAAAACTTTGTGATGAACTATTCATTATTTATTATGCTTTCCTAAGATATCAAAGCTCATTTCTTTTGGAATATTTAAGCATTTGAATTGGTACTATTGGTAAAATTCATGAATCTTCTGAAGATACATTTTTTAAAGTACTATCAATATTACTAATAGGAGACTCTAGTCTTCATACTTAATCATATTGTTGCTTGGTAGGAATAGTACCTTCATGATAACAGAGCTTTGACATTCACCTTTGACAAGAACAAGTTGATCCAAAAGAACTCAAAGGAACCACTAGCATTTGCACATACGTAGGGGAAGTATGTTCTTAATCATCAATTATCATCCATGAGGCCACCAGATTAGGGGAGTCTTTTGAGATCTTCACCAAAAGATACTCAAGCAACAAGACATTCCACTCCATCATCCTTAGCTAAAATTGACCAAGGAAGAGCTTATTAATTTGGTAATGTTTTCCAATAAAAGTAAAGACTTCTTTAAAAAAACCTTACCTAAAGATGCTCTTTTTGGTGTAAGCTCCTACACTTTATATGAATCTACTTATTATCTTTATGTTAAAGATATAATATTTGACATTTTGTATGTTGAGACTATATCATTTTAAGCACCAGAGGCCCTTGTTGCAAATATTTCTCAAATTAGAAGATCTTAGTGTTCAATGGAAGATTGGAACTAAAACAAGTATTCATGATCTCTTTTGGTAAGAAATGAGATGTGTGTGTGTGTGTGTGTGTGTGCACGCGTGCGCTTTTGATTTTTGGTAAAAAGATAGTTGGTGGTCATATAAATAATTGCTTGATCTTTTGATATAATTAGATATCTTTCTTTGTCTTAAAAACTTGAATTTGCATGTTATAACTACCCTAAAATTGCTATACTTTATCAGATTATTTCAAAAGGAGGAGAATATTGAATAATTCTAAGTACTAGTCTTTATTACTAATGGGTTACTGACTCAAAGATAGGTTGTATGATCTTCAATGCTAAAATTTTGTCTTTGGATTTCAACTATGAGAGTTGTACCTAATTTTTGTATAACATTCTATGTAAACAAATAAGGGCCAACACTTATTTGGTTTGACATCATCAATCCTATACTATCAATGCTAAGTGATGTGTACTGTTTAATTGCTTGTTCTTCCTTGATAATGATGTTTACATCTATAGCATTCTCAAGTCCATATGCATTTCTTATGATTGTTTGCAACTCTATCTTCACTCCATTTTGATGATGTCTAAAAATGTAAAGAATTATGTCTTGATTTAACATGGTTGATTTTGCATTAGTGTGACTTGACGACTGATGTTCGATGCTTTTTGGAGGCTACTAACCTATTTTTTTAAGTTTTGAACATCACCAAAAAGGAAGAGATTGTTGACCTTTTGGTATGTCAAACCCTTAAAGAAATGGAGAACAAGGATGTTTGTGTGCTTGTTATGTTTATAGGAAAAGCACATGGAGATCATAAGGAGAGCCCAAGAAATGACATCTACAAAGAGATGTCAAATGTGGAGACCACAAGGACCTACCAGACATAAATGAAGACTCTAGGAATGAAAGCTATGATGAGATGTCAAAGCAAAGACTACAAGAACTCAAGTGGGAGTAAAGACAAACATGAGTTTCCAAGATCAAGGATGAGCCAAATCAATGAAATAAATCCATGGGAATCAAATCCCAAAAACTAAGAGGATTTCTACAAGAAGCAGAAGATATCTTTGTCAAAGTAAAAAAGAACCAAAGAAGATGTCTTGCAAAAATAGTAGACGTCTACTATCTAGATATGACATCTACATGTAGACATTTCCTTGAAGATGTCTCACTTGGATGTGAGATGTCTATCCTAACTTTAGGTCTAAATAGTGAGACATCCCAATCTTGAAGAAGATGTCTCTCTTAGTTGTTGAATAGCCATTGTACAAATTCCAAGGTGATTTTGATAACATCAATGCCATAAGAAGACTTCATTCTCTTGGGAAATGTTAAACTTTTGTGTGCAAGTGTGTGTCAATATTAAGCAATCATTGTGTACTATTTTTGTATACTTCATTATACTATCTATTGTACCGTTGTAGTGGTCAATTGTGCTATACCTCAAAATACAAGGACCAGCAAATCAGTTGCATCCTTTCCTTGTGATTGTTATTTCTCTTTTGTTGCCTTGTAGGGTTTGATGTGCTTCTTTTAATAAGGAATCATCCTTGAGCTTGTTGGGATCCTATGGGATTGAGTTTTGGTGTAGCACCAAAACACTTCAGAGTGGAGGTCAAGTTGTAAAGGTTGTGGGATCCTAGAAACCACTTTCTAAGATTGTTAAGACCTTACAGGGTTGAGTGGATTCATGACATCAAATCACTCTAGAGCGGATCTTAGAGCTTGTACAGGGTGTGGTACCCTTCAAACCACTTTTTAAGAGAAACAAGTTCCAAAGGTGTGTAAGCAATCTACCCTCCAAGTATGGACTACCCAAGTTGGGGAACCACGTTAAAATTGATCATGTTCTTTGGGGTTGAAAATTTTAATTTGGAGAACTTATTCATCTGCCCCCCTTTCTAAGTTCTACAATCCTCAATTTTATTATTTGTTTTATCCTTATATACTCTTTCAAGGTTATTCCATACTTACTAGACAAGTGAGATAATGGCCCACTAAGGCCTAAAACTAGCAAGATAATGGCCCACTAAGGCTTAAAACTAGCAAGACTGTGGCCTTTCAAGGCCTTAAACTAGCAATATCTTGGTCTGTCAAGGCCTAAAATTGGCAACACCATAGCCTTCCAGGGCCTAAAACTAGTGGCCTACTAAGACCTAAAACTGGTGAATTTGTGGCCTTCCTCTTATCTCCCTTATGTGCACATTGGGACCTATTTGCCTTATCACATTATTCATAATTTTGACATTAAAACTCATGTCTCTTTTACATTTTTTACATTTTTCATCTCATTGTCAAATCTTATTTCATAACCTTGTTATTTTAACTCATAGCCTTTACACAAGAAATTTAAAGCATACAAAAATATAAAACATAAAGAAAACCAAAAAAATTTTTAGCCAAAAAAATAGCTATAGTCACACTGTATGACATAAAATAATAATAAATGTTCATATCCATAGTTGCACTGTGCAAAAAACTACAACAAAAAAGATACACGATCTCTGTTGCCATTATAGACAAACAAAAACAACTACAACAGTGATACAACAAAAAATATATAACATAACATGTCCATTAGTAGCAACACTAAGCTATGGAAGGAAGATGAGAAATGTCACCAAGCTGTCATCTTAGTCTAGCCATCATCTTATTCCCAAATGCTTAAAGCCTGTAAATAAGTAAAACATTTAACCATTAGAACATGTATTAGGATTAAAACAAATAAAATAGAAAAATTTTACAAATTTTACAAGAGAAATTAAGATGCAACTTAGCCAAAATTCATAAATACAACTACACTTGACATAAAGCTTAAATCCTCCACACATTTGGAAATGCAAAAACTCAATATCTACATGTATCCAATTGCAAAATTACAACTACAACTAGTTGATATCATTATATTTATTGTAATCATAGCAACACTTGTGATAAAGCCTATTTTTCATAAGTCACAATATCGTATCTACGATATCACATCTACAATATCATATCTATGATATCGTAGCCCTGCATATGTCATCATTGATGCGATGTAGAGCATCCTCATCAACACTATAAATACCAACCCTTGATCATGTTAAATAAGGAACTTGCATTCAACACTTAGCAAAATTCTTACAATTTGTTTTCATAACCTAGACTTAGCAATAGAGTGAATGCCCGTAGTGTCATGTTGAACAATAGTATGGAATCTTTATTTGAGTAAATTGTACTTGGATAGAATTCATGGCCAAAAATAAAGATTGAGATTGTTCTTCACCATTGCAACATTACACTTAGTTTCTTTATTTTTACTTAGTCATTTTCCTTAGTTTAATTTTTATTTATTTAATATGTTTACTTTAGTTTAGTTCTTTACATTTTCTAAGTACCTTACTTTTTCCATGTTCATTAGTAAGGTGAAGTAAGTATAATTGGTTTCAAGTGTTAAGTGTAATCGTTTGATAGCCTTGTAGTGACTTAGCCTAATTCACTCAATAGTAACTTCACATCGTAGTCCCAATAATGGTTACATGAGCCCATGACGTGTACAGAAAACCATGAATGAATGCTTATTACCATAGGCTAAAATAGATTTACATTTTAGTTATTACTTAGACTTAGACTTTATCCTCATTTTCATTATGGAGACACTTAGGAGTAATTTGAACCTACAACGTCATAATATCATATACCTTGCTGAGAATTAAATCATACTACTCACATATTACTAACTCAAAATGAGAAGACAATGATGATAAACCATCAATCACTAGTGTACTTACATTTTCCATCCATGGATTATGATCTCATTGCACATGAATGCTTGTGACTTGTATGGTAGAGTGTTGGAATACCCAGCCACTCATCAACTTGACTTTCTAGCCACATGACATTCATCCAGTTAAAGCAATTGTATATAATTATGTTATCAGCCATTGCTATCAAGTTAGGATCTTGGTAATATTATAGAATTTTAGACATTGAAATTATTCAAGCTTATGCATGGGGTTACTTATTTGATGTTATTACAAACATTGTTGGTTTAGTGGTAGCTATGCTTGCCAATAGGTTCTACTAGTGGACTAATCTAGCGGGTGTAATTGTACTTGTCATCCAAACTATAATGAACTAGTCAACCCTCAATTTTTTGCAAAATCATCCTCTTTGGCAAGAAAATCTACAAGACCAATAAACTTGCATATCACAGAAGGTCAAGTTACAAAGAAAAAGAACCCAAATTCGATAAGAGATCATTGCAGAATCCTTCTACAAAGAAGTCTGGTAGAAGCCTAAGGCATAGCCCTATTCATGCATATTACAAACCTATGATGAACATTCATTCACTATAGGTACTCAGGATCTACAAGTAGTCTTCCATAACAATTCCTATGCTGAGAATGGAGCCCAAGTTCTACCAATGATCAAACAAAAATAAAATAAAATAGAAATTTCAGCCATACAGCATCTAGGCTATGTAGGCCTACCTGGGGCTACACTTCCTTGCACTACGCAACCCCCCAAGTAGTTAATGAGCAACAAGGTACCCCTATGCTCAACCATACGAATCACAAGTGTTCACACATGATCCAGTCGAATTCCATGGATGGGACTAGTTGTGGTATCTAGATCATTATGCTCTGATTGTAGTTCGTTGTCTTCCCACTTGGACTAGTGGTAGCTTTGTCATGTATGGTTTAGTCTAAAGTGAGGCATATGATGTTATCTAATTCTATGCTACTCCTAATAACAATAAAAAGGTAAATTGATTAAGCTAATGGACAATGGAAAGTGAAATCTAACTAGCCTATGTGTGATAGGTATCTTCCCTTAATCATCTGTATATGTCTTGGACTTCGTGAGACTACTTCTGGGATTGCCAATCATATGTCACTAGGTGTGCCAAATAATACACTACTGGATTACCAAGTACTTCCACTTAAATGCTCATGATTAAGGCATACACATTTTGCTTAATAACAGGAATAGTAAATAACAATAAATGAAAATGTTTAAC
This sequence comes from Gnetum montanum, assembly GCA_015680685.1. Lineage (NCBI taxonomy): Eukaryota > Viridiplantae > Streptophyta > Gnetopsida > Gnetales > Gnetaceae > Gnetum > Gnetum montanum. The sequence continues at coordinate 406,648 of MNCI01010582.1, read as the reverse complement.
TAAAGAAAATAGTAAATAATCTAAGTGGATGTTGTAATGATGGGAGTAATCACAATCTTTATTTCCAATCATGTAACATGTCCAAGTACATCACACTCAAACAAAGGTGTTGTACAATTACAAACATCACATTGTGGGCATTTAGAAAATATTCTAACTCTAGAGAAAACAAACTGTAAGAGCTTTGCTACTTTGATTGAAAACCTATATGAAAATCATGAGCCCAAGTGCTATATTTATAGGCCAATGTAAACCCTTGGATGGTGGATACTTGACGTCACATCAAGTCCCCAACATCGAATACCCAACATTGGAGAGACAAAGAAACGTGTTTCATCATACCCCCACAACTAAATGAAAACTCATCCTCGAGTGAAGAAGAGAAGGAACAAGTTCCTTACAAAATATTAGGAAGGTATGTGATTATTGACTAACATACAAACTGACTAGATGGAACAGACAAACTTTGAGTGCCCAAGTGTATGGAGTTACAATTTTTACAAAATTGGGTGTTCATGATAAGAGAAGTGAACCCCTAGGATAAACCCAACATCCAACACCTCTTGGTAGCTGAAGAGTAAGAGAGAAGATCCAATGATCATGAATGGTCTACATCATGTGGTACTATTACATCATCCTTGATGAAGATAGTCCCACTTCCAATCCATGCTTCCCACTACAATCACAATAGAATCATGAATTAGTATGCAATGTGTAACATATAGCTTTCAAATGCCTTATCTCGTCAATGGTTACACTTGCCTAGGTTATGATTTTGGTAGATTGATTCCTTTAGTAGTGTTAGTGGGGAGGCTGACAAATAGGGTAAAATAAATAAGTAGTCCATTAAATTTGAAAAAGTTCAACACAAGAAAATATTTGAAGAGGGTGTAACAATTCACAACAATAAAAAGAAAAGTTCACTAAAAATTTTTGTGAAGATGTGTACAATTGGATGTCATTGATGGGGTAAACAAAAAGATTTGATTGTAAGAGTATCTAAGGGTAAAAAACTTAACTAACCCAACCAAAAGATATGCAAGTGAGTCCTTCCCAAAGTAAGCACAAGCCTTTTATGCCCTTGCATAACTTCAAACCAAAGAGTCTGTGGGCTCTATGGATGATTAATAGTTATGAAAGGTTAAGTATAAAAACCTAAAAGAAACTACCTAAGAATTTTGACACATAAAATCAGGACATCGATAAGAACATGACACTAGCTGTGAGGTGAGAGATGAAAAGCATAGATGGATGAGAGAGAGTGGAATGGAGTTCATGATTAAGGTCACATGAAGTCCCTTGTGGATTTTATGGTTAAATGACTTGATAAGATCCATAATTAGTCCAAACCAAAACCAACCTTGTTCAGTGACTTCACATCACCATTATAAGTCCAATCCATCCCCCTAAGATACAAGAGTGCTCCCACAAAACAACCACCATTCCTTATTAAAGAAGAAAAGAGAAGAAGGAAGTGAGAAAGGGCCTTAGTTAGAGGGGACCTTTAGGCATGGGTAACATGTCTTTCTAGTCCCATAACTAGTGCTTGTAGCTTGTTTCTTTTGTCTAAGGGGTGTGTTTTGAATTCTCATCATCTCTTTTTTTCTTTTTTTCTTTTTTTCTTTTTGAAATAGGAACAACACCATACAAAGACATGTGTTTATTTTGTCTAAGGGATATGCTTTGAATTCCCATAATTTTTTTAATGAGAACCACACCATGAAAAGACTTATTCAACTTCCTTTTATTGGTCAACACAAAATTGCAAGAAATCCATAAAAACACACATGCCCCCAAGCAAACAAAAAGGCACAAAGAATACAAAATCCCCTTGAAATCACACCCTATTCAAACCTTTAGATCATTTCCAATTCCAAAAACTACCAAAGTCACAAATTTGTTAAATTTTTATTAATGAAAAAGGAACTGCACATTTCTAGAATAAGGAAAATGATAGAGTTTGTGGATGGGTGGATGTTGGGGACTCACTACTTATTACATGAAAAATAAACCATGTCCTAATCATCCATAACAAAATTCAAAGCTAGAATCTAGACACAAACAATCAAATAATAAAATAGTACATGCCACTATCAAACAATGCATTACCACTTTACCTGGCACTTATTAACAAAAAGTTACAAAATCACAGCAAAATAAAATAAAGAAAATATAAAAGAAAGTATAAAATTTTCAAGAAATAGCAAATGTACTAACAATGGTGTAAAACAAAAATTAGAAAATATTAATAACATGAAAACAAGAAGACGTAAAATAAAGAATGTGTAACATAAGAAGATGTAAAACAAAAAGGTGAAAAACACTTAAAAATTTCAAAGCTTAGTATTGGGGGTAACCCCCACAACTAAAAATTTGGTCATGACAAGGATTAATAAGTGGATAAATAAGATTCATGCATGTATGAAGTATTGGTAACCGTTCATGCCCTAGCCATTAGGTGTCTATTGGTGGTGTGGTGGCTGGGTAGAAAAATCATTGGTCGCACATGTGATTGTTAAATGTATGGTGGGTTAGGGTATGAGATTTGTTAATGTTATGGATTTCTAGCCCATGATTGCACCCTTGATCATGATATGGTATGCATGAATTTGTTTGTCCTCCCACACTATTAGATTCATTGTTTGGATTTGGGATTGGAGTAATGATGGATGGTGGTCAATGTGTAGGATAAAAGGATAGTGGTAGTGAAAAGGGAGGTGTTACACTAGATTTTCATTGTGTTGGCTCGAATGATGTGGTGGGTCCATGCATGGTTTGCTTCGGCTTACAGCCTTTCCTCTAGAAGGGGCATTTCCTACATTGTAGTTGAGACCTTCTAGTGTCAGCATGTCTATGCACATTTGTAGCACAAGTGGAATTTTTTTGTTAATATTATGGTGTGAAACCCTCTTATGTTCTTGGTGGTGGCATATAATGAGGTGGAGTAAGCAAATATCAAGGGTAGGATGGATGGTAACAAGTGCGAGGTGGTGATCCTTCAAGGGATTTCATGGGTTGATGGTACTCAAGAGAGTAGTGGTGGTGATTTAAAATAGAGGATGTAGAACTAGTTGGAAAAATAGGGTGTTCAACATAATATCCATGTAGTTTTAGCTAGTAGGAAGGATAGGTCTAATTTGGTGGTGGCCTCCCCCACAATTATGGTCATTTCCATTACGGTTGATGATCGTGTTGAGGCTAGTAATAAGTCCTCCTAGGATGGTACAATCCATGGTGGGACTATCTATGATTACTTTGTGGGAGAGGAAATCTCATGAGCATGTATTTTTGCACAAACTTTGGATTTAAGACACCTACCCATTACTCATGTAGATGCAACAAGACTAGGCAATGGCCCTTTGGATGGTCATATATGTAGATGTCGCATCAAGTATCTTTGTCTATGGTTAAGTCTGTAGCCTCACGTTCTTTAGTCATTTTTCCTATTTGCTTAAAAGTGTTCCTAGCTTATTTTGCATGATCCTATCCTTGACCTTCTCAATGAGAGTTGTAACATTTTCATATATCCATTTCAACATCCTATTAAACTTTGCTTCAAGTTCATCAATAGACTTTTGTATCAACAAGGTTTGTTATGGGATCACCTTATCAAGAGCAGTTTCATCCTCCTTACCATAGATCTGGACTTCCTTCTATTGAAGATATGGGTCTCGTTAATATTTCTTGACATTCTTCCATTTGTGTATCTCTCCTTCTTCTTTTTCCACATGTTCGATTAGCTCTTTGATCTAATGGGCTTGGAGATCATATAAGTGCCTTGAGGCATACATCCCAACGGTCTCTCATGTTTCATTATGAAGCCCATCTATGATGTGACAAAGTTTCCTTTCCTAGGAGAAACCATGGCTTGGGCATCTATTCAATAAGGCATAATATGTATCTAAGGCCAAGTCTAAGGATTCATGTTGTTGTTGCTTCCATTCTTGGATATGTAAACTCAGGTTGGACACCCTCACATAGTGATGAGTGGCAAGGTAGCCCTACACTCAACCATATGAATCCGAGCATTTCACGCATAATCTGGTCGAACTCCACAGATGGGCTAGTTGTGGTATCTAGATGGTTACTCATAGATCATAGTTCACTATCTTCCCACCTGGACTAGTATTAGCTTTTTCATGTATGGTTTAGTTCAAAGTGAGGTGTATGATGTGTTCCTACACTAATGCTACTCCTGGAGATAATGGAAAATAATATGAACTAAGCTAGGAGAGAGAAAGTGAGAGAGAATCTAACTAGCCTAAGTGTGATGAG
>MNCI01010582.1:334274-401967 GCA_015680685.1 Gnetum montanum | reverse complement strand
CAGTGGATAGGAATGGGATTATTGACTGGTGAGAATGGGTTCATGTCGCAGTCTGGAATCAAAACAAAATTGAGACACAGCACAAAGAATGCAAAAAAAAATCCTATAGCTACAAAATTGATGGAACTGATGTAGGTCCTGGTGGTGGTGGCTCCTCCATGGGTGCCTTTTCCTTATCTTGTGCTCCAGGTCTTAGGACTTGATGGCGTTGAAGTATGGCCTAGAGTTTTCCTCTTCGGTTCGGGGATCCTATGTCGTCCATGCTAATGTTCTAATGTTTGATGAAGTCGGCACCTCCCATGGGCATGGCAGTCGCGGGAACATTTGATTGGCCTTAACATTTTATGACGCAAATAGCTATCATTCCTCTTCATAGGCTTGGGCCTTGACCTCTCCACCTTTTTCTTGGATAGATTATGCAGTAACAAGTGTTCCATGATGGATGCTGAGTGATTGTGCCTCCTACTTTGTATGTTCTACATGAAGTCTTTGGCCTCTGCCTCCCCCTGGTCATTCGGTTACAACTTGAGAAGGTCCTACTTGTTCTCTTCTTTTAGGGGGCATCTATAATCACACAAAGATCAATTGTTAGTAAGGTTATTAAAAAAAGTTCAATGATTTCATACCTTACTCATTTCCTTTAATAAATGTTTAATTCTTTGCTTAGTGTGATTTTAGAGTTAGAAATTGTTTTTCAAGGAAGTTGCCCTAAAATTTTAATGTCAGACCTGGTTTGTTTAGGTGACACATAAAAGGACCTGGTTTTGATGAATGTTTGATAAAATGATGGCAAAGGAAAGAATATATTTGGTAATGAATTACTCAAAGGGTATAAGATGATGTGGTAGTATGCAACAAGTACAAATTGTTAAAGTCACGCAAGTGGGTCCTCCCCAAAGCAGGTTCCAACCTATAATGCCCTTGCATAACCACACCATAAAATGTCTATAGGCACTAGAAGGGTTAAATGTAATCCATACCAGTTTCACAAAACACACACATGTAGATACCATTGGAATGAGGTAAGAATTCTACGCTATATGAGACACAAGCTACAATTACATGAACAGTGAGATGAGACAGACTATAGAAGGGATTGTAGAGATTGGGACATGAGGTAACTGACCCAGGGCACAGTGAATCCTACTTGTAAAGCATGATTAATGTGTCATTAACCCTTCATTCCAAGATTAGGACCAAGTTCATTCCTTTGATCAGTGACACCGCATTGTTTCATCCCATGATGAGTGACTATGAGAGTACCAGAACAATAAGGCATATGATCACTTGGCATTTTGTTCAAGGGAGGAGTGATTTTTTCTTTGTGGCATTTTCTTTGTTGTTGTTTTCTTCTTTTTTTTAATTGCTGAATCCAAAGAAGCCGCCAACCTTTAGGCATGGGTGCATGTCTTTCCAGTGGGACCCCCTATAATAGCATTGGATTTTTAAGTGCCTTTTGATTACTCTTACTCCCATTTTGCATAGATCTACAAGGATCCTAGTACAACCACATTGCATGATAACTCTCACAGATCTCACCAAAGAGAATCCACAAGTCCCCTTGAAGTCACATCCTAATCGTTCCCTCTTGATCCATCCTTCTTCATTCTAGGTACAATGAACACAAAATTAATTTTAAGTTTTAAGAATGTCAATAATATCACTGTACCCTCGAATAGAACCTCTTATTTGTAGAATGGATGAGTGGGTGTAATGGGCTCATTGTCCAAATAATTGATAGTTCGAGACTCGATAACATAGAACACACCTTAACCAACAAGCCACATGAGTGTTTTATTCGTAGGTGAGATTACTTGTAAAAAGCTAAAAAGATAAAAAGACAAAAAGACAAAAAGATAAAACAAGAAATTAAAAGATGAAAAAATGGAAAACAAAAAATGTAAAATTAAAGAAAATGAAAAATATTTATTAATCCTGCTTGTTATTAAAATAGGGGATATCCCCCATAACTAAATGGTTGGGCATGGCAAGGATTAATAAATGAAAGATGAGGATCCTTGCATGTTGGAAACATTAAAACTTGGTCATACTTACCCCGTTGGGGTTCACACACTTGATTATAGTGAGCATAGTGGGGCAATTTATGAGATGTGGTTCCCAGATAAAAAGTTGACCCACTATAATATTTGGGACCGTAAGATGATATGCAAGGATGTCACTCTCCATGGCTATATTCATTAGGCCATATGGTTGTTGGAGTGTTAATTGGTGGCCCTGATGAGGTGACATGAGGCATTGGGTTCGAAGAGAAGGATGCACCACAGTGTTAGACTTGTGCTGAGTTGAAGAATGCAGTGGCCTCGGAACTGTGTTGTCCCTTCCTATCGTCATGTCTAAAGAAGGGACGCTTTCAATGTTAAGGAGGTCTCTCACTACTATTGGCAATAGTAGCACAAGTAACGTTCATGGGTTGTTGCTGTGGTGCAGACACTTCAAGAACAGTTGGTGGCGATGTAGAAGGAGGAAAAGGATGAGAATGTTGAAATTTGGGAGAATTGTAAGGTACACAAAGCGATGGTTGTGTTGAGCACATGGGCTAATAGTATTGAGGAGACTCATAATGCAGTGAGATAGAGTATGTTGGCCTAGTTGGGAAATCAAGATGTTGAACTAGATAAGAATTTAGATTCGGCTAATACGAAGGGTGTCTCTAGTTTAGGGGTGGCTTCCCCCACGACTGGGATTGTTGCCACTATGATTCTTGCATTCAAAAATTTTAAATTTTAAATGAACTGGGTAGTGTAGTAACGATGTTGGATTTGTGCATAGTTTGCTGATTGATTTGGTGGACTACCATGGCCAACGACAATGGTCTAAAATTGCCACATATCTGCCAGGGCGCCATGGTAAACAATGCCGCGACCACTGGGTCAACCACCTCCATCATGATATCAAGGTCAGTCTTAGAAAAATCAACCATACAATTATCAATTATGAATTATACCTATAGTGTAAAAATTTTCAACCCTCTTGCAAGATTTAACTATTCTGTGTTGAACAAACCTTTGTCTATAGATAGTGGGTTTAATCTTCAATTTTGACTTTTGAGAGAGGGATTGTTCTTGAATTCTTGCTGCATCTTTGCTTCTTAATGATGGAATGTGTGAGAGCTGAGGTTCTTAGTTGATATGGTTTCGTATAGTTTTGCCTTGGCAATTCCTATCATTCAGTAAATTTTAACACTATTGATCTTTCGGCTCCATGATTTGAAATACAATTATTTTTTGTTTAATATACCTAGATTCTGTATCTGCTAACTATTACATCATGTCAAGATCCAATGCAAACACATTAATTTTGTGCCTTTATCAATGGAAAACACTTTGAACATGTAGTCCATCTAAATTTTATAATTTGATAAGATATTAAAATTCTATTTTAGATTGCAAAATTAAAGCACATGGATAATTTTAGCATATTAGATTACAAATTTCTGTATCATTGTCCCATTAGATACTCAAAATTGAGTAAACTACAACATTACTTTTCTCTAATCTTTGAGAAAGGAATTGCAACACATTCATTTTTCACATAGAGGCACTGCTTCAATTAAACATACAAGGTTTAGCATCTGGGAGAAACATAGATGTTGAAAACTAGGGAACTAATGTAAAATTAAGGATTTGGTAGAAATTTAACCATGATAAGCAATGGCCTAGGCTAACTTTGTTAAAAAAACTATTATCTTGACATACCTTATCATTGACAACATTGAAACTTTGCAAATTTCCTTCTTAAATTCTCTAGGATCACTTGTTATCGAATGAGAAAACTTTGTATGTCCCGGGTTACAAGATCCAATCTGTCGAGGAATTGATAAAATATTTTTAGAGTTAAAATTTGGAACAACAGATATTCGCGATGGTAGCTTTGAGAAACTGACAGTTAATATTCCTCTGAAACTGCTAGTTTATATCCTATAATAGCACAAGAAAAGAGACGATTGAATGATCTATTTCTAAATTTGTATTTTAGTTAAAGAATACTATTTCTGAATTCAACATCCTTGTGTATCATGTCTAAGGTCAAACCCTATTTGTATGAGTAATACTTTTGGAGTCAAGAATGTGTGTATCATATTTATCAAAAATTGGAAATATCATATCACTCTATTTCAATTTCAGATTTTTATGTGTCTAAACTCTACCAACATTTCACTTCATGGATATGAATATATGACTAGTTTGTAATTCAATTTTTTTTAAATGGATTGCAATTCATCAAAGAGAAGGATGGAGCATGGAGGAGGAAGGCCTACTAGTTCAGTTACATCAATAGTACAGTAACAAATGGTCTTACTTTGCTAGAATGCTTCCGGAAAGAACAAAGAATGCCATCAAAAACCATTGGAATGCAACTCTGCAGCACAAGAACAGGAGATGGCCCTTGGGAGAAGAAGGCCCCTGTGTGCTCCATGACTATATCCAGAGAATTGATGCCCTAAAACATAACAATCCTACTACTACTATCAACAATGACACCACCAGTAGCAGTAGTAGTAGAAAACAAGAAATTAAGCAGATCTCTGCAGACAACCCGCAACAACAACAACAGCTTTCCAATAACAGCCACATCAAGAAAAATCCATACCATTCATCATTGCCATTGTCAACCCTGCTGGGTCACCCTTTGCAAAAGATGGTGTACGAAGAGAATAGCTTTGACCAGAGTTCAGGGAATTTCTCTCCTGGGATATTAAAGGCCTACAACATATCAAACCCATCATCAGCATCAGCATCCTCCACATGGGAAGAAACCCTAAGACATGTCAATTCTCATACTTATTCCTTCTTTGAGCTTCTACAGGAGGCTATGGGCATAGGTATTGGTTGCTGCAGGCAGATGCATGAACATCAACAACAACAGAACTACCAAACAGAGGAACAGGCAAAGCCCCATTTGGGTTAGTTACATCTAGAGCATGATCAGCACCTACTTGACTTATGCTAGACCACTAAGATAAACCCTAATCATTCATCCTCCTCCCCATCTCTAGATAAGCAGTTGCTGCATCATAGCCATGATGATATTGACCTCATTGAGCTAGTGACAAAAAGGTCCTAAACTTTCCATCCTTAACTAGCCATTTATTATTTTTCCTCCATTTTGATTATTATTTTCATTTTACACCCTTCATTTTGTAAATTTTTTTAGAGTTTTATGTCCCTCAATTCACTATCGTTTGCCTTGTTGGGCAGCTTGCTACTTTCAATTCCATATATACCTTGCTTGCGATTGGTCAAATCTCTGCCTACTATAAATACTGCTTCATGGTCTATCTGATTCCTATTATTATTTGCATTTGATTCTGATTCAAATGATTGCATTTTATTTTCAGATTTTTTCTTAGGCTGACGCCAATCAAGTCTCGGCCAATGTGATTAGAATGTTGATGCCAGGTTTTAAACCCAGGACCCTATAGGGCAAAGCAATATTTGCTCATCAAGCTTATTTATATTTACCATAGACACTGTAATATGATTAACCATGCTAGGCAACACATTATGGTCGTTGACCAGATTTAAGAGTTTAATCTATGCTAAACTTGGAATATATTGAGTTATCTGTTATAATGATAGCACTAATAATTAGAGTAATCGCTCTAATAATAGCTATAATAATTAGAGTAACCACTCTAATAATTAGAATAACAGATCTAATGATAATCACTCTAATTATTAGAGTAACTACTTTAATAATTAGAGTAACCGTTATAATAATAATTGCTCTAATAATTATAGTAACTACTCTAATAATTAGAGTAACTGCTCTAACAATAATCGATCGAATTATTAGACTAACTGCTATAATAATAACCACTATAATAGTTAAATTAACCACTCTAATAATTACAGTAACAACTTTAATAATTAAAATAATAGCTCTAACAATAATCACTCTAATTATTATAGTAACTACTTTAATAATTAGAGAAATCGTTGTAATAATTAGAGTAACAACTGTTACTTTAATTATTAGCATAACTGCTTTAATAATAATTGCCATAATTATTAGATTAATTGCTCTAATAATAACCACTGTAATAATTAGAGTAACTGCTCTAATAATAACAACTTTAATAATTAGAGTAACCGCTCTAACAATAACTTTAATAATAGCTCTACTAATTAAAGTAACCACTCTAATAATTAGAATAATAGCTTTAATAATAATCAGTCTAATTATTAAAATAACTACTTTAATAATTATAATAACCGCTTTAATAATAACCACTAATAATTAGAGTAACTATTGTAATAATAATAGCTCTAATAATTAAAGTAACCGCTATAATAATAACAGCTCTAATAATTAGAGTAACTGCTTTAATAATAGCTTTAATAATTAGAGTAATCGCTCTAATAATAGCTTTAATAATTAGAGTGACCACTATGATAATGAGAATACTCTTAGGGAGAACACTCTCAAGGAGGATACTCTCAAGGATGTTGCTGTCAAGAAGAACATTCTTAGGAAGGATGCTCTCAAAGAGAATGCTCTTAGGGAGGGTACTATAAAGGAGAACATTCTTAAGGAGGACACTCTCAAGGTTAATGCTTTCAAGGAGGATGCTCTGAGGAAGAATGTTCTTAGGTAGGATGCTCTTAGGGAGAATGCTCTTAGGGAGGGTGCTCCTAGAGAGAATGTGCTCAACAAGAGCATGCTCAAGAAGGGCACTCTCATAAAGAACACTCTCAAGGAGGGTGTTCTCATAAAGAACACTCTCTACAAGAACACTTTCAAGAAGGGCATTCTTAGGGACAGCACTCCAGGTAGAGTGCTCTCTATGAGAACGCTCTCAATGAGGGCTCTCTCATGGAGAATGCTCTCGAATGTGGAATGTAAGGCTCTCTTAGGAAGGATGCTCTCAAAGAGAACACTATCATGTGCATAGTGGGAGGCACTCCAAGGGAGAGCACTCTTACAAGTGTTGCATGAGGTGCTCTCAGAAGAGCACTCCAACTATGCAAGGTGCTCCCATGGAGAGCACTCTCACAAGAGCTTCATGCAACGCTCTCAAGGAGAACACTATCTCTTCCCATATATGTTGATTCAACTAGGATCCACCATACCATCATATACCCTTATAAATTTGGTCCCGATAATCTATTGGGCCAATTGTTGATCCCAAGGTCTATTTTACCTACAATTGGTCTTGAGGATCTATTTGGCCAACACTTGATCATTAGGGTTTGTTTGGCCAACACTTGGTCCTAAGGGTTCATTAGGCCAACCCTTGGTCTCGAGGATCTATTTTGCCTACAATTGGTCTTGATGATCCCTTTTGCTAACATTTGGTCATGAGGGTTCGTGTGGCCAACACTTTCTCTAGTGGGTCCAGTGGATCAACCATTGGTCACAAGGATCTATTTGGCCAACACTTGGACCTAAGGATTTGTTTTAGCAATACTTGGTCTCAAGGGTCCTTTTCACCAACACTAGTTTCCAAGGATCCATTTTGCCTATAGTTGGTCCTAACAATTAGTTTGACCAACACTTGGTCCCCAAGGTCTATTGGGCGAACCTTTTTTCCCAAGGATAAGTTTTGCCAACACTTGATGCGAAGGATCTGTTGGGCCAACCTTTGGTCCTAAGGGTCTATTTTTCATACAGTTGGTCTCAAGGATCCATCTGGCCAACACTTGGTCTTGAGGGTCCATTGGGCCAACCCTTAGTCTATTTGACCAACACTTGATCTCAAGGGTCCATTAGGCCAAACCTTGGTTGTGAGGGATCATAGGACCAACACTTGGTTGGTCTTGAGGGTCTATTTTGCCTATAGTTGGTCCTAAGAATTTTTTAGTTGAGTGGTTGGTCCTAAGGGACCATTTGGTGAATGGTTGATCTTGAGGATCCATTTGGCCAACACTTGGTCCCAAGGGTCTGTTGGGCCAACTCTTGGTCCCAAGGATCTATTTTGCCAACCCAAGCTCCACCATACCATCCAACACCCTTATAAAGTTGGTCCTGAGGATCCATTTTGTGTACACATGATCTCGAGGAGCCATTGTACCAACACTTAGCTCCAAGGGTTCATTTGGCCAACACTTGGTACTGAGGATCCAATCAACCAACCCTTGGTCTCAAGGGTCAGTGTGGTCAACACTTTGTCTAGAGGGTCTGTTGGGTCAACCTTTTGGTCTCAAGGATCCATTTGGATAGCATATGGTTTCTAAGGTCCATTTCACATAAACTTGGTCCTAAGGATCCCTTTTGCCAACATTTGGTCCTAAGGGTTCATGTGGGCACACTTGGTTGGTCCAAAGGATCGTTTTTTCCTATAGTTGGTCCCAAGGATCCATTAGGTGAGCGGTTGGTCATGAGAGTCCATTTTTCCTACATTTGGCCCTAATGGTTCATCCAGCCAATAGTTGGTCTTGAGGGTCCATTTTGTCAAATCATGCTCCTTCATGCTATCTTGCACCCTTATAAATTTGGTCCCAATGTCCATTTTGCCTATAGTTGATCTCAAGGATCCATTTTTCCTACAGTTGGCCCCGAGGGTCCATGTGGACAACACTTTGTCCCAAGGGTTTTTTGGATCAAACTTTGGTCCCAAGGGTCCATTTCAGTAACATTCAGTCTTGAGAGTCCATTTTGCATACCACTTGGTCCTAAGGATCTCTTTTGCCAACATTTGATCCCAAGGGTCCATGTGGCCAACACTTTGTCTAGAGGGTTTGTTTTGCCTACAATTGGTCTTGGGGGTCTATTTGGCTAACCCTTGATCCCAAGGGTCTGTTTGGCCAACCCTTAGTCCTGAGAGTCCATTTCACATACACTTGATCCCAAGGGCCTATGTGGCAAACACTTTGTCTCAAGGGTCCATTTTGCCAACACCTAGTCTGGGGTTCTCTCTTGCCTACACTCAATCTTGAGGGTCTATTTTGGTAATACTCAGTCTCGAGGGTTCCATTTCACCAACACTTGATCCTAAGGATCTGTCTAGCCAATATTTGGTCCATTTGGCAAACAGTTGATCTTGAGGATTTGTTGGGCCAAACCTTGGTTGCGAGGGACTATGGGGCCAACCAACACTTAGGTGGTCCTGAGGATCTATTTTACCTACAGTTGGTCCTAAGGGTCCATTGGGCCAACACTTTGTTCGTTTGATCAACACTTGGTTCTGAGGGTCCATTCGGCCAAGCCTTGGTTATGAGGGACTATGGGGCCAACCAACACTTGGTTGGTCTTGAGGGTTTTTTTGGCCTATAGTTTGTCTTGAGGGTCTGTTTGGCAAATGGTTGATCCTGAGGATCTATTTTACCTATAGTAGGCCTTGAGGATCCATTTGGCCAATAGATGGTCTCAAGGATCTGTTTTGCCAACCCAAGCACCACCATACTATCTTGCATCCTTATAAATTTTTTCTTAAGGGTTTATTTTTCCTACACTTGGTGCCAAGGGTCCATTTTCCCAATACTTGGCATCAAGGGTCCATTAGGCCAACCCTTGGTCCTACGAATTCATGTGGCCAACATAATGTTTGAAGGGTCTGTTGGATCAACCCTTGACATTTGGTCCTAAGGGTCCATTTTGCCTACAGTTGATCCCAAGGGTCCATTTTGCCTACAGTTGATCCCAAGGGTCTGTTTGGAAAACATTTGGTCTTGAGGATCCATTTGACTAACACTTGGCTCCAAGGGTCTATTAGGCCAACCCTTTACGTTGAGGATCCATTCGGTGAATAGTTAGTTGATCGCGATGGTTCATTTGACCAACACTTAGCCCCTAAGGATTTGTTTGGCCAACACTTAGTTTGGAGGCTCTGTTGGGCCAACCCTTGGTCCCAAGGGTTTGTTTGGCTAATAGTTGGTCCTAGGGGTCTAGTTTGCCAACCCAGGCTCCACCATACTATCCTACACTCTTATAAATTTTGTCCCAAGGGTCCATTTCCCCAAACACTTAATACTGAGGATCCATTAGGCCAACCCTTAGTCTAGAGAATCCATTTTTCCTACAGTTGGTCTTGATGGTCCATTTTTCCTACACTTGCTCCCAAGGGTCTCTCAGGCCAACCATTAGTGTTGGGGTCTATTTTGGTGCAACAATTGATCTTGAGGAACCATTTAGCCAACACTCAGCCTTGAGGATCCATTAGGCCAACCCTTGATCCTGAGAGTTTGTGTGGACAAGCATTGGTCCTAAGGGTCTATTTTGCCAACCCACACTCTGCCATACCATCTTGCACCCTTATAAATTTGGTCTTGAGGATCCATTGGGTCAACCCTTAATCTTGAGGATCCATCATGCCAACCCTTTAGTCCTGTGGATGCTTTTGGCCTATAGTTGGTGCATAGGGTCAATTTGGCCAACACTTGGTCCTAAGGATCTATGTGGCCAACACTTTGTCCAGAGGGTTTTTTGGATCAACCCTTGCTCCTAAGGGTTCCTTTTTGAACAATGCTTGGTCTCAAGGGTCTGTTTGGATATATAAACACTTGGGTCTCGGTTGGACCCAATGATCTTTTAAGTCTTCAAATTTGTGAAATTTTTAGAAATTTTTAGAACTTTTTTAAGAAATCTTGTTCATCAAGGAAAAGAATAGGGAGGGTGAGAGAAATACTATAAAAATCGTAAAAGAGAACAACTATTAGATAGAAAGTAATAGAAAGCTCAAAGCATTGCACAATGTCTGTTGTTACACAAAACATTTTCAGGGACTTGCACCCCTCATCAGTGTATTAAGGTAATGCGGCCAGGTAGCCGAAGCTGCAAAGGCAAGGGAATGAACATGCCAGTACATGTATAAATAGGGTTCCAACTTCTAAAATTAGAAAAACTCCTGCTCATTAAAATTAGAGCAGGTCCCACTTGTTATAGGCGAGATGGGGGTGGGACAATGTATTGACAAAACTATTACAGAACAGTATTTCAAAGGCAAACATGAAACATTCAACAAATCAGATCTTTTGGTAGAGCCAAAGGGTGTTGAGGGTTTAGGGGAACCTTCATGTTTAAATGGTGGACATGAGGGGTTCGACACCGAAGAATTCCATGCACGCAAGCGTTCGGCTGAAATAGCAATGAACAAAAGTCTTCAATAGCAACAAAGAGATGAGCTGCAACAACGCTGAAGAAGAAATAGCTAAAGGTTGTGATGAAACTGAAGAAAACATCTTTAGAAGAAACCACAACCAAGAAGACCAACATAAGCAGGGTGGTGGTCAAGACACGGATCAAAAAGAAACATCTCATGGTCCGCATAATCCTCCAACGCGATCAAAACCCATGGAGAACCTACAAAAGGATTAAAACCTAACCAAAAATAGAAAAAAATCTAAAAATGGTTAGAATCCAGAGTACAGTGAAAGACACTATCCAACAAGGCTCAACAATTCCAAGGCAGCGAGATAGAGAGAAAAACTTTTAGAAATTTTTGAAGAGATCTCGTGCATCAAGGAAAAGAACGGGGAGGTTGAAAGAAATACTATAGAAACTATAAAATAGAAAAAGTGTTAGAAAGAAAGTAATAGAAAGCTCAAAGCATTGCACAATGTCTATTGTTACACAAAATGTTTTTGGGAAATTGCACCCATCATCAGTGTGTTAAGGCAATGCAGCCAGGTAGCCGAAGCTGCAAAGGCAAGGGAAAGAACATGCCAGTACATGTATAAATAGGGTTCCAACTTCTAAAATTAGAAAAACTCCCACTCATTAAAATTAGAGTAGGCCCCACTCATCATAGGCGAGATGGGGGTGGGACGATGTACTGACAAAACTATTACAGAATAGTATTTCAAAGGTGAACATGAAACATTCAACAAATCAAATCTTTTGGTAGAGTTGAAGGGTGTTTAGGGTTTAGGGGAACCCTCATGTTTAAATGCTAGACATGAGGGGTCCGACACCAAAGAATGCCATGCACGCAAGCGTTCGGCTAAAATAGCAATGAACAAAAGTCTTCAACAGCAATGAAGAGATGAGCTGCAATGACACTAAAGAAGAAACAGCCAAAGGTTGTGATGAAACTGAAGAAAACATCTTTAGAAGAAACCACAACCAAGAAGACCAACGTAAGCAAGGCGGTGATTAAGACACGGATCAAAAAGAAACATGTCGTGGTCCGCATAATCCTACAATGCGATCAGAAGTGGGAACCTCATGGTTGTTAGGAGTGCTTACATGTGAAGATATCTGTCATTTGTGATCTCCACTCCATGTAACCTCATAGGTAGGGAACGTTCCCTATTTGCAACATGAATAAAAACAAAGGCCCCATCAGGGTGATGTTTTGATTACATGATCAAAATACTCAAATTCCAAGGCTGCCACCTAGGATTTGACTTGGAAGAATGGGATCGTATGTGCCCAAGAAGGGAGACACATGCATCTCTTGAAATAAATGCATGACCCCTATTTATTGACCCCTGCAAGACATCGATTTTTGAGGGGATGGAATGTAGCAAAGAGTTTATAGAGAAAAAGTAAAAGAATTCCTAAAGAAGAGGAAGAGGGGATGTGATCATCACAAATCTCAATGGTAAGGGGCCAAATCTTAGTGGATCGTGGCAACAAGGCCACTCTACCACTTACAATACCCCATCATGTATTTAAGTCATCTTCAAAGGATTCTTCCTGCAGACTACTCAAAATAAAACTGCATAGCCCCTAGTGCCTCACCATGCAAGGAGGATGAGGGGGTACCATCAACACATGCCAATGGAAGCAACAAAGCCATCCCTACCATGGGTCACATAGCAACTGACAAGGAAAGAGGCACCACCTCTAGCATGGACTCTAACTTAGAGGTGTTTAGTCATAATCTAACACATGGTAGCTTTGTGTCATTAGCTTTTCAACCAAGCACAATGACCAATTATGTGAATCAATAGTTCCTCTTGTACTAAGTTGAATTACTATCGTGGTGTGCATCATCAGTAGGGTAAAACTAACCCATCTCATGATGGTCTAAACCTAGCTCACATTCCCTATTGGTAGGTAAACAATCCAACACTTGGTGAATTCTACTTCACAATGATAGGAAGAGCTAACATCGAAGGATCAAAAAGCAATGTCGCTATGAACGCTTGGCTACCACAAGCTAGTTATCCCTATGGTAACGTTTCTAGCACGTCTACCTTCAAATTTTGAAGATCTAAAGGACTGATAAGCCACATTTTCATGGTTTGTATTCGTAGTAAAAATTAAAATCAAATGAGCTTTTACCCTTCTATTCCACATGATATTTCTATTCTTGTTGAGCTCATCTTAGGACACCTACATTATCTTTTAATAGATGTGCTGCCCTAGCCAAATTCCCCACCTAACTCTATCTTCTACACAATTCAATACACTAAGATGCATCTTGGGTCCAAAAGCAACAGTTGTGCCCTATTCCCAACCAATGAAGTAAGTAAAATAACATTAAAAGTAGTGGTATTTCACTTGTTCTGCCAGCGGCTCCCACTTATTCTACACCTCTTAAGTCATTTCACAAAGTTAGAATAGAGTTAACACAAGCTGATGACTCACGCTTACTAGGAGTTCCTCATTGAGGACCAATAATTGCAAAGCTCTATCCCCATTAGGATGCATTTTCACAAGATTTCCTAATCCTCTTTGACTAGGAAAAAAGCTCACTAAATGCATTAGTGTAGAGCACGTGTAGCCTAGAACATCTAAGGGCATCATAGACCTTTTATTGCCTCAAACTTCCATGGCCTGAGTGGCGATAGTTCCTCTTAGAAGCTATCCATGAAGGGCATACCTCCACATAGCTAGTTCACAAGCTGAGGTCTCATCCATTAATAGAATTAACCAAACAAATCAATCCACCAACTAATAAAGGCCATGCATCACCACCCATAGAATCAAAAACCAGCTCTCAATCTGTCAATCCTTACTATGTCTGGACTTGGTAAGTTTTCCCATGTTGAGTCAAATTAAGCTACAAGCTCCACTCCTGGTGATGCCCTTTTGTCAATTCCTTTAAGTTTTAGCCTTGCAATCATACTCCCCTTGGAACCCAAACACTCTGATTTCTCGAAAGGTGCCGACAGAGTCCTAAAAAAAACATCTACTAATCCTTGGTTGGCATCATTTATGGTTGAGACTAGGATGGTATTTGATCATCTTTGAACCCCCAATTTTCATTCTTGATTAATGGAAACATCCTTGGAAAATGCTTTCGTAGTAGTTCATCTTTCATAAATCCAAGAATTTCACCTCTGACAATGAAATACAAATTCCCTCAATAGTCCCTATTAATCAATACTCTAATCTCAAAGGTCAACACAATAGGATCAAAATGCTACCACATTATTCCATGCTAATGTATTTGGAGCATAGGCTTGCTTTGAGCACTCTAATTTTTTCAAAGTAAGAACATTGGAGCCATGAATTAGCCAATTAAGCCTAGGACCACATCACCAATAAAAGGAATAGAATGATGGATGCACACTAGATCGGCAAACCAACTTCCCCATCCCAAGATCCAACTATGAGATTTTTAACTATAACAACTTAAATATATGCTATTGGAGTTGGAATTATCGTAGTTGTTGGCACCAGACTTGCCCTCCAATGGATCCTCATTAAGGGGTTTAAATTATACTCATTCCAATTACTAAACTTGATGAGCCTAGCATTATTATTTATTGTTAGTATCTACCCATGTCAGGATTGGGTAATTTGCATGCCTACTACCTTCCTTGGATGTGGCAGTTATTTCTTAGGCTTCCTTTCCAAAATCAAACCCTAATTCCCCATCACCCATCACAACCATGGTAGGCCTCTATTGAAACACCACTAATTTCCAGCTCTTGCAGTTTAATGGTAGATTTGTCTAAGTGTCAAAACTTGGGCAACAGTTTTCTAAGTCTAGTATCATGTTGTGTAGCATAAATAGTGTAGCATACTTAAAGTTCTAATTTTTATAAAATTTTTCCAAGTCTACTTGCTATGTTCCCTAGCACAATGAGCATAGCACACACTTCCATGGTTACACAAATGTCAAGCTAGAAGTAGTCAAGGGTTACTTGGGATGGACCAAAGAATTTGGTAAATTTTCTATCTCCTAAACTATCAAGCTCGCTACGCTCTCCAGCTTGCCTAGCTTGACACATGTCCCAGTTGCCAATTCACTCAAGCACCAGGCTAAAGTCTCTCAAAGGTGCTTAGCATGGAAAAAATAGTTTGCCAAATTTTCTATCTTGTAATCTGTCATGCTCTACTACACTACACAATGTAGCAAGCTTGACATAGGTTTTAGAGCCAAATTTTTCCTAAGTGTTGGACAATGACCTATCAATCTATCTAGACATGGAAGATGCATTTGTCAACTTTTTGACTTTCGAGGTTTCCTATCCTACTACATCTCAAAGTGTGATCAGTGTGCCATGAAGAAAGCATTACAAATCTTGTTAAAATTTGTCAAAGTATGCAAGCTACACTATGTAGCGTAGATAGTGTGACAAGTGTAGCAAGTCAAAATTTGTAAAAATTATACTAAGTTTTCATGCTATGCTATGCAACATAGCTGGCTTGACACATGGAAAATGCCTCCAAAAGCCTCTAGAACTTGGAATTGACCTTCATTTTAGGTTCAACGTCCCTTCAATGACTAGGATTAGTACTTTGTCTTGCTTTTGCACCTTCCATTAATCCCCAAAATTGTCCCTACACTTGACCCTACTCGAAAGAGGGGTGAAGACCTAGTCCCAGAGCATAAACTCCAAGTTGCATTTGTTTTGACACTATTTGTAGGTACATGGTAGTCTCTCAGACTCTAGCACATGCAATTTGGGTGATGTGGTCATAGTTCAATAGTCTCTAGGTTCCTATTCCTATCCTATAGAGAGTAACATTTTGAGCATAACATGTTAGCGTGACCTATCCATGTCCATGCCACATGGCACTCAAGCCACGTGGCATCCAGTCCACATCTCACATTAATCCTAACCCTATAAATACCTCAACATCTAGCATTTTAGTGGTTGGAAAATCATTTGAGCATTGAGCATTCAAGCATTCCTAGCATCTTCATCATTCCCACATCTGAGCACCCAAGCTTAACACCTTGGCAAGTACTGTAACACAGTCTTCCCTTGCACTACATAACATGATGACTACTAACCTAGTAGGTTCAGCCTCCTTTGCAGCTACTAGCACCATGTCTGTGATGTCCTAGAGACTATGACTGCACCGTTATGCTACCACTATGCTTGTCTGATTTCATCTACTATTTTCACACATTTTTCAATCAAAAGTTATGCTTCCCAATTTGGGGTAGTGCATTTCTCACCTTCAAACTCCTGTTCCATTTTCTATCTTAGCATTTGTTTTAGATTTTTAGCATTACTCTTGCATTTCTTTCTACTATTGGTATGCATTTGCATATCTACGTTACTATTTTTAGGCTGAGACTATACGCCATGCTCTTGCTTGTTGTCCGAGCTCTCATGCATAATGCTCTAAAAATCCTTTTTACAAACAGTTATTGTTACACCATGTAAGTCCTTATTTGATTAACTAGACCATTTAGGACATCTCATATCTATTTTCCTAGCATGACCCTCACATGGATTTGGGGTTAGGCTATATGCTCATGGACCTCTCGATGTTTCAACCATCAACATTTTCAGATGTCATAGTTTTTGGCACCAAAAGGAGGGCCTCCCATTCCTTCTATGTACGAAGGGTAGTCCACATGCTTTCTACACTCCCATCACTAGCAGAAAGCTAGCATAGATGTAACACCCATGTGGACCTACCATGGAAGTAGTTGGATCATAGGCTAGCATAAGAGTTGTCTACATTCTGGTTGGTGTAGGTCTATCCTAGTTGACAGTTCCCCTAGAACCCCATAGGACGGAAAGCCCAAACTGTGTTCATTACATCAAGCTCTAAGTGTTCTATAGAGTGTGACAATCCAATGAGCGTAACAATCCCTTAGAGCATGACAAGCATAACATCATAGATAACCATTTTTTCAGCATTTCCAAACTTAGCTGTTTCTGGCTTGTTTTTCATAGTTTTCATACTTAGCCATTTTACTTCAAAATTTCTTACATTTAAATATCTTTACAAGCATCTTCTTTTCTCACACCTTCCCAAATCAATGAAAATGAACCCTGTTAACACCTCAGTTATTGCCTTGAGCTTGGAGGTGGCTTACCCCATTCAACATGTGGAAGACATTGAGCAACCACCTAGCCCTGTGCGACCATAATGACAGTCTCTTCAACTACATCATCAATTACCCAAACACAAGGTGCTCAATGATGAATGGTATAACTTCCTTTCTACAAAGCTTCAGGTAAGCATGTTGTTGGACCGCCAAGAGATGGAATCCAAGTGCAATGTTGAGATTATCCACCGAAATGGAAGGGAGTTCCTTCCCACTTTTAATGTAGTGATACTGCTCACTGAAAACCTCAAATGGATTTTCAACCAACTTGTCAAGGTGAGTGGGCTAAGAGAGTAGGTCACTGCATCAAACTATGATGAACCCCTACATGATTGGTAGGAGTAGTTTGAATCTCATTTCGATGGTGGCGTCATGTTCTACATCTTAGTTCCATAATCTACCTCCATGTTCTTACCACATCTTTCATAGTCCTCTGCCTTATTTGAGGTAGATTTGACACTTCTATAGTCTAGGTCTTCGTCGGTGGTAGCTAGCCACTAGGTCCTATCTACACAACAAGGTATAGGACCTTCTACCTCTTTTCCTTTCATCATTTCCTTGTAATCTGTTTAGCCTTCACAGTCAGCATCTATGTTGCCAATGCTACCATATGTGCATACCATGCCCATATCATAACCACACACAAGTCGCATTCCTGTCATCCCCTCTATCTCAATTCCACCACCAACAATAGTCACAGCCTCAACATGGTGGGCCCCAACATCTATACCTACTTTTCAACTATCACACACATCATAGTATATGCAATGACAAATGTACCAAGCATCACACGTGGTGGCACAAACCACAATAACGCTATGGGCCACTCCAGCGGCACCACCAACAACATAGATAATGCAACCCTTTGTAACATTTCCAAGTTTGGACCAAACATTCCAACTTATCCAAACTCTCATAGAAGAGGTCAAGTAGCTTAAATCAACCAACTTGGAGACAATCCATGTAATGGACTTATACCAAGATGATCCTATTAGCCTTGTGGTTCCTCTACTAACACTGCCTCCTAGGGTCCAACTCCCCCAGTTCACAAAATATAATGGTGAGGATGACCCAAATGCTCACTTAGTGACATTTCATTCTAAGTTCTTGTTATTGCAAGTATGGGCACACACAATTATCTGCATCTTTGCCATGTCTCTAACTAGGAAAGCTCTCGGCTGGTATCGTGCACTTCCTAGAGCTTCCATCTCAACTCTAGAAAAGTTGCTAAGCCAATTCATAACCTGCTTCAAGTACAACTTGAAGCTGGAAGCCACGCTAGACTAGCTACTGAACATGAAACAAGAAGCACTAGAACCAATGCAAAAGTTCATACAATGCTAGAGCACTTCCCTAGACAAGATTCTTGAGTCAATTGCCAAAATTGACCCATTGGCCAATTTTAAGGGTGTAGTAAATCATTTTATTAAATCAAAGTTGTATTATTTAGCCCCTCATTCCCTTAGCCAAGCTTTTGCTCAAACAAAGAGCATATAGGATGCGACAGAGGCTAGTAGGGACCTAGCTTATGTGGCTTATAAAAATGGTCATGCAAAGAGAGACAAAGAAAAGGGAAAAGCCACAACAACCATTATGGTAGCTGTGGTTGACGAAGCCAAGCCTAACAATAAGAAGCAAGTAGCCAAGGCATATAAAGCCCTAGCCAATAACAACAAAGCATCAAGTTCTGGCAATGTGGGAACCAACTAGCCTGCATCATCAATAGCCACAGGGCAAGCTCCCCCAAGGCCAAACTTGAGTGCAAGGATTACTCAAAATACATCCCTTTGCCAATCAAGCTATCAAAGCTATTGGATTAATTTCTTAATGCTAAGTGCATTTAACATAAGCAAATGTCAAAGGATGTGCGAAAGCATTGTGAGAGGTACTGCGAGGTACTCTGAAACCCTTCTATGGCTATGCCCAATGAGCCTCTCATACCGAAGAATTTCAAACTAGACTGGTTCTACAACTACCATCAACTGCATGACCATGACATAGGTTACTACTTAGTGTTGAAAGATGACAATCAACACATTATCAATCAAGGCAAGCTAGTCCTTGATGAAAGTAATCCTATTCGGCTAGAGAACCAATCCATGAAAGTCTATAAGGATCCATTAAAGGCTAGTGGCATAGGTTATATTATCAATGTTATTAGTGTTGATGATGATGTAGTTCATAGGCCTTCTTTGTCATCAAAGCACCACCTCAAGAACCTATGTGGTTAGGGCCCTACAACATGTTGTGACAACAACAACCCAGATGCCTTTTATCATAATGGCATTGAAATGTGCAAATCCCCCATCTATCTAGGATCTAGTGGCAGGCACTACATCACAACTTGCCTACCCAAAGAGACATGATAAGCATTCAACTAACAAGATGGCTAGGGAATGCACAAAGCTGGGTCCCCCTAAGCCTACCCCCTTGTCAGCCATTCCCATGGCCTCATCATCTCAAGTCACCAACATAGACATGCACAATCAACAAGCAAGCATCAAGGCTCAAGGGCCCACCACCCAACCAAAAACCAAGTCTCCTCCTCAATAAATCCATCTCCTAGGACATATGGAGGAGGTAAAAACCACCAAACAAGATGATGGTGGAAAAGATTTTCTAGATGCACTCACACAGGTCAAATAGGCTCTGAATCAAAAGAATACAACTTTGAGTCTATACAAACTAATTATGACCTCCCTACTCATCATGAAGCCTTGGTTCGCATGTTGGCATCTATTCGTATTAAGGGAGACATGCCGATAGAGGAAAAGGCTATCCACACCATAATGCTCCTGCCTGCAACCAAAGAGCCAAGGTTAACACCCTTGACCTTTTTCAATGAAGCAATCAAAGTTAACCTTGAAAAGGATCAAGTAATTATTGCACCCATGTTTATAAAGATTCATGTGGGTTAGTACAAGATTCAAAGGGTGCATGTAGATGATGGGGTAGCAACCAACATTATCCCATTCTCCATTGTCGACAAGATGGGCCTGGTGGATCAAATTAGGCCAACAACAATGACGTGTTTAAAATCCTTTAACAGAGCATGTGTGGTTGTTAAAAGGATAGTCATGATTGATTTTCTGGTAGGGAAGCAATTCCCCACTAATGCAGAATTCATTGTGATTGAAGAGATGCCTAGATTCAACCTAATTTTAGGGAGGCCTTGGTTAGCCCAGCTATGGGTTGTCTCTTAACCAATCCACCAAGAAATCCACTTGCCTTATGAGAGTGGGGAAGTGGTAATCTTCAGTGATAGTGTAGCCCCTCTGACCATCAACAATATAGATACTAAACAAGGATCGGAGGTGGAGATCTTTGAGGATACACCACCTGTTTACAAAAAAAGTTGTTCTTTGGCCAATGTTAAGCAGCCAAGCAAGATGAGTGACCTCCATGAGGAAGCTCTATGGGCAGAATTTTTCTTCTCTGTGGTAGATGATGGCCTAGGGAAGTACTACTTGGTGCCTTCTAGGCCTTATGCACCACCTAACCTACATTGGATTAGGAAACATCTACGTGATTAGGGCATGTCCCTAATTTGCTTGCTTACCTAACTTGTATCTAGCCCCTTTGCATGTATAGATTCATTTTGTGTTATGTTTGCTTCTTACATTAGTTTTAATTTCATTTAGCTTTCTTAGAAAAAGAAAAGAAAAAAAAGTGAGCCTGAAAAGGCCTTAAACTACCACATGACCCGAAATGGCCTTAAACTATCACACAGCTTGAAAAGGCCTTAAACTATTGCACAACCCATCAAGGCCTAAAACTGGCAATCAACTTCTTTTTACATGGTGGGCTAAAATGGTCTTAAACTAGCGATAGCCTGAAATGGCCTTAAACTAGCAATGGCCCTACTGCAATGGCCTTAAATGGGCATGGAACCCACAAGGGGCCTAATTACATCAACAAAAATCATATGTTAAAATCATGACAATATCAACTGAATTACAAGTTAAAAAGATAAAATGAGAAGTAAATAAATGTCATGTTTTCCATTAAATCATAAATAAAATACATAATCGAAAGTTACATCAACAACCACATAAAATATCCAAAAAGACATAAACTTGCCCAATAGTAGGGCTACATCCAAAAGATTCTAATTTGCATTATGATGGGAAGCTAAGGCTCTTCCCCTTCATCTTTATCCACTGCTCCACTGGGTTCCACACCTTTACCTGGACCTTGCACAAAGAAAAAATGAAATAACAAACCATTTAATAAATGGGATAATATGCAACATCATAATGAAATAGATAATAATAAGGTATGTTAAACTTACCTGATATGGACCTGTGTCCATGTCTGGGGCCATCTTGTTGAGGCTAGCCTCTAGACATTGGAGGATCTCATCCTCTGACACGTGTGTCCAGTCCTCCTCTTTCAAATCGACACCTACAAGGGTTTTCCCTTTCTCCATAGCTATCCATATGGGAAAACCTAGAGAAAATGTTGCAAAAGTGACCTCTTTGGAAGGAATAGTGATCTCTCACTCTGGAAACTCACTAACCACTAGATGGCTAACAAACATCTTGTAAGCCTACATTGCACCAATAGCATCAAGGAATATCTCTTGACATCGACACTCTATAGACTCATCCCTATACTTCTTGAAGTAGGCCACATGTTCCATCTTGTAATGATGTTTGTGGTTTTTCTGAGTCTGTCCCATTCATATACTTTGGCACTATAATCCTTCCAATCTTGATTTTTCCCAGCCAAGAGGTCCATCTACAAACACTATTCAATGACCTTGCGAGTAGCCTCATTCTTACCCCAAATGGCTGACCAATACTTGGCATAGTTAATCTCAACCATATGCTAACTACCATATGATTTGTTGCGGGCTACCAGGAAGTCATAACATGACTATAAATCTTTTAGCATGGCCACCTAGTTCATCTTCTATTCTTGGAGCTCTTGCACTTGTTTTCATAGCTCCTCATTCACGTGCCTACACTCCTGCAATGATTATGTGGAGTGCAGTGCATACTTTCTTACCTCATCATAGACATGACAAAGCACTTGCTCTAGCTCAAGAGGGAACTTAGGTAAAACATCAACATGGACCACTCTGTTTGAGTTCCACTTAAGTTGCAAGCCTATTATCCCAAGTGACAAAACATTAGTTGTAAGACAAAACAAAAAATCAAACAAAAAAAGGTAGGTGGAGGAGAAGTAAAACAAATGTACCTATCTCAGGGTCTATCTATTTAAGGTGGTTGATCATATCATCCATTACACCTTGCATGAAGGCACACGTGTCTGGAGTTTCCACCCACAGCTGTGAGCAGAAAGTGGATGTTGATTCTGGATGTTCAACAAAGGCATCGGCCACTATAACATAAAACATTTTATGACTATCAAAACAAAACACAAAAACACAGAACTTGCCCTCCAAAAATACATATAAAAAAAGAAGAAGAAGAGAAAAGAATACAACAAAGATGACGGTGCAAAGTTCCTACCCAACAAGCCCTCAGGGATGAGACTAGGGGCATCACCCATCTACATGCCATCAAACAAATGGTCAAACTCACCATCCTTAAATTACAACCCCTCTTCTTCGAGTTGCCTCAAAACTTCGGTAGCTTCCTCATCTTTGGTAGCTTCTATTGCAAGGGCCTTCTTGCCTATGTTACACAAAACAAAATTAGAATATTCAACAATAAATTCAAAAAAATAATAAAAATATAGCATAACACTAAATAATGCATACTTACTAGCTAATTCTGATCATGTGTCATGAAGTCTGAAGCATAGCTTCTTGTCCCTTTCCTCAACTTCGTGCACGGGCTCCTCCACAGTGTAGGGCTTCTTGATTTACATTTTTGACCTCACCATCGTAGTGATAATTCGTGCCTCTCTTACTACATTACCTATGTTTGTCAAGGCAGCCTCTCAAGCATTGTCACATGCATGGTAGAATGGCCCTGCATGGCCCTTGGTTGTCACTAAGAATGACTCACCAATAGCCTCTAGGGGATCCTATGACCACATCATGTAGAAAAAATGGCAGATCCATGGCTTGGAAATCTAGGTGCCATCTTGCACCATCCATAGCCCATTCTCATGGACCACCAAGAATTCTGCAAACCTTCATAGGCATGCTACTAAGAAGGAAAAATGCACATGAGAACATGTCTAGAGGTTGTCACGTAGCTTGACAATTTCAGCTTGTAGGCCTTCGGCAAGTTATTTGGCCTAGCTATACTATGTCCCTTTCTCTATCACATCTCTCATTACCCAAGCTTGCTCAACCCTCAAGACCTTTCCTTGGAAAAGTAGCTTAGGAAATGCATGAGCCCAGAAGAGGGATAGAGGTGTTGGGCCACAGGCACTTTCACTTTCTTCATGGGTATACCCTTGTGGCTTTTTTGAGTTCCCAGCCACTCTTCAATGCCCCTATGTGGTTTAGATCCTTATTAGTCTTTTCGTCCACTGGTAGACCTTTAAGGGGGATGTCAAAGAGATCTAAGAAGAGCTCATCCATGATCTCAAAGACCACATGCATGTTATGAACTCACATGCAGACACAGTTGGCACTCTCAATGAAAGAGTCGACTAAGGCAATCATCTCAATGGGTTCATGACCAAGAAAAGGTCCATGAGCCCAGCCCACTGAAGATTTTGGGCTACCCTTACTAGGGCCTCGTGGCACAACCAATGCTACAAACTATTAACTTCACCATACTTAAAGAGGAGATTGGCCTTAGTGCATCTTGAGACCACCACTGTAACCTCTCTAGACTTAGTTGTAGCTATAATAAACAAAAGTAAGATCAACAACATGATGAAGATATAAATTTAAAAGTGCATGAAAGTAAATAGATGATATAAGTTATGTGGCACAAATGGTGTGTAAAACAGTGGTAGTGGGACCAAAACCTCCTCTAGACTCGGTATCTAGGATGCCCACTCAATGTCCAACTAGTCAAGATTCTAGCATCTCTCATAAGATCTAGAATACCTACTAGGATATTCTACCAAATCTACCCCAACTTGTCCTAACATGCTAGCACACATAATCTCAGTGGATGGGTATTCCTGTAGGGCTATTTGGATTAGGTCTAATATCCCCTCTCCATCATGGAGGTTGTTTGGATCAACAGAAAACCTAGCAATAGGCAAAAAAAGTAGTTAGCACCCTAAGTCATGAAACAATAGGCAGTGTAAAAAAAATCACAACAGGGGTCACCCTCTAGCACAATAAACCATCCTAGGTGGGTTCTGGAAGGCTATGTGCACACATCAGGCAAGAAATACAGTATTATATTTGTGGTGGCATTGGAACTTGGACATTTCCCAAATCCAAGATAAGAGTTTGAGGCCCTTTGGATGCTAGCTTGAGCTCCCTATCCTTTTTCCTTCAATAGGTTTGTCTAACATGAATTTTAGAATGTCTTGATTTGCCCCAGGCAACAATGTCTCAACAATGACACCTATTGCTTTGGCTAACAAGTGTGACCATATGATCACACTGAAGTGGTAGAGTAGCAATCCTAGGAATTCCTAATCAAAACTAGACTGCCTAGTGTTTCACATGTGCATGTGGTGTAGGTACATTTGGTATGGGATCACTCATGCAACACAAAATCCCCACTAGTTGGACCATGATGAGAACAAGTTTTAGCAAGATCCTGCAATGCCACAATAGTGAAAGTGTTAGTATTGGAAAAAGATAACAAAAACAATAAAAAAGTAATAGATAAACAATGTGTAAGATAAGATGAAAGAAAGTAAAAAAAAATTTACGTGTAACATAATTAACTTTCCCCTAAGGCCACATAGGGAAGGGATGTTGGCATCACCATCTAACGTGCCTAATCCCTAATGGGGCATAACATTAACACTTACAATTTTTAAGGAAGCATTAAAAAAGTTTCTAGCTGTCGGTCATGCTCCTTGTAGAGTGTCACATTTTAAAACTCAAAAAAAATTTCTAATTTTTTGTCACGCTCCCTGTATAGTGTTACATCTAGGCAAAATTTGAAAAAATTTCTAATTATTGGTCATGCTCCTTGCAGAGCATGACGTCTAGCAAAAATTTGAAAAAATTTCTAAGTGTTGGTTACACTACCATAGAGCATGACAACTATAGAGTTAAAAAGTTTCTAAGTATTGGTTACGCTATCATAGAGCATAGTAGTGTCAAAATATTTTTTAACTTTTTGTTATGTTCTCAAGGACACCCAAGTATGACAAACATAACCTAGGACTACCTTGGCTGAGTTCTATTCCATGATGTAAGACACCAAAAATCTCTTGTCCTGCGCCATGGCATGGGATGGCCATGAAGCCCCTATTCCATGCTACAGTATGGGACACCACAAAAAACCTTGTTCCATCACATGGGGTAGGACACACAAAAAAATACTTATTTCACAACGTGGGATGCAGAGCATCCAAACCCTCATTATGTGCTATGCTCATGGGATGCTTAAAACCCCCATTTTGTCCTACAGTGTAGGACACTATAGAAAATCTCATCCCATCTTGTTGTGCTAGACATGCAAAAACCCTTACTTAAATCCTTGCTGAGCATTGCAACACTAGACACTGATACAAAAATTATGTCACACTAAGAAACCATCATTCTAGGGTGTGGGATGCCAAGAATCCTTATTCCACACCACTGCACAAGATGCGCACAAACCCTCGACACCAAAACAAGAAAAAAAGGGGCAAAAGAAAGAAAAAAAATGCACTCTATGCACTCTTCCCCTAGCCACAATGATAGCGATGCTGGTCCCTACCCATGGTAGGCCACCTTTCAAAAAACCAAGATCTGAAAATCCAAAGCCTAGATGTGTGGGAAGGCAAGAAAAGAAGAAAATCACAAGGGTAGAGTGTGCCAGCTTACTTAGTTGATGATGTCTCTTAGCATTCCTTGATGCACACCTTGGAAAGGCAATGTAGGGTATGCTCACCTTCATCAACGTTGGTGAGGCTAGGGTGTTTACATTCACTCTTGTGTGCCATCTTTAGCTACTATGCTCTAGCTTTCCTATTGTCACTCTCTCTAGCATCCCTCTAGCTGCTACACTCTATCTTGCTTGTGCTATGCTTGGATGACTATTCGCTTTAATGGTGAAAATGATAGGTTTGCCATGGGTAAAACCTCTATTTATATCCTTTAGGGTCAAAGGACATGTCACCCTCCTAGGATGTTCCATGTCCTGCATGTAACACAGGCCACTTCATGTCTCGTGTGTAACACGGAATGTCCCATGGCTCGTGCATAACATGGGATGAGCATAGCACCCAGAGTTAGAAAATTTTTTTAACTTTTTTAGCTTCCTACACTTAGAAATTTTTTTTTACATTTTTTCTACTTGCCAAATAAATATTCAGCTCGGTTCCACATTTCAAACCTTTCAAGATTTGCTTAGACTTACATCCCACACATAGTCTATGGTCTACTACAACCTTAAATTGGCAACTTTATGGCCAATTAAGGCCGTAAAAAATATAATAATAAATACATAAAATAAATTACTTTAAATACTACATAGTTAATTAAGTTTTTATATCATTACTTTACTTATTCTATGCAATTTGCTTTATTAAGAGAGGTACCACATGATATTTTTCTAGTTGTTTTGTAGGATCTCTTGAAAAATGAATGCATACAAGGGTCTTCATTCACCTTTAGTCTTGACTGGACCTTATGGAAAATCCAAGAGATGCATAAACACAAAAATCTTGGACTTTAAACCAATTACCTATGACACAAATGTAGCATCCCTAGAGACATCACTAGATTGGACAGAACATCTAGTCTAAGCTCTAGACTTAGAAGTAGGTGATGTAACTAAGGATCCCCTCATAGAAGTCCCTGTAACAACATGCAAAGGTGAGGCAAAAACATTAAAACTTAGTTTCTTGTTAGAGCCTCAAATCCAACAAAGCATCTCTAAAGTCCTTAGTGACAATGTCAAGGCATTCGCATGGTCCTACAAGGACATGCTAGGCTTAGACCCATGTATAATATAGCATAACATTATCTTAGATTCACATGTTAAGCTAGTTAAGAAAAAATCTCATAAAGTCAAGCTTGAGGTTGCATTGGCAGTTTGCAATGAGATCACTAAGCTTTACAAAGCTGGTTCCATTTGGGCGGTTGACTACTAACTGGGTCTCAAAAATCATAGTTGTCCCCAAGAAAAATGGAAGTATATGAATTTGCATAAACTTCTAGGACTTAAACACAACAACCATTAAAGATGATTTCTCATTACCTAGTATTGACCAACTCATTGATACTATGGCCAATCATGCCTTGTTGTCCTTCATGGATAGGTTCTCAGGGTACAACCAAATCTAAATCAACCTCGAGCACTAACTTAGCACTACTTTCATATCCCCTAGGGTACATTTTATTATACAATGATGTCCTTTGGACTAAAGAATGCAGGAGCAACATATCAACATGCAATGACATACATCTTTAGTGACTACTTGTTAGATTTGGTCAATGACTACATTGATGACATAGCAGTTAAGTCCAAAGTGATTCATGAAATGTAGATGACTTAGATCGTGTCCTCAAACGTTAACTTAGACATGACCTTAGGCTTAATCCCAAAAAGTGTGTCTTTGGCATCAAAACTGGTTGCATGTTAGGCTTTCTGGTGTCAGAAGTAGGAATACACGTAGACCTCAACAAGGTCAAAGCTATCACCAACTTAGCATCACCAGTAAACCTTAAGGAGTTATGTGGGTTACAAGGTAGGCTATAATTCATATGTAAGTTTATTGCAAGGTTGACTGATAAGTTGCAACCAATGTAACATTTACTCAAAAAGGTAATCAACTTTGAGTGGATAGCTCAATGCCAAGAGGCATTTGACGACATAAAAAAGGAGCTGGCTCAACTTTGAATAGTCTACTCTCCGCGAAGAGATAAAACTTTCTACATTTACCTTGCAACCTCATACACATCCATCACTTCTTTACTTTGCCAAAAGTGAGATGATGGCTCCAAGGTCCTTGCTTATTACTTAAGCCATTCACTAGTAGCCCATGAGGTGAAATATAATGATGTAGAGAAGAACTATCTCACCTTAGTCTTTACACTTAAAAAGTGAAGACACTACCTTTTCCATAGTCAAGTCAATGTCATATGCAAAAGCAACGTACTTAGGGCCATTACAACAAACATATATGAAAGTAGTAGAATAGCAAGGTGGAAGGCAATAATTGTAGTGTTTAACCTACACTATATAGTGCAGGCATCCACAAAAGGTTAAGCAATAGCCACACAACTCATGGCTTCACCTATAGACAATCAAGCAATGATAGATCTGGAATTCCCAGATGAGCATGTCAACAATATAAGCCATGTACTTACAAACTTTGAGGCTATCTTACACTTTGATGGTTCTTTGACCACACAAGGTGGTAGTGCCACTACCATTATCACATTCCCCTCTAGGGAGATCTAACCCTTTGCATATCACTTTCCATTTCCTTGTGCAAACAATGTGGTGGAGTACGAAGGTCTCCCTAGAGGCATCTTAGTAGCTCAAGAGCTAGGAATTCAGGACATAATAGTCTGAGATGAATCGCAGCTAGTCATTAACCAAGTCATAGAGGTTTACACTTGTAAGGCATAACATCTACAACCTTATTACAATTTGGAAAAGCACTTGCTTAAATAATTTGCAATGAGATATGTCTAACATATCCCTTGTAATGAAAATGCCATAGCTAATGCACTAGCTACTTTAGCCTTAATCATAGCACCAAACATGTTCTCCACTTTGCCTACTTCAATAGTGGATTACACTGAACCTATAACTCACACAACAAGTATCACATCCATAAGCACAACTCACACTCAAGAGTGGTATGATGATATTAAGGCATACCTCCACTAGGGAGATCCCCCACAAAATCTAACCTTTGTGCAAAACAATGTAGTATGAAAGCGGTCATGATAGTATGTCCTTATAGGTGATAGAACCCTATGTCGTAGATCCTATGATGGAATATTGTTAACTTGCATTAGCAGTAGTGAAGTGCAAAAGATCGTTGACGAAGTCCATGAGGGACTATGTGTGGATCATATAACTCCTAGAGAAATGACAACAAAAATCAAATGTCTAGGTTATTACTAGCCTTACATGGAGTACGATTGCATCTTCAAGGTCAAGACATGCAACATGTGTCAAGACATCATAGGGCCTATAATGCCTTAGTCTTCCACAAGGCATAACTTCATCATTAGGGCAACTGAATATTTCACAAAGTGGGTTGAAGCCATTTCCCTCAGGAAAACAACATCACAGCAAGTTTGCAAATTCATTCCTAACAACATAGTGACCCGATTTGCTCTCCCCATAACTATAATCATAGACAACGAGCCACAATTTAGTAGTGCGGAAACCAAAGCCTTCTGTGAAAACCTTGGCATCAAACATTCCTTCTCATCACCATACTACCCACAAGCGAATGGTCAAGTGGAGGCTACAAATAAGATCATTGTCAACCTTCTAAAGAGGATGCTTAATAGTAGCAACAGACGATGGCATGAACAACTAGTCTATGCACTATGGGCCTACCACATAACAAGTAGAACAATAATAGGTAAAATGTTAGATAGTCTTGTGTATGAATCTAAATCAATGTTGCCTCTTGAATTATAGGTCCCGTCACTTCGCATGATCCTCTCGAGCTTCATTGATGAGGTTCAGAACAACGAGTTGAGAACCATCGACCTTGACTCTATAAAGGAGGAGTGCATGCAAACACTTAATTGCATTGAGTGGTACCAAGAAAAGTAATGGCAAAAGCACCATCACAATCAACATCGACACTCAATCAAGAAGGGGGACCTAGTCCTCAAGGTCATTCACGAGCATGTAGACAAATTCTTAGCCAATTGGGAAGGGCTTTTCTTAGTCACTAAGGTGTATGACAATAAAGCCTTCAAGTTTGTTGATCTAGATGGCAATGAGTTTGCCAATCCTATAAACCATTCATACCTAAAGCTGTACTACACCTGATATGAAATATCGCACCAACAATAGGAGCAAGGTAAATAAATGTTCACTATGACATTACACTAGTACAGAATGTCCTTGGGCTATGACATTAAATTGGCACCCACAACATGGTCCCCTATGATCTTAAACTGGCCATCCACCATCTGCTATGATGTTAAACTAGCACAATGATCTGCTAGGACCTTAAACTAGCACATTACGGTCGACCCAGACCTTAAAATGGGATCATGGCCTACTAGGACTTTAAACTAGCACAACATGTGATCTACCAAGATCTAAAACTGGGTTTGCAGTTTAGCATCTATAGTTCAACACACATAGTTCTCCGTACAAGTGAGTGAGAATACTTCTAATCTTCTGTCACTTACAAATGCCTCTCAAGTAGGATGGGGTAGGGTGTTGTAGTTCCAGAATGAAATTAACATTGTAAAGGAAAAACCCTCTAGGACATTCATAGTGTCACTATTCCCAACATCTTACTGATCTTTTGGAGATGCTACTTGGAATCTTGCTGACCTTGTAGAGCTATCATCACCGCTGCCAATCATTCTAGTTGTAGCTCTTACCATCAATAGCACTCGCTAGAGTCCCAACAATACTATGGCATAGCCATAGTGCTACTGCCCTCTGACCCTCACCATCATCTAAGTTTGGAAGAGCATTCAGTTGTGTGGCTTCTCATCCTACAACTGAGTTTCTTGGCTCTTGTCTTTGATGAGAATTCCTAAGCACCTACACTACCATCACCTCTAGTCACTTGGGTAGCCACTTCTAGTGTGGTTGCCAAAGCTTTCCTAGCCTGTCACCACTGATGCTTGCACTAGCCTTCCTGCTTTGGACATTGCATGTGTCCACAACTAATGCAACACTCACAACCTTTTCAATGCCCTTGGAAAATAGAACATTTCCCTCATCCCACATGGTGGTTTTTTTTATTATTTTCTCTATGTTATGTTTGTAGGATGAAGCCTTGGAAGCACTATTCAAGGGTGTGTTTCATCATGGTGACAAGGTATCGCATTGCTCTAATGTGTCTGCTTTGGCTCACCTAGCTACTTAAGAGTGCATACCTCTACTATTTGCTCAGCCAACTAACCTCTACCTCTCAACCTTACAATCTCCCACACCCCTTGCAAGCTTCCCCAATGCATATGAAACCTTTTCTATAGTTAGCTACTGAACCCATGACAAGTGTAATGCAACTCGTCCCATGGGGAGTCTTTGTGGGCTGGTCAAAGCCCTAAATGGATGTAACATAACTCATCTTGGGGAGGAAACATTTGTCCTACAGATATAATGAATTTGCCTCTCTGCAAATGATGATGCACAGTTTGCTCGACAACACAAAAGGAAGCAAAAGTGATAAATAAAAGGCAGGGCCACCAATCAAAGACAGGGCCACCAAACTAAGAAGATGAGGAAGCAAATTCAGCTAGCTTTATAGCTTAAACCAATCCTTCTTGTGATGTTGTTTGATCAAATAGCCTTGAAAACTTAAACAAAGAGCCTGTAAACCATTAACTATCTAGCCTAAATATCATGTCATGATCTAACTTCTCGTAACCTTGAAAGCAGAGATATCACAAAGAGTTACTTGGTTGAATTCTCCATTTTGAACAATAATAATGTTTCACTTGTTGGAGGTCATGACATTTCTTGTTGAATGCCCTATGCACCTCATTCAAAGACAGGGCCACCAATCAATTTTCATCTAGCATGTGATGGTTGATCAGTCTTTCTTTCTATGCTAGACTTAGGTCAAGATTTAGATTGCAAGTTGTTAAGAGTGTACAAAGCTTGGATTGAATCAAGAGCATTGAAATTTTTTCGTACACTAGCTCGTAGGTAGAGTAACTAATAGGAAGTTCCCATGTTGAGCGATAGGCCCATAGGGCATTGTCTAGTTTTGTGCTCCAATCTTTCCTATATTTGCTTATGGTCCTTATTAGGATCTTTGTGATCTCCCTTTTGGTTACCTCTGCTTGACCGTTGACTTGGGGATGATAGGTTGTTGTTAATTTATGTTCAACCCCCAAGTGTTGCATCAACTTTCTAAAATTGGAACCTATGAAATAAGTTCCATTGTAAGAAATTATTGCACATGGCACCCCAAACTTGTTTACAACATTTTGTTGTATAAATCTAGCAACTGTGGATGAAAGTTTTTCGTACACTAGCTCGTAGGCAGAGTAACTAATAGGAAGTTCCCATGTTGAGCGATAGGCCCATAGGGCATTGTCTAGTTTTGTGCTCCAATCTTTCCTATATTTGCTTATGGTCCTTATTAGGATCTTTGTGATCTCCCTTTTGGTTACCTCTGCTTGACCGTTGACTTGGGGATGATAGGTTGTTGTTAATTTATGTTCAACCCCCAAGTGTTGCATCAACTTTCTAAAATTGGAACCTATGAAATAAGTTCCATTGTAAGAAATTATTGCACATGGCACCCCAAACTTGTTTACAACATTTTGTTGTATAAATCTAGCAACTGTGGATGATGTAAAATTGGTGACAACTACTACTTCTATCCATTTGGTGTAGTAGTCGACTACTATGATGATATACGTCTTTTCAATGGACATGGGTGTGATGGGACCCATGAAGTTAATGCACCATATGTCAAAGGGCTCCAATGGTTGAATCCACTATTGAGGACCTTCCATTCAAGTGGTCATCCCACCATCTCGTTGATAACATTCACAAGATCGAACAAACTGGTGGGCGTCCTTGAAGATTGTAGGCCAATAGTATCTTGCCATTAGGATTTTTATGGCCATGCATCTCCCTACATAGTGGCCTCCACAAGGCCTTTCATGAGCATCATGGAGAACACGCAGTTGATCTTCATCAGGAAAACACCAATGAATTAGGCCATCGGTGCACACCTTATAGAGGTGTTCATTGATTTCCATGAAGTACTTTGCCTAATGAAGAAACTGTTGTTTCTTTCTAAAGTCCAAACCTTGTGGCATCTCCTAAGTGAGAAGGTAAGTGAGGGTGTTGTTGTACCATTTTGTTTTTGTGGGCACTTGGTCATTTACTGCTCCTGTAAAGACGAGTTCATTTGAAAATTTATTAGAGAGAAAACTCTCCTTCTCTTTATTATGCCATCTTAATTGAGAGAGGTGGTCAACAACCACATTCTCAATTCCTTTCCTATCTACCATCATGAGATCGAATTCCTGCAAGATTAAAAGCCACCGTATGATACTAGGGCTCATCATTAGCTTGTTCATTAGGAATCGAATGGCATTGTGGTCTATGTATACATATACTTTATAATCAAGCACATAGTTCCTAAATTTTTCAAGAGCATACATGATTTCCATTAATTCTTTCTCCATGGTGGTGTAATTCAAATGTGCACCTACAATGCTTCGGCTCGCATAGTGGATGTAATATGGACACTTTTTATCATCTAACTACATAAGCAC
Source organism: Gnetum montanum (assembly GCA_015680685.1). Classification (NCBI taxonomy): domain Eukaryota; kingdom Viridiplantae; phylum Streptophyta; class Gnetopsida; order Gnetales; family Gnetaceae; genus Gnetum; species Gnetum montanum. Next base: position 368,362 of record MNCI01010582.1, on the reverse strand, counting down.
AGCTTCCAAAGCATAATTAGATGCGTCTATCATTCTGTGAAATGGTCTGGACCAATCTGGTGCCTAGAGAATTAGAGTTTCTATGAGTTTTTCCTTCAACTGTTAGAATGCATGTTCACACTTCTTAGTCCTGATAAACAAAGCATCTTTCTTTATAAGCTTAACCAACAACTTTGCGATCTTAGAGAAATTCTCTATGAATCATTGGTAGTAGCCAGTGTGTCCAAGGAATGATTGGACATCTTTAACTATCTCTAGTTGGCATGTAATTTCTTGGATGACCCTTATCTTCTCTAAGTCTACCTCAATCCTTTCTTGTGAAATTTGGTGCCCCAATACTATGCCTTCCTATACCATTAGATGGATTTGCTACCAATTGAGCCTGAGGTTTATTTCAACACATCTTTTTAATACCTACTCAAGATGATCCAGGGGTTGCTCAAACATAGCCCCATAAGTAGAGAAGTCATCCATAAAGACTTCTACCCCACTACCAATTTGCTATTGAAAAATACTAAGGACTAGGCATTAAAATGTTGCAAGGGCAGTGCATAGACCAAATGGCATCTTACAATATGCAAAAGTCCCCTAGGGACTCATGAATGTTGTCTTGGCTTGATTTTCTAGTGTAATCTGGATTTGGTTATAGCCATTATAAACATATAAGAAGCTACAATAAGAATGCTCAAAAATAATATCCAACACTTGGTCCACAAATGGCAATGGAAAATGATCTTTAAATGTTGCCATATTCAATAGCCTAAAATCAATATAGACCTACCACTTACCACCTTTTTTGGCACAATTACAAGTGGGTTAACCCACTCACTATCCATGATGGAATAGATAAACCCCACCTTGAGGAATTATTCTATTTCTTCCTTCATGATCTACTTTAATTTGGGGTTTAGCTATCTCTGCAGCTACCTTCTTGGCTTCATGGTCAAGTCAATGTAAATGTGATGATGGCATATCCTTGGATCGATTTCAATCAACTCAGGAGATGACCAAGTAATGGCTGTTGGCCATTTGTTAACCACCTTCAACAACTTTTTTTTGTTCAAAAGTAAGTTTGGCATTAATTATGACCAACTTACCATTATTTAAGAATGCATACTCCATGCTAGCTAGTAGGGTTTCAACTCTAGGGGCTCCTACTTAAAGTTATCAAGGACTTCCAACTCTCCCCAACAGGTATCATCATCTGCATCATCAGAGAGTTGGTGATGAACTTGCTCAAGTTCATCCATGCCTTCAACATAAGCACATGTTAGGCTCTCAGTTGGTTCCATGCATAGTTTACTATTGTCAGAGTTAGCTATCAAGCACTGGGTGTCCTCCTATTTTGTGGCTATTACATACAGACACCTTTGGATATCTTGTTCAAGTGCACAATGACTGCATGATTTAATGAATGTACTTTTGATGGACTAGATCTTTTGCATGTAATTGCACTTGTTATCACTATGCATGATGCATGGAACATGCTTCTTCTCTAAATGTCCATATTCATTTTCCTTGGAGATTTCCAAGGAGAGGTCCCTTATGCCCATACACGCATCTACTATGCTCAACCATGCCCTTTCCATAATGATTGGGAAGTCACCTTTGTAGTTCTCAATCTTGATCACTAGAAAATCAATAGGATAGGACCACCCACTAACTCTAATCACAATGTTCTTCATTAATCCCAAAGGAACAGTGATTTACTAGTCTGCCAATTCTAAATGGATGTTGCTCTTCTTGAGAGATGGTAGGTTCCAAGCCTTGTACATGTCATGGGAGATGAGATTTACACCAAAACCAAAATCAAGAAGAGCCTTACATGGCTCATGTCTAGCAATTTGCAAGTAAATGAGTGGACTTCTTAAGTAAGATCTTTTCATGGAAAGATTGCTAGCATTGATCCAAGTCGAAATAGCATGAGTTAACATCATAGTATAGATCCAAGGCGGTGTTTGGTTTGAAGGGCACTTGAATGTGTTTGATGTAGAGGATGAGGGTGCTGGAGATGTAGGGCCACCAACCATATTAGGTTGCAAGGGTTTGGGGGGACTATAGGGTTGAAAAAAGGGTCGTTTCCTAGATTGATTGTCTAAACCACTCAGCTAGAAGCCAGTTGTGAATGTACAGCCCTCGTAGCATTTCATTGTTGTGGTTGTGGAGGAATTTATCCTTACATGGATGGAGCAAGAGGTAACTGAGTTGAAGGTAGAGGGATGTGTGCAAATGGATGTGAAGGGTGGTATGGATATGGGTGCTTCCCTTGAGTAGATGGTGAATGAGTTCGATGATACTCTAGAGGGTAATAGTGATGCTAGAATGAGGTGTAGCTTGTAGAACTTCTTAGAGAAACAGGTTGCTAAACATAGTACCTGTATGGATTTGGTTGCCTACAAGGGTACTACTATCTTAGCTATGACATTCCCCACGATTGTGGTTGATGCCACTATTGATATTATTCATATGGTTGTGGTGGAGCTCCACTTGGGTAGTAAGCTTATTGTTGGTGGAACTACCTTAGATTGCCTTGAGGATAAGGTAATCCTCTGGGTGCTTGCCTCCATGCTAGTCAAGGATTCAATGCGTACACCCCAAACTCTTGTAAGTGTGACACCATAGGGCAGCATCCCTGAGGATGTTCATATTGATATATATCACAACTAGTATCATCATCAAAGTTTGTCTCCACAACTTTCTCTACAGCAGCAGCTTTGCCCTTACCTCTCTAATAGGCATGTTTAGCTTCTTTCCGCCTCCTACAATCATGCTCACTATTTTGTTCTTTGGATGCCTCAGCAATTTTTATAACAGTTTGAAACTTTTCACCCAAAGAGTTTCATAATTTATCAACCTTTGCCAAAATGTTAGAAACAAACTTTTGAATAGGCAAGGTTTTCCTATTCACCACTTCATTGAGTGGCGACTCCTCCTTGTCACAAAATCAAACCTCCCTTTTCTGGATGGAAGAGCCCTAGTATACTCTTCTACACTTTTCCTTTTTCGCAACTCACCTTTTTCTTTTACTACTTTCTCTATAAGCCTTTGGATCTGATGAGCTCTTAATTCAGGCAGTCTCCCTTGGGCATAAACCCCAAGAGTTCTTCTAGTTTATGCTCTGAGCCCATCTATGATGTGGCGGAGTTATTCCCTTTGAGAATAACCATAGCCAAGGCATCGATGTAAGAAAGAGTAGTATCTACCCATGGCGGCATCCAAGGGTTCATGTGTTCCCTATTTCTAGCCTTGAATGTTCCTTCTCAGATTGAATGCTCTGGAGTATGTCTAGTATTTGTCATTAAATAGCTCTAACATTGTACTCCATCGGTGGATAGATTTTGGCTCTAAGGATTGGTACTAGCTTTTAGCCTCTTTAATGAGTATCCTAGGAAAGAGCTTGAGTTTCTGCTAATCATTTTCAATGTTCTGTAAGGCACAAGCATCGTGGAAAGCTTGTAGATGTGTTTGCAGATCAAAGTTGTAACCCCCCTCAAATCTTGGGATATTATTCATGTCTAAGTGCTTGATTTGACTATCTTTCACATGCCTGGTTGGGATCTTTGTTGACTCTACAATGTTAAGCATGCTTCTAGTTGTCAACAAAGGTTCATCATCATCATTACGTTAATGATGCCAATGATGGTTCCTACCACCTTTGCGTTCTTAGTGGTCTTGACAGTCATTGTTGTCTCGTTGATCACCTTCATCATGATTATTTCAATGGATACTTTTATGAGAACCAACAGATGAAGAGGAATTTTTAGAATCGGATGAAGAGGATGAAGAGGAAGGTGGACTGCCACCACCACCATGGTATCCACCATCACTTTTTTTCTTATTACAACCACCATCCTTAGATGCCTTGCCATCATGATGTTTGCCTGAGTTCCTACCTTGACTGTCACTTAACCTAGTTTATGAATAGTGGATTGTAGGATCAGGGCCACACCCTCATCACCAACAACAGGGGGTGGAGAATCTTCATGTTAAGAACCTTCAAAGAAAGGATCCTCATTATCATCTTGATTTAGTATGAACAAGGGATTAGTGAAGTGTTTTTCCTTTGCAAACTCATGATGCTTCTCCTGATGTCAATCTCACTTGCATTATGTTTCAGTGGAATGGTAGTCTTGAGTGTCATAGCCATTCACAACATAGTCCTCTTGAAAATCCAAGATTCCTAACTTCTTAAGGGTTTGAAATAGCATCTCGGGCATAGATTGATTAGGGGGCATTACGATATTGACCTCCATGTCACACCATCACAGTTGCTCATCTTAGTGTAGGATGAAGGTGAAGTCCGATACATACTCATCTGGATGAGTATATACCACTTTGTACTTTTGTAGGATCCATGGTTTAACATCTTCATGCTTGTGGGAAGAAGACATTTTGCAACAAATAAAATAATTAGTGTACTTTTGTAATTATAGGTCATGTGGAAGTAATGTTGATCTTGGGTTTGTCCAACGATATTAATAATGCTTACTAATCCTAGATAGTGCACATTTCAACAAATAAAGTCCTTGGCAATGGCACCAATGATGAGCAGCGAGGTACCCCTATGTCCAACCATATGAATCACAAAGTGTTCATGCATGATTCAGTTGAATTTTGTGGACTCTGTAGTTTCCGGTTTACTAGTCTTCTAGGTAGTGAACCTTGCCCTAAGGTCATTTGTTGTCTTCCCAATTACACTTGTGAAGCCCAAAGGTATGGTTAAGTGTAATTGAGGCATATGATTTTTATCATTTTATGTTTTGTGATTTTGGTGCTTAAAGAGAGAGACAAAGTAATTTAATGACTAATTCAATTTAAATAACTCACTGGTCTCTAACTAATCCTAACATAAGCATTCGGTCCCACTTTCCATACACATCTTGAACCCACGTATCCACTGTTGAATGACCAAGCACTACACTACTAGGTGTACCAAGTAATAACACTACTGGGATTACCAAGCGAATACATGTTACACTCAAAGTATTTATACTTATGTATTTAATCTATTTACCTTATCTTGCTTAATTAGCTTAATTACTAGAAAATATTGAATAAATAATTGAAAATATTAAATGCGTAAATGAAACATTTAAACTATCTAGCATGCTGCAAGGTTTATCAAGAAGTTTATCTTTATTGCCACACATAATGTCATGCTTAGGTATAATAGTGCTCGAATAAAGATCCATACACTCAGTCACTCCTACTGTGGGCACTTGGTAAAATATTCTAACTTTCAAATGGAAAAATTTCAAGAGCTTTGTTACACTATGACTGATTGATGTCATAAATGCAGCCGACGAGTGCGTATTTATAGGCAAGAATATACCCTACATCAACAGGGTTGTGTCAATGCATGAAACGATGCATCAACAAGGCCATGTTGATGGGGCCCAATTGACAGGGCCTAGTTGATGAGGCCTTGTCAATGCAACCAACTGCGACTCATCACCTATAAATAGCTTACTAAAAATTGAGCAAATATCTCAAAAAGAATAATTAAATGATAAAGAGGCTTTATGATGAAAGCATTGTCAAAATAGTTTAGGTTCCTTTTTAATGGTGCAAGCAAAATATTCTTGCTCTCCTTGCTAAATTTCNATGGAAATTATTCTATTTTTGGAATGGTAAAACTGCCAAAGTTTAGCTAAGGGTCTAGATCTAGATGATCTTACAAGGGAAAGACCCATCTTATTTATAGACAAGGCGATGGGCCACGATATCGCGTACGCGAAATCGTAGGGGTCGATGCGATATCACGTNTCATCAAACCAAGTCTTCTAAACATCTTGTTGTTGTGAATGCAATTGCTTAGCTGCTACAAGCAAAATTTGTTCAAGCTCCTTATGTTATCTTTTAGTAGTCTATTTGTTTTGTGTTGCATTCATATATTTTTCCTTGACTTTTGAGATGGCTCTGTATTAAATTTTTGTCCTATTCTTATTGTTTGTTGTCTAAGAAACAATTTGAATTTGCAACAAAAACTAAACTCCATTAAATCTTCTCCAACTTTCAACTTTGTAATAAATTCAGTATGTTCATGAGAACAAAAAAAAAAACAAATCAATGTAAGAGTTATCTTGAGATTAAGGAAATCTAGTAAGGTCATTGTAAATGAGAAGATAAAATTTTGTTGTCCATTCTAATAGTTGTTAACCCATCTTATAAACAGTGCCATCAGCAAAATGTGGTGTCCAATTATGATCTTCAACAATGACTAAATTGCCAACATTATGTTGCCACTGAATAATTTTTGTTTGTTATGAACCTATCATTGCATTAAAATCTCTACAAATAAACATCAAGCCTTTTGTTGTAAATTTTACATTATCACTACTTAAGAATTGAAAAGGATAATTGATGAGATGCGATATCGCATGGGCCGCGATATCACGTACGTGATATCGCATCGACCCCTACGATTTCGCGTACGCGATATCGTGGCCCATCGCCTTGTCTATAAATAAGATGGGTCTTTCCCTTGTAAGATCATCTAGATCTAGACCCTTAGCTAAACTTTGGCAGTTTTACCATTCCAAAAATAGAATAATTTCCATATGCCNAATGTTTAAATGCTTTCTTAGATAATTAATTTCTCTCAACCCTTTACTCTCCTAGTTAAGTGCATTCAGTACGATCGCTTCGAGCACGTGTGCTATGCTTGGTAACCCAGTGATGAATAGCGTTTGGTAATCCCAGTAGAGTTGCACTAGTTTAGGGTGTGTACGGCAAGTGGGAACAGATACTGGTGCTAGGACAATTAGAACTTAGTTAGCGAATAGTTAGTTAATTAGTCTCTTCACCCTTCACCTCTTAGCATAGGCGATAAAATGATAAAAGACATAAAAATCACAAACCTTAAACTTACTTAACCATACAACTATGACAATACAAGTAAGTTTGGGAAGACAACGATTGATTAACCTTAGGTGTTCCATTAGGGCACGTAAGCACTTAGTCCTTGGAGTTCGACTGGATCGTGTGTGCACGCTCGTATTCATATGGTTGAGTGTAGGGGTACCTCGCCACTCATCAATAATCATAAAATAGCTCTATAGAATCATACAATGTAGCATCTCTAGGGACAAAGTAGTTCATGGCAAGGAAAGCACAACCATAGTGACATAAGATTTTTAACCAATCATATTGTTTACGATAGTCAATTTTTTCTAAAAGTACATAATTTTCAAGAGATTTCCTCACTAATATTACAATGCCACCCAAAAGTTCTACCTCTTCTCCATACTTTTATCTTTCTTGCAACAAATTTAATAAATCTAAGAACTTAAAAATCTACAAAATCAATATCTTTCTAACTTCTAATAAAACCAAAAATATCAAAGCTATCAAGGGAGCTAATATTTATGAAAGAATATTTTAATTGATGTTTTTGATAATCGGTGAAAATTATGTTAAATTGTTTTTATTTTGAAGGTGATATATTATGAATCATGAAGACTAAGAACACCATTATCTATCTTAAAATGCCATAATTAATACATGGCAATAATATGATAATTGAAACATAGGTACACCTTAAGATTTATAGAAGTATAACTTATAAAGTTGAACCTATAACCTAGGATTATCAGACCAAGACCTATACCACCATACTTGTACCACTAAGCTTACACCTCACTGTTAAGGAGGGATGGGATATGATAATGGAGAAGGGAAGGGATATGATAATGGAGAAAGAGTGTTTGAAGGATCGAATGCAAGAAGGACAGGTATCGGTGAAAAGTGGTCCAGTTAAGATAATTGTCCAAAGAGCGTATTTGAGTGCCAAATGGGATTTACATATTGTCGCGGTCACACTCCGTACATATTGCACCATTCAAATTTGTTTATGCGATTGTTTCCCGCAAAATACCGCACAATGCGGACATGGGAGCTCCAAGAATTCCAGCACTGACTTTGCAAAGTTCTGATGTTTCCCGCTAAAAAAACTAAGCATAAGGATGCTTTGAAATCGTCGTAGCCATTAATTTTGCGTTTGAGACGCCATTTCAAACTTATCCCAAGGAACGCATCTGAGCAGGATCATGACGATGGACGAAGAAATAATTCAGTGCGTCAAATCTTGTGCTGTATCAGAAGCCTCTGTAAAGGAGCTCCAAAAACTGGTATTATCACATACAGATGAAGCCATCTTGAACTTCGTAGACAAAAGATGTTCTGCACAAGATCCATGCCAGGCCATTGCCGATTACGCTCGAGCCATGTTCCAGACCCTGGCAAAATCTTTACCTGAAGAAAGCACATCCAGATCCTCCGATTTGCTAGTGAAAATCGTCATGAAATGTGTTTCCATTTTCCAGTCCAGAACAATTCCCGTCGACAAAAAATGCGTCGACTGTGTGGACTTTTTTGTGCAAAAACTCGATGTGTTGCCAAGGCATATGCTGCCTTCAATCGCAGAACTGATCCTCTCAAACATCGATAACATCACCGACGCAGAGGATGGCATCGAGCTTCAACTTTTGCCGCCCATTTTGAACTGTCTCAACTCCACGGACGAAGTTACAGTGGATGATAGGGTTAGCAGCGGTTCCGAGTACGCGGCCTTCGTTTTCAAGCGTTTTCTAGATTCGAAATGGTCGAGTGTGGTGTTGAAAAAAATTGTGAGCATAGCTAAAGAGATACATCTGGGAAAGGCCGAGGCAGAGGAGTTGCTGGACAAGATCTTTGAATGCGCAAAGTTCGCAGATGCTCAGGACCTGCCTGGAATTGTTTATCAGATGCTTGTTTATGCTTCCAAGACTTGCAACAGGAAAGGTGTGGTTGCAGGCATTTTAAGACTCTTTGAGGAGCTTGATGCGGTCGTTACGGTTTTAAGCCAAGGGAAGGGGTCCTCTGTTGAGACGCTGAGACAGGTGGAGGGTACGGTGCTTCTGCATACGAATTTTGCCATAAAGCATGATCCTTGTCTTGGCCAGGAGTTACTCCGTAGCGTCAGAGGGCGTCATACGCCTCCCAGCTCTTTTACAGTAGCCCTGCTCTTGTCTCTTGCTAGAATTTCCAGGTTCGAGCAGGCATCGTTGGCGTTCCTCAGAACCGCCGTCATCAAGTCTTACCAGGACTTTCACCAGGCAAGGCAAGTCCAGTTCTAATTTCGTTAACGCAGTATCCTGTGTCTTTGGTTTCTTTTTAAGTGCCATTTACCTCAACTTAACTTGCTAATAACGTATAAGCGTTCTTCTCATTAACCAAGCATGTTTATTAAAGCGGCTGTTATGTCTCTAGACCTGATATTGACATGCACAACTTTGCATATGTTTTTAGGTTTTTTTAAGTGCCATTTACCTCAACTTAACTTGCTAATAACGTATAACCGTTCTTCTCATTAACCAAGCATGTTTATTAAAGCGGCTGTTATGTCTCTAGACCTGATATTGACATGCACAACTTTGCATATGTTTTTAGAAGATAAAAGCTATTTCATTAGTTTATCTCGGGCCTGAACAAAAGTACAGAACGCAGATTTGATATTCTTTCAACTGATACCTTGATATTTCTGTATTTTCAAAGGAAGGTAGTATACTACTTGTTTTGACAAACAAGAGTCAATATGATTAAATGTTACATAAATTAATTTGACACAACCGTATCTTATTGGTACTCGTGGTCCAGTTGCATTTTAGACTGATAACTCTGAAAGAGTTTAGATTTAGAAGTTGGTAACATGGTAGCAATAGTGATGTTATGCAATTTTTCAAGGCTCATATGACAATATGAAATCACTGCAACAACTTCAATACAATGGGAGGGAAGTCCCATTGAGTAACGTGTTTGCAAGGGCGTCTCCGTTTAAAGTGGATGAATGATGTCTTGCCTAGTTGCTTCTACAACCATGATAAAGTTCATTCTGCATGGTATCTTTGTGGGCTGCAACAATTAGGATAGAATGGATTTTATCCCAGTGGGTTAAAATAGGAGCTCCTCTAATCAGAGAATTTTTGGCATCTTTTGTTTATGCAAAAGATGGATGCCCTTACCTCCATGCTTCCATGAACACTATCCTGGTTGTTATGCTGTTTGTTGAATTCAAATGGTACAACATCAATGTTAGTGGGCAAGTAGAATATCATTAATAGGCCAAGTGTATCTGACAAAATATTGAATTCAATAGGTGATGTTCTGTGAGGTGAATCTTGTTAATGTGCTCTCCTGGATTCTCCCCACGGAATATTACTTGAATCACTTGGTCAGCAAAAAGGATTAAGCAGCTTTGTTCCCAATAAAAAGGGCCTTAACATCTGGATAGAATCCTTTTCTAGAGGTGTCTTATTTCTAGTGAATGGGTTAAATTAGAGAATGATGTCAGCTGGCATTGAGGTAGAGATAACATAACAGTCTGTGTCATGGATGTAAAAAAATTGTTATGAGCAGTCCCTTTTCTGGATAAAATAATTAGGATACTTGGTTTTTTGTATTGCTGTACTGTAACAATTTTCGCCTAAATTGTAAGAAATGACATTTCATTGTATTTATTTAAGTTTTAAAAGGAAAAATAATAAAAGCTCTTTTATAATACCGTATGGCATGAAAACAGAGGTTGCCAGTGGCTTCCAGATTCTCTTAGAAAGCAGTGTTTACATTTTGCAAAATCTGTTGAGCACGCCCTGCTACAATCAGTAAGATATCAGTTAGTTATTTGTATAATCATTCAATGGGATGTAACATTACCTTGAAATTTTTTATCAAGTTATTTCTGCTCATAATTCATATGGTACCATCTGTTTGTGATTTTAGGTTCAACACAGCAATTTTGGACGTGATCATATTGTTCCAACCATAGTGAAAATTGGCTTTGCTTTGATTGAATCCTCAGAGTCTTTTAAGGTACCTTTGATGGAGCCACATTCCCAATCAAATGGATTTACAGACTGCAAGGATCTAGGCATACAAATATTGCGGACAGCATTTGAAGTTCATGAAATGGCACGCAATGAGGTTAGTAGTTAAGTATAACTGTATTATAGGTGAGTTAATGAGCTTTGTCTTCTGAAACAGATGGCTTTGAAATCTCAGCATGTTCTTGTCCGTTCTTTATGTCCATTAACCATTTTACCCAGATATACAACACTTCTACAATGGAGATCTCTCTAATTGATGATTATTGTATTTTACAGATTATAGAACAGAGTAATCTTCGGATAATTTCCCTAAAGACTCAGCATAGTCTTCATGTCATTAGGTGATTGATTTAACGTATAACTGTTTCCTGATTACTGTATTTTCTTTGATGTGAATTGTTGACTTAAGTTTGCTGTGCAGGTTAATTGACCAGTTGGTTCTGTATTATCCACATCTTGTTTTGGAGCATTCTGGTCGGTTGAAGGAATGCTTGGATTATTTTACATTCTTAAATCCTTTGACAGCATCCTCTTTGGTCAGAAGTATATGCCCACTCTTTCAGATGAGTCGTGATCTTCAGGTCCTTTTTCTGTTTTAGTTGGTGTTAGTGGATCATTTCATTTTCCTCCCTTTTAAAATCAATTGGATAGACTTTTGATTTTAAAGTAATCTAGAAAAGCCATAAACTTGTTTGCTGTATATTTTTCTGAAGAAAGTTATAACGTGGTGTTAAACATGTTCTCAACATATCGCTTTATTTCTTCTCATATATTGTTGATGTCTCTTCCCAAGATTAAAAATGTTGCCCTAAAGGTGCTAGGTGCTGCTGATGCTTATTACTTTTGTTGTTCTACTTCTGATTATCCACGAATTCTGCAACAAAAATGCATTTCCACGAAAATCACCATTTTGGAGTGTGAATTATAGGACGATGTGTCAAAGTGAGCAAAAGCCAATGCAAAGCTATATAATATAATTAATCTGTTGAAAGTCATCGGTTGCATTAAAACTGAAAGCTAAAAGATGATTGTACAGATATTCAAAAACTCTCAACTAATAGTCACTTTTGGGGTAAGTGCATACCAAAATCTATTGAGGAAAATATGCTAGTTCTAATCCTTGAAGAAGTCTATCTTATTTGAATATAGAAATGATATTATATTAAGATTTTTTACTGCACAAAGTCAATGGTTTGATGGATTTCAAAATTTACTTTCTCCCCTTCACATTTTGCAGAATTACACTATACTGGTGCTACGGAAGTCCATGTTTGGACGAGAAGAAGCCTCACGTGTGGCAGGGACTAGAGCCATCATTGATCTTATTGCATTGGAGAAGAAGTTAAAGACGAGTAATTCAGACTTTTTTCCGTCTTCGAGTCAGGCTAGCTGCAGCCAGCACACCAATCTGACCTGTGAAGTGGAATTAAATCTATTTCAAGAGCTCAAAGGATTATTAAGAAGATGTCTCTCACAACAGGTATTAATGTGAGCCATCAGCATCTTTATATGTACGTTGATGACACGAGTTGTTAATAATATCCACGAACAGGCACATGTAAAGGCAGTTGTCTACAAAGGACTTGTTAATTTGGTTCTTGTTGATCCTGCATCTGCGGGTGCTGTTTTCGAATTGCTATGGTCTCACTTCCTTCGTTTTTGTGTATATAAAGAGGTAATATTTAATACTTATGTGAGCATGTTGTTATCTGTTCCTAAACTTTGAAATATAGTATGTCCCGTCTTATATTTGAGGCTATTTAGACCTATCTTTTAAAGTTATTAGTTATGTGATTTCAGGATGGCGGTATCCACCTAAAGTTGAGCGATTGCGTGAAGTTACAAAATGGAGGTGTTAGCTTGGAAGAACCACTAGATTTTCTATTTTCTTGTATACGCCAGCTTCTTATTCTTCAGCCACAAAACAAATCTTTTAACACAGATTTCTCATGGATGTGTTTAGGATTTTCTTTATCGCAAGAAAATGAGGTAGTTCTCCAACTTGTCTTTTGATATGATGATCTAGTTAGCATTGTTTTAAGGTCTGATACCATACCATTAATAGAATGTTTTACAGGTTGGAGTTCAAGTAGGTGAATCTTTTGCGAGTGCTTTTTTAAGCTTGAGAAAATGTTTAATAAAGAGTTCTAGTTTGGAAGGTGAATATTGAAATTTTACATATCGAGAAATTGCTAATGATTGCTACAAAATGAATAGTCTTCTGATTTGTTTTTAAATTGTTGGATAGATTACAATTTTGGCAGGGAGCAGGATCTTAGCGTAGAAACATTAGAAGATGAGAAGATTCTGGAGCAGGCTCACATTTTTTGTGGTGTCTTGGAGGTTCTATTGGATGCAGTAGTTTCAGATATGAGAAATTGTACTGATGATACTTATGCAGAAATCAAAAATGAATTTGAAGCATTGCTTGCAATTTATGATTCCCTTGATCAGTCATTTGGCAAAAAACAAGGAAGCTTAAGACGGAAAAGTGGTTTGAAATCATCTTTTGATTCCAAGGCAAAGACTAAAGAGATTTCTTATTATTCAAGCCATAACCTAGGAAATTTTTCAAATCCTGTCACAAGTCTTTTCTCTGATGTGAGGATTCCCTTTCTAACAACTTCAAATATTGCATATCTCCTAGAAGCTTCTCTAGAGTTGATAAATGGTGGTAGACCTTCAAGGGAGCCTCTGTCACAGCATAGAACTCAAGGCATGGTCCAGCAGCAATCCTGCCATCAATTCAGGCTTGAATTTTTTGCATTAAGAACTTGTGTTCGGCATCTCAAAGCTTTTTCTACTGATTTACTATTACAAGAGAAATCACAAAATTTTGTCGAGTTTGTTGTTCAGGGAGATATTCGTCTACTGGGTTGTCCTTTGTTAAAGCTGTTAGGCAGATTGCTGTCAGTCTCTAACCTATTATCAGCAAAAGAACAAGAAAGAAGGAAAGAAGTTAAGGGGAAAAAGTTATCGGATGAGTCAATTGATGGATTACTTTATATGGTTGTAATCTGTGTAGATTTCTTGTTTAAACACAGTGCAGCACAAGATTGTCTAACTGCTTTTTTAGAAGAACTGTTATCGGTTTCAGATAGTGAGGGGGACACAATTCAAGCAATGGACAGTGAAATGGATGCTGTAAATGTTAGTGACAGTCTTGAAGCTAAACTAATACACGAGTTTTTGTCAAAGAAAATTCAACTGTTTATGCAGAAGTTTCTTACTCTCAAACATTTCAGAGAATTTGAGGTAAGGATTCTAGTACATGATTTTTCTAATTATCTTTATGTTCTTTCTTACCATGCTAATTGGATGTTTGAATGCTAATAATCTTCTATTTCATTCCTTGTTTTTTTGGTCGGACTGTTGCCCAGAAATCTTTTGGTTGTAATATAAAATAGTCTTAGTTCAAATAGAAAAGTTTTGGTACAACAGTTAGGAACAGAAAGGATATAGAATGAATGACAAGATTTTTGTACTTTTATATTTCTTAGTTCCGAGAATATTTTAGAGGCCTTGCATGATGTTGTATTGTAAGACTGCACATGATACTGTATTCTCATGGTAAGATTTTTTTCTGGTAAATGTTGTTTTTCTGCACTCGCTTGTTTCCGATGTGCTTTTGCATTTCGAACCTTCCATGCATATTTGGGCAAGTTAAAAGAATACCAATGAAAGTGTTATGGTCTTACCCATAATACTTGGAGTTTGTCGTAAACATGACCACTTGGTTATATGTTAAGGTACCAAAAATGATAACAAATCTTTGTTCCATCTTGAAATACTCAAATGTTTCAGTAGTTTTATATAAATCTTAGAAGTTCAGATTATCTTGGTCAGTGTATACCTATAGTAAGTTCGTTCATTTCAGGTGCTCTCAGGGATTGTAATATTTCTTGGAAGCAGACTGCCTCCACTACTAAGAAAAGTCCATGGCGCTTGGATTGATTCTACTTTCAGAAGGACACGATTGAAACAGAGCGGCGCTGCGCGCTGTTTGGTAACAATGCTACTTCAGCTTAGCCTTCCACCGACGGATTTAACTTTGGGTCAGGAAATAGCTTCTGAGTTGCTGAAGGTCACGGGTTCAGATGAGCATGATCCAGTTGATGAATCCGACGTGCTTTACTTCATAAATGCTTCCACAAAAAATTGCATTGCTCATGTGTTGCTACAATACGTGGAAGCTACCCTGGCTGATGTTGATTGGCTTATCTCAAAACTAAAAGCTTATCCCTTGGATGAGACAAGTATAGCTTTACATGGTGGTGCCAATAACGACGAATGGGTTGAAAGATTTACAAGATCGAAGCTTGAGCATGCATTACATTGTCCACTAAATTCTCTTGTGCGGATGTGTTCGTACTTCGCTAACATGACCCTGGAACGTGAGCAGATTATAGACTTTATCCTTAGCTTCATAGAAAACAATAAAGCATCATCTGATTTGATTTGAGGGCTCGGTTTTAATATTATGCAATAGTATTGACATTATTCTCTTTCTTTCTTTTCAGCTTCTGTAGCAGAGCACTTTCTGAGGGTGGCCACAAGATTGTACAAATCCTTAGCGTTAATGACCAAATGTTTAATTGCTCCGAAAGGATACACACAGTCCTTGCCCAGCTCTACATTTCAAAGCCTTGCAGAGTATACTTGCAAGAAGCTTACCGCATCTCTTTACAACTTCGTTGCTCTGATGCAGCGGGTATGTATAATTTAAGATGCAGATGCTTATTATTTAAGCTTTATGTTCATTTTCACGGTTTATCAATCAAATACTAGAAATGGATTGGTTCCTTTTTTGCTTTATTTGCGTTGTTGTGCTGCATGCTATTTGCAGGACCAGCAGGAGCAGTCGCAAGCAAAAGGAGTAGTGAACCAAATTAAAAGAGAGTGTAAAACTATTCCTAACCTGATTTTCCACGTGGAAGACTATGAAAAATATCTTATCCAACTCAGCAAAGTTTCCAAGGTTAACCTCATGAAACATGCCAAGCGCAGCACTGCTAGGGACTTTAAGATATTGAATTTAGATAAAATAGCCAAGCAAGATAATGAAAATAACTCCCACCCACATTGTAATTCTGAGACTGCTAGCCTGGACAAGGAAACCGCTGATGATGAAGGGGAGCAACAGGAGAATGAAGAGTCGTCTGAATCTTCTGAAGAGAGGAGGGAGGGAACTGCTGTTGCAACTCAGCAAGAAACAGGGAAAGAATCATCCCCTGCTGCTGCTGCAGCAACAACTGCCCAGCTAACCATCACTGATAGTGACAGTGACAACAACGGCAATGACGGTGCTCAGTACACTGTTAAAATGAGTAGCAGGAAGCGCAAAAGACACGGCATAATTGATGGCTCCGACGACTAAGCTGAATCTGGACGTAATGTTTGCCTTAAGAATCTCTTAACAAATATTTCCTACATAATTACTGGAACCGTTCCCATTCCGGCATTGCATTACCATCAAACCCTGAATCAGTTTTGGGCAAAAATGGGATTGCAATATTAAATGAAAAGTGGTTGCCTGGGAAGAGCAATCTTTTTTATGTATGGTTTGAAAAAAAATAACACCGTGAGCATCCTAACACAAGGATATTCTACCTCTGCTTGACTGGTTTGGAATAGAATAATTAGCCTTGTGTTTAAGGAAGGCACCAAAAGTAGCCTTGGGAAATTAGCATAATGTATTGCTATGTTGTTAATATTTTAATAAAGTTATGAAAGATTAAAAAACATTTAATAGTGAAGCATTGTATTAGGTGTAGTCACAAGACTATTTAGTTGGAAGTTTCAAATTTTGACTTTAATTTTAGTAGGCAATGATTTTCAAGTTAAGGGTTCAATTTTGGTGAGCAAATGCTAAGTTAAAAAGTTTTTACTTAACTATCAAAAGTTTGGGAAAAAAATACATTGATAGCTTTATATTTAAGTGTTAGTAAACAATAATTAAAATTGTGTATAAGAAGGTTTTTCCATAGAGAAACACAATATGTAGACCATGTTGTGATGGTGTTAGCCATTACAAATAATGTTTTTGAACATTAATTTGTCCATTATAATAGGATGAAATCATCATTAGGATAGTAATATTGTGCTAGTGTTATGTTAATGTCCTTTAAACTAGAAGATTGTTGAATTAGCCTTTTGAGCACAAGTTAATAACAAATTCAAGATCTCCCTTGCTAACCTTGAAATGACTCTAATTTGTTTACTAAGTTTTTAAGTAATCAATTTAGCTTAAGTAACAAATTTGGTTTTGCATAAAGAAAGATATCTAAGATTTTAGTATTAATGTTTATTTGGCTCTTAATAAAAGTGAATGATATAAAGTAACTCATATAATTGTCTTAAAGTAATTAGAATGATGATGATTAGGATCAATAAGAGGTGGCTCAAGTGGTTAGGACATTGTCTAACAATGATTTATAATGTCTAATAAGGACATTATAGGGACTAGGTAGGCATGTTGAAGAAGATAAATGAAAAAGAAATCTAACTTATAAGGTGAAAATGAATGAAACTATCAAATAATTTCAAGGTGATGCATGACAGCTCATCTTTGATAGGTTGAATACATACAATAAAGATGAGATCTACATAAAAGAGTTGAAAATCGAGAAAATGCCCAATCTTTGCTCTGCTAATTTTATAATGCTTGCTATTGGAAGGCTAATGTTTGAGTTAGAGAAGTAGGTAACCAACTCATACTTATTGTATGAAAATGAGTTCAAGCTTTACAAGGAAGCAAAATGAAATTTAAAGATCAACAAAAAATTGCAAAGAACTTGGCCAAATAAATGAGCAAGTACTAGAAGCTCAAGAACATAGTAGAAGCATTCGATATTGAATGTAAATAATTCATTGTGTGTTTTGTCAATGCTAAAGAAATGTTTTCTACTTTACCTTATCCATGGGATGTACCAACAACTACAACTCTAGCAAAAGCAACATGGACAATCAATGAATCCTAAATAAATGAGGAGAAGATGAGAGCCCTCACCAATGCATTCTAGCTAAAGGTAGCAGACAGATAGCCACAACCCATACCAAGGCATGAGAAGCCACCAGAAGAGCTATAGGAGCCATCACTACTTAGAATTACTTAAGACGTATGCCTTGGTCCATTTTTTGTATATGTTAATTTTTGTAATGCATTCAAATTTTGTCAAGTCAAATTGTAACATACTCGAATAACTTTTGTAGTATGGTATTCAAGTTAGTCAATTAGTCTTATTACTTCCACAATTTTATAAATAACTCCGTTCTAATTTTGTTAACTCAAGGACAAGTTTTTAGTCATCATGGGGGTCTAATGAAAGTCAATTCAGTAAGTTGCATTGATACAATAGTGTTAACATATGTCTTTCTTTTTTAATGCATCAACATTGATGCAAACATAATAAATGCCTATATAAGTATATGTACCCATTGCATTTATAGCACTATTTAGTCATCCTCGTAGTTACACTTTGTTAGTTTGTTCCTATAGAAGTTAGTAATAGTCATCGAATGCATATAGTATAAATTGAGTGGTTAGAACAGAATTTTATTTGATTGAACATGTACCTAAATATATTTTCATGGTAGCAATGAAATTGAGATCCATTTTCTTCATTGCAATACTAAATTTAACATTTTAATTTACTTTCTTATGATTTAATTTAATGTTATCTAATTTTATGAACTTAGTTAATTAAGCTACTTTTATCATGCTTAGCTAATTTGCATGAGTATGACCAACTTCGAGGATAAAAGCATTAATATTTGATATTCCCAATAGTGGATACTTGGTATGCTCAGTAGAAAATACTTGGTAATCTAGTAACACTAATGCATGTTCAGGATGTGTACAACAACTTGAGAACGAAAACTCCATGCCTAAGCTAGATTAGATTTATTCTTCTTGACCTTAGATTAATTAGTAATAAATTAGATATTTTAGTATTTCAAATATTTTAATCACATGTCTTAATCACACTTAACCATATCACTTAAGATCTACACATCACTTAGAACCACTTAACACATATGCTTTGGTCCATTTTTGTACATATCAATTTTTGTGATGTGTTCAAATTTTGTCACGTCAAATTGTATTACAGTCGAATAACTTTTATACCACTGCACTCAAGTTATTCAATTACTCAGTTATTTAGTCTTATTACTCTCACAATTTTGTAAATAACATGATCCCAATTTTGTTAACTTAAGGACAAGTTTTTAGTCAATCATGAAGGCCTAATGAAAGTCTATTCAATGAATCACATTAAGACAACAATGTTAATGTTTGTCTTGCTTTGTTAATGCATTATTGATGAAATGCTAATAAATGGCTATATAAGTGCCTGTACCCACTGCATTTATGACATTGTCTTATCATTCTCTTAGTTACACTCTATTAGTTTATTTTTGTAGAAGTTAGTAATAGTCACTGAGTTCTCATATCATGAACTGAATGGATTGAATAGAATTTTATTCAAGTGAAGATGTTTATAAAAACAATTGATGAGTGGCAAGGTACCCCTACGCCCAACTATACAAATCATAGGTGTTCATGTGCGATCCGGTCGAATTCCATAGACTATAATTACTAAGTACACTAGAGCTAAACAATGTGTGCGTGTTGTTCGTTCGTTGTCTTCCCAGTTCCACTTGTGGAATGCAATTGTATGGTTAAGTATGATTGAGGCATAAGATTTTTATTATTTTGTGTTTTTATGGAATTACTCACCTAGAACAAGAATAAAAGTAAGACTCATTAAAAGTAAGAGTGACTAATTGCTAAGTAAACTATAGTCTAATCTAGCCTAACACAAGTAACTGTTCCCACTTCCCGAACACATCCTAAACTTTGTGCAAACACAGCTAGGCTGTCAAACGCTAGTCGTTTTTGAGCTAGCAAGTGTCACACATATGCTTGAAGGGGTTGTGCTTGTGTATTTTAATGATTTTCTTGATTGATTAAAATTAGCTACTGCATTAATGACATTAATGTAAATTGCATGAAATCACAATATATAAATGCATAAGAAAGAAAGTGTCAAGTGCTATAAGGAATGGATCAAAGAGTTCGTCTTTATTGCCAACACATTGGTGTGTTCAAGTACATCAATGCTTGAATAAAGATCCGTTCATGCACTTGGAAAACATTCTAACTTTCAAATGGACAAACTGCAAGAGTTTTGCTACTTGGCTGCCAAAAACTTACTCCCAATTGTGCACCTGGGAGTTGTATTTATAGACCTGGGAGTAACGCTATGATATCGAATATACGATATCACATCTTGGGCCACGATATCACGTACCCGATATTGTGTACCTGATATCGCAGCCACCCCGATATTGGAGCATTGAAAAACACGATTTATCATACCCCCATGACTGAATGAAAACTCGTTCTTAAGTACAGAAGAAGAGGAACAAGTCCTTCACAAAATATATTAGGGGGTGTGTACCTATTTGACTAACATGTAGAGTGACACAGAGAAAATAGACAAATATAGAAGTTCTCGAGCATACAATATTACAATTTTGTATAAAATTGGGTGTTCATGACAATAGGAAAGAACACAAATGGATCCAAAGAACATCCAACCCCTCTTGGCAATAGAAGAATGAGGGAGAGGTAGAAGAGATCCAGCGATTATGAACAATCTCCCATGAGTGATATGGTTGCATCCTCCTTGGTGAAGATATTCTTGCTTCTAGTCCACGCTTCCAAATGTAATCACAACAAAACCAAGGATTAGCATAAATAGTGCAATAGATAATAGTTGAATACCTTGTCTCATTGGTGATTTTATTTAGCCACGTTGTGATTGTGATAGATTGGTTGCTTGATATTGTTAGTGGAAAGACTGACGAATGGGTTACATAAGAGAAACGATCCATACAATTCAAAAAAAGCTTAACACAAAGAGTACTGGAAAGAGGGTATTCATAACAATAAAAAGGAGTTCATTACAAACAGTTGTGAAGGTGCGTACAAGTGGATGACATAAATGGGATAAATAAAAAAAATTTGATCGTAACAACATCTAAGGATAAAGAACTTAACTTAACTAAACCAAAAGATATGCAAGTGGGTCCTCCCCAAAGCAGGCATAAGCCTTTTATGCCCTTGCATAACTTCAAACCAAGGAGTTTGTGGGCACCATGGATGATTAATGGTTATGGAAAGTTAAGTACAAAAATCCAAAAGTAACTGATTGAGAAACCTGACACATCAAACCAGAACATTGAATCAAAACATGAAATCGGTAGTGAGGTGAGGCATGAAAAGCATAGATGGATGATAGAGAGAGTGGAATGGAGTTTCTAATTATGGTCACATGCAATCCCTTGTGGAGTTTGTGATTAAATGACTTGGTAGGATCCATCCTTAGTCTAGATCAAAACCAACCACATTCAGTGACTTCGCATCAACATTCTAAGGCTAGTTTATCCCCTAAGACACAAGAATGCTCCCACAAAACAACCACTGTTCTAAATTGGAGTGAAGGTAGGAAGTGAGAAAGGTCCTTAGTTAGAGGAGATAAGACAAGACTCATAACCAGTGCTTGTAGCCATTTTATTTGGTTTAAGGGGTGTGCTTTGAATTTCCATTTTTTTAATGAGAACCACACCATGCAAAGACCCATGCATTTTTTGCATTTATTTTGTCCAAGGGGTGTGCTTTGAATCCTCATCTCTCTCTCTCTCTCTCTGATGAGAACCACACCATGCAAGGACTTATTTGACTTCCTATTGTGAAATGACATGGAATGGTGAGAAGCTTACGAGAACACTCCTAAACACACGAAAATAGAAAAGCACAAAGAATACCGCATTCCTTTGAAGCCACACCCTATCCAAACCTTTGATTTATTCCCAATTCCAAAAACTACACAAGTTACCAATTTATTAAAGTTGCATTAATGAAGAAGAGACTACACGCTTCCAAAACAAGGAAAACCATAGAGTATGTGGATGGGTGGATGATGTGAACTCACTACCTATTACATGAAAAGAAACCATGTCCCAGCCATCAGTAATAGCATTCAAAGTCAGAAACCAGACATTAATAATCAAATTACAAATGAAGCATACCACCATCAAGTAGCGCATTACCATTGTAGCTACCACCTTATTAGCAGAAAAAAGTAGAGAGACACATCAAACACAAGCAAACATAACCATAAAAGAAAGTAAAAGAGTTGACAATAGATATTGGATATATTAACAATGGTGTAAAACAACAACTAAGAGAAGATCAATAATCTTAAAAATACAAATATGTAAAACAAAGAAGATGAAAACAAAAAGTTGTAAAATCAAAAATGTATAAAACAAAAAAGGTCAAAAGACTGAGGAGCCACAAGAGGTGTTAGTATGGATGGCCATCTCCCCCATGACTAAGTTGGAAGGGAGAGATCCGAAAGATTGAGCGTGGTTGTCCATCTAGTGAGGTGTTTGTTGAGTTGGTTGGCTTGTGATGAGTCGTCATTTAGGCGACCATGATATCACGGCCTGTCTCCTCATCTATAAATAAGAGGTAGACAGAAGAGTTAGGAATCAATTAGGAAATTAGTGAGTTAGTTCTTAGTTAAGTGTTTTAATTTCTTCCTCTCCCTTTTCCTCTCCGTGTATGCCCACAGTGTGGTGATTGTAATTGTACAACATCCTTTATTCGAGTGTGACATACTTGGACACGCACATGACTGGCAATAAAGATTGAGATTACTTCATCATTGTAGCATTCACATAGTTTAATCATTTAATTAATTTTTATTTACTACTTTCTTAGTTAATATATCTCACCCTTAAACTCATGTTAAAATGCAGAATGAGTACGACTTGATTACAAGCACTTAAGTGTGACTACTTGGTAACCCAGTAGCATACCTAGGATCTACGCTTGGTAATCCCAGTGGTAGTCATGCACGAAGTCCAAGGTGTGTACAGATGATCAAGGAATAGATGCTTATCGCACTTAGGCTAGTTTAGATTCTCTCACCCTTCTCTCCTAGATTAGTTAATAATACTTTCCATTACCTTCAGGAGTAGCATTAGATTAGAAACCCATCATACACCTCACTCTAGACTAAACCATAGATGACAAAGCTAATACTAGTCTAGGTGGGAAGACAATGAACTGTGACCTAAGGCTAATTATTTAGATGTCACAACTAGTCTGTCTGTGGAGTTCGACTGGATTGTACGTGTAACACTCGTATTCATATGGTTGAGTGTAGGGGTACCTTGCCACTCATCAGCTTGGGCTCATGGAAAGGTCTTATTTGTTGAATGTTGACTAATTGTTTCTTATTTGGGCTATCAGGTTTGTAGATAATCATGGCCCTAGATGGAAAAGTCTCATCAATGATGTAAGGTCCTTCCTAGAATTTTTGAAATTTGGTTCATTGGGGTACATGTGCAGGATTCCAATAGAGAACCTTGTCTCCTGGTTAAAACTTGACTTTTCTTATTTTGAGGTCATGATGTTTCTTGTTGAATGCCTTATGCATTTTGTTGGATGATAGGGCCATTAACCGATTTTCGTCTAGCAAGTTAAGATTCATCAATTGTTCTTTCTGTGCTAGACTTAGATTTAGGTCAAGGTCACAGCTGTAGAGAGTGTACGGAGCTCAAATTAGATGGGCAATGTTGGTAGTTTTTAGTACACAGGCTCATAGGGAGAATAACCTATGGGAAGCTTCCATGTGAAATGATAGGCCCAAAGGGCATGATTTAATTTAGTGCTCCAGTCCCTTCAGTATTTGCTAATCGTAAGTATTAAGATTTTTGTGATCTCCTGATTAGTGACCTCAACTTGACCATTGGCTTGGGGGTGATATGGTGTTGTGATTTTATGTTCAACCCCCAAGCGCTGCATCAGTTTCCAAAAAGTGGCACCTGTAAAATGAGTTCCATTATTAGAAATTAACACATGAGATAAACCAAACCTAGTTACGATGTTTTGTTGTACAAATTGAGCAGCAGTGGTGGATGTACAGTTGGTGATAACTACTACTTTTGCCCACTTGGTACAATAGTCAATTGCGACTATTATATACACCTTTTCATTTGATAAAGGTGCAATGGGATCCATAAAGTCAATGCCCCAAATATCAAATGGCTTGAGAGGTTGTATCCATTGTTGTGGCTCCTTCATTTGAGCTATCATTCCACCATCCCTCTAGCAATGATCACAAGCACAGACAAATTGGTGTGCATCCCTAAAGATTATTGGCTAATAATACCCTACCATGAGGATTTTTATGGCTATGCATCTCCTAGAATAATGGCCTCCACAAGGACCTTTGTAAGCATCCTGGAGAACGTGCAATTGATCCATATCAAGGACACACCAATGTACCAGGCCATTGGGACAAACTTTGTAAAGGTTTCCATTAATCTCCATGAAATGCTTGACCTAGTGAAGAAACTGTTGTTTCTTTCTAGTGTCTAGCCCTTGTGACGATTCTTACTTGAGTAGATAAGTGAGGATGGTGTCATACCATTTTAGTTCATCAGGCATTTGTGCATTAATAGCACCTACAAGGAGAGATTCATCAGGGAATTGATTAGATAAAGGGCTCCCTTTCTTCTTGTTGTTCCATCTTAGTCACGATAAGTGATCTGCAACCACATTCTCCACACCTTTATAATCTACCATCATGAGATCAAATTTCTATAAAATCATGAGCCACCATATGACATAGGGGCTCACCATTGGTTTATTCATTAGAAATTCAATGGCACTATGATTTGTGTGCACAAATACTTTATAGCCAAGCACATAATGCCTGAACTTCTCTAAGGTGAACACCACTACCATCAACTCTTTTTCTGTGGTGGTGTAGTTCAGTTGTGCACCTGCAATGCTCTGGCTTGCATAGTGAATGTAATATGGATGTTTTTGATCATCCATCTACGTAAGCACTAACCCCAAAACATAATTTGATGCATCGGTCATCACATGAAATAGTCTAGACCAATTTGGTGCTTGAAGAATGGGGATTTCAACAAGCTTTTTCTTGAATTGCTGAAATGTTGCTTCACATGCAAGGGTCCAGACAAATGATGCATCCTTCTTTCTCAATTTTACCAACAACTTGGAATCTTAGAAAAATTCTCGATGAAGCATCGGTAGTAGCTAGTATGACCAAGGAATGACTACACTTCTTTGACTTTTTCAGGTTGAAGGATTATTCCTTGGATGACCCTTATTTTTTTAGGGTCCACCTTGATTCCTACTTTGAAATGTGATGCCCCAAGACTATGCCTTCCTATACCATAAGATGACTCTTTTGCCAATTGAGCCAGAGGTTTTTTTCAACACATCTCTTCAACACCTGCTTAAGATGGTCAGGGGCTTGCTCGAACGTAGCTCCGTAGGTAGAAAAATCATTCATAAAGACTTCTACCCTGCTACCAATTTGTTGTTGAAAAATGTTGAGAACTAATCGTTGAAATGTGGTTAGGGCATTACATAGATCAAATGGCATTTGACAGTAAGCAAAAGTTCCCCAAGGACTTATGAAGGTTATCTTTGCCTACTCCTCTGGTGTAATCTGAATTTGGTTATAGCCACTATAACCATCTAGAAATCTGTAATAACAATGCCTAGAAATGATGTCCAACACTTGGTCAACAAAAGGCAATGGAAAATGATCCTTGAAAGTTGTCATGTTGAGTAGCCAGAATTCAATGCACACCTGCCATTTTCTGCCCTTCTTAGGTACGATCACAAGTGAACTTACCCACTTACTATCTGTGATAGGGTAGATGAATCCCACTTTGAGGAGTTGTTCAATCTTCTCTTTGAAAATATGCTTTAACTTAGGATTCAAACATCTCTGCGGCTATCGTTTTGGCTTGATAGCAGGGTCAGTGTATATTCAGTGCTAGAATATTCTTGGATCTATCCCAATGAGTTCAGAATATGACTAGGTGAAGGCTGCTAATCATTTTTCCACAACTTTTATCAACTTTCTCTTTTGTTTAGTAGCAAGCCTATCATTAATGATAACCGACCTCCCATTTTTTAAACATACGTACTCCATTCCAACTGGTAGTATCTTCAATTCAAGGGGCTCTTGTTTAAAATTGTTAGAAATTTCCAGCTCATCCCAACTGACATCATCATTTGCTCCTTTGGAGAGCTTGTGATGAACTTGCTCAAGTTCATCCATACTTGCAACATATTTGTACATTAGTAGGTTCCATGCATAATGTACTACTACTAGAATCAGCTGTCAACCACTGGGTGCCTTCTTGTTTTGTGGTTGCTACATACAGACATCTTTGGATATCAACTTCTGGTGCACACTGCTTGCATTTAAAGATAGATATTTGCTTTACTGACCATAACTTATGCACACAATGGTACCCTGAATCGCTATATGAAATACATGGAACTCTCTTCTTCTCGATCTTTCCAAATTCATTTTCTTTTGATATCTCCAAGGAAAGATCTCTAATGCCCATTTTGGCATCAATAGTACTTAGCCATGCCCTTCTCATAATAATTGAAAAATACCGTTTGCAGTTCTCCCCTTTGATTACTAGGAAATCAGTGGGATATGACCACCCACAAACAGTGGTGATGATGTCCTCAACCAGTCCCAATGGAACAATGATGGACTGGTCCACCAGTTCTAGCCGGATGTTACTCTTCTTCAAGGAAGAAAGGTTGCACATTATGTACATCTCATGTGAGATCAAATTAATACCAGAACCAGAGTCAAGAAGGGCTTTACAAGGCTCATCCCCGGCAATTTTCAAGTAAACTAGGGAACTCTTGGGATTAGCTAATTTTCTGGGCAGGTTACCAGCTCAAATCCAATTGGATACAACATGTGTCAATATTATAGTATGGATTCGAGAAGGATTTTGGTTTGAAGGGGACTTAGATAAAGAGGAAACAGAGGAAGTTGGAGGAGCAGGGTTACTAACCACTAATGTGTCTGAGCACTTTGGTGGACTACGAGGTCAGAAGAAGGATCTATTCTTTTTTCATGGTTCCGACTTACTTGATGGGTTAACCGATTGCAGATTAACTGCCCTCATAGCATTCCTTTGCTGTGGTTATGCAGGAAATTCACCCTACATAGACAAAGTAGGTGGTAGTTGTGCAAGAGGTATAGGAGTAGGTGTAGGAACAGGAGGTGCATGAGGGTAGTAGGTGGCATCCCTCCTTGGATAGGATGTTTGGTATGTATCAGGAGGGTAGTGGTGAGGTTGGTAAGTAGCAATATGACGAGAGGAGTCCCTTGGAGATGAAGGTTATTGAACATAATAACCATAGGGATCTAGTTGTCGGTAAGGGTACTATTGCCTTGGAGGTGGTAACGCCCATGATTGTGGTTGTTGCCACTATAGGTGTAATTCATAAGGTTGCGATGGAGTTCCACTTGGATAATACTGCTGTGGTTGGTGGAACTGTCGAGGATTGCTTTATGGATAAGGTAATCTTTTGGGTGTTTGCCTTTGTGCAAGTTGTGGATGCAAGGCATACACCCCAGATTCTTGCAAGTGTGATACAATTGGATAACATTCCTTAGGATGTTCATACTGGTAGACATCACACCCACCATCATCATTTGAGTCGCTATCCGCAGCCATCTCTATCACAACCATTTTACCTTTACCCTTAGATATGGCATGTTCAGCCTCCTTACACCTTCGGTGCTCATGCTCACCACTTTGCTCTTTAGAATCTTCAACGAGTTTTAAAACAACTTGAAACCTATTGTCCATGGAGTCCCATAATTGATCAACCTTATCCGTGATTTTTTATTGCTATTTCTGGAATGGCAAGATTTTTTGATTAACCACCTCATCTCTGGTAAATTCATCCTCATTGTCATAAAATCGAACCCCCTTTTTCCAAATAGAAGGATCCCTATTGTATTCTTCTGCACTTTTATGTTTTCTAAGTTCTCCCTCCTCCTTGGCTACTTGCTCAATTAATTTTTGAAATCAATGGGTGCTCAACTCCGTCAATCTCCCTAGGCATAAATGCTAAGGGTTTTCTTGGTTTTAGACCGTAACTTATCTATGATATGATGAAGCTGATCAACCTGAGAGTATCCATGGTCAGGACACCTATGCAATAGAGAGTATTATTAGCTAATAGTAGCATCCAAGGGCTCATGATTCCCTTGTTTCCACCCTTGAATTTATTTTCTTAGATTAGATACTTGGGAGTATGTTTGATATTTGTCATTGAATAATTCCAACATCGTACTCCACCGCCTAATTAATTCTGGTTCCAAGGATCGATACCAATTTTTTTCTCTCTTTATGAGTGTCCTTGAAAATAATTTTAGCTTTTGCCATTCGTTCTCAATATTCTGCAAGGCACATGCATCTTGGAAGCCCTGGAGATGATTTTGTGGATCAACATCATATCCTCCCTTAAACTGAGAGATGTTGTTCATGTCTAGCTTTTTTATTCTACTATGCTTCATGTGCCTTTTTGGAATCCTCACAACCTCTGCAATATTCAACATGCCTCGAGTAGCAAGTAGAGGTTCATCAAGGCCATGATGGTGGTGCCTACAATGTTCTCTATTAGGCCTTCTTTCTTGATGATGGGCCTCTATGGATTGCCCATGTCTTCGGTCACGACAGTCCCGATAGTCCCTTTTGTTGTCCTGATCTTGTTGGTCACCTCAGTTATTTCTTTTGCAGCCATGATCTAAACCAGATGAAGAAGAAGACAATGATGATGAAGGGGAAGAAGAAGGGGAACTTGCTCCATGCTGATGCCTATCATCCTTTCTTCAATGCTTGTGACCATGATTGCGATCATGATCTCCTTTGTCCTCCTTTTTCTAACTTGCTTTTCCAAATTCATTTTTGTCATTGGATCCATTTTGACCAGAACCTAGATTATGCATTATAGATTGTACATTCTAGTTGAGGGCTCCTTGAACAAAGTCAAAGAGAAGAGAATCACTAAAGAAGTGGTCACCTTCATTAATTGGGCCAAGCGGAGGTGGAAAGATATTTGAGCCCTTGCCCTTCATAAGCTCATGTTGGTGCTCTAGCTAATGATCCCTTAATCTTTATGCTTTAGTGGGATGATAATCGCTTAAGTCGGGATCTTGCATCTCGTATTCTCCATGGAGATGTTGAAGCCCGTGTTGTGCGAGCATTAGCTAGAGCATTGCTGGAATAGATTGGTCAGGTGGCAACACAATGTTACCTTCCATATCGCGCCACCACATCAGTTCATCTTGATGCAAGATGAAGGTAAAATCTAGTACATACTCATCGAGATCAGCATATACCACTTGGTATTGCTGAGGCACCTGAACTGCCCTAGGTGGAGATGGGCTACTGTGAGAAGAAGACAGTTTGTATTAATAAACTTATAAATAGTGTGTAGTTGAGGTTTAATTTAATGATAATAATTTTTATTTTTGTAGGATTTGACTCTTAGGGTTCAAACAACGAGGTTACTAAGTTTCATTGGATTTAGATAGTGCATGAAGAACTATAGTCCTTGACAATGGTGCCAATGATGAGCGGCAAGGTACCCCTACGCCCAACCATATGAGTCATAGGTGTTCACATGTGATCCGGTTGAATTCCACAGACTATAATTACTTAGTACACTAGAGCTAAACAGTGTGTGTGTGTTGTTCGTTCATTGTCTTCCTAGTCCCACTTGTGGAATGCAATTGTATGGTTAAGTGTGATTGAGGCATAAGATTTTTATTATTTTATGTTTTTATGGAATTACTCACCTAGAACAAGAATAAAAGTAAGAGTGATTAATTGCTAAGTAAACTATAGTCTAATCTAGCTTAACACAACTAATTGTTCCCACTTCCTGGACACATCCTTAACTTTGTGCAAACACTATTGTGCTATCAAACACTAATCGTTTCTAAGCTAGCAAGTGTCACACGTATGCTCGAAGGGGTTGTGCTTGTGTATTTTAATGATTTTCTTAATTGGTCAAAATTAACTACTACATTAATGACATTAATGTAAATTGCATGAAATCACAATATATAAATGCATAAGAAAGAAAGTGTCAAGTGTTGCAAGGAATGGATAAAGAGTTCATCTTTATTACCAACACATTGGTGTGTTTAGGTACATCAATGCTTGAATAAAGATCTATTTACACTTAGACCTCCTGTTACAAGCACTTGGAAAATATTCTAAATTTCAAATGGATAAGCTATAAGAGTTTCACTACTTGACTATCAAAAACTTACTTCTAATTGTGTGCCTGGGTGTTGTATTTATAGACCCGGGAGTAACCCTACGATATCGAATGTACGATATCACATATTGGGCTGCAATATCGGGTACTTGATATTGCGGCCACCTCAATATCAGAGCATTGAAAAACATGATTTATCAACAATGAAATTGAGAACCATTTTCTTCATTGTAGTACTTGGTTTAGTAATTTAATTTACTTTCTTCTAATTTACTTTAATATTATTTAATTTGATGTACTTAGTTAATTAATCTACTTTCATCATGCTTAGCTAATTCACATGAGTATGATCAACTTTAATCATAAAAGCATTAATATTTGGTAATTCTAATAGTGGACACTTGATATGCCTTGTAGTGAACACTTGGTAACCTAGCAATGTTAATGCATCTTTAGGATGTGTATAGAGTTTTATTTTTTATTTCTCTCAATAGTTATTGAAATTAGTCAGATTATTTTGTCATACAATTGTTTTTCATAGCATTGGGATCCCAGCAAGCTTCAAAAAGGTAAAATATCCATAATTTTGCATTTCATATCAATAAACACTTAGCACTTATGTTGCATTTTTTTTTGCTATTTTTCCACGCAGTATAGCTTTGAACAAGGCATCCAAAAGTACTAGTAAGAAGGAAAAGCTTGTGAAGCTCTATAAAGGTAGCAAAATTATCTGCAATGTGGTTTCTAGTGGAGTTACAGTAATTGGGTAAGAAGCAAACCTCCTTTCATATTATGTTATAGATTGTAATACCTTTGAAAAATAGACTTAGCTAAGTGCACACTTGGTAATGCTTATATTTGCAAAAGGTCGATTAACATTCAATTGTGGAAACATATTTTATCAAAATCCAGCAATAGTTCAAGCTGCTTCAACAACCTTTTGGAAAATTTGCAAATCAACTGGCAAGACACTGTAATGATACTCCACATTTCACTTTAGAGATTCTATTGGGATTGATCAAGACCATTGATTTGGATTATATTTTATATGAAAACCATTTTGCTAGATGTTTTAGCGATGGATTTATGATCAGTTATTGAAAAAAGAAGATAACATTTTAACCCTAGAAGGTAGAGGAGCGGTGAAACTAGTCCTTTCAATCATTACTGACTATTATATTTATTGTATCAAAATTTGTGAACTCTATTCCCTAATGAAGTTTGTTGATTCAACTATAAGATGTTAGACTGGTTCTTAATGGTGCATAGGAGCTTTTTAATTTAAAATTTCCTTAGAGGACATACCATACCATATTGAACATTCTTAAATATAAGTAAACATGACAATTTGTAAATACAAACTTGAAAAACATTTTTAAAAAAGTTGGTAACTCAAGCAATGATTTTGAATTGATTCTATGCAATCTCTCTGGAATTTCTTTGCATGGTTTAAATCTTGATGTGCACCAAGATTATGTGATACGGAAATAGATAACTTCACCTTTGTGTTGTGTTGTAGGGAGAATGTGACAAATAAATTTATTAATAATAAGCAAAAAATTTAAAGTGCATGATATGTTTGATAAATTAATTATTAACAAGGAGAATGGTCCTATCCTAGCAATAATTACATCATTTTTAACATTCATGCTTAAATCTAAAATAGCAAAAGGATTTGAGGTAACAATAAAAATTTATAGCAAAATACCAATGTTTCTAGAAAAGCTAGGTTCATCAGAAGATTTGCACAAATTCTTCATCTTCATCACCATCACTTTACGTTAAAAATCTTTACCATCAAGCATAACCATTTTGTCAATATTAGTTTATATCCTTGTTAGATTAGGTAAGGATAAGAAAAAATTTGCCTTATCAACACCATCACTTTACATTAAAAATATTTACCATCAATTATAACTTTGTTGTCTATTAACCTTGCATCTAGAATATTTACCATCGAATATAACCTTCTTATCAATGTTGGTTTTAATTTTTGAATTTACATTGTCCTTGATATATAAGGAAAAATTTACCTTACAAAGTTTCTTTATTGTTATTTGATCATTCTTTATTATTGATGTTAACTTAACTTTTTGTATCTTCAACTTGTTTTTTTATCAACACGATTCTCTTTTCCTTAGGAAAAAGGACAAACATTAAATAATTATCCTTCACGATGACAAAAGTTACAAGAATTAAGAAAATTATAATATGTAATTGGTTAAATGTAAACCTTCCCTCAGAAGATTATAATACATAATTGATTAAATATAAATATTTCCTACAAGAACAAAATGGCACAGATGTAAATCTTTTTTACAAGAACCAAATGGTGTGGAAATAGATTTCATGTACTTAATGAAACCAAGAAGACTAACAACTTGTTATTTAACCCTCTAAAAAATCAACAAAAGATTAGTTTCACAAAATATGGAATTTTAGAATATTCTTCAAATTGGATATTAAAAGCTAGTGTCCATTTACAAATGATTAACTTTGCATGCTATCACCTAGCTTAAAAAGTAGAAAAAAAGAGAGAATAGTACCTAACATAAATGTCTTGAATGTTGTGTTTTTGCATCATATCATTTCACTGCAAAGCAAAACTACAAGGCATGTAACACAAAATTTGAATGAACACATATTGTAATGTAATCCAAGATTTAAATGAACACATATTGCAATGTAAGATTAGCAACCAATGACTTATTTATATCATCAAGTAAAACAAAATAATTCATCTTATTTGCATCAAAATCATTACAAGACATGAAGGCGTCACAAATTTTTTATCATCCATTAGTTAATCCACATTATGAAAATCAACAAAAATTTCTGCATCAATACAAGAAGCAAAAGTTTCACAAAGTTGGAGGGAATCTAAAATCCCCCCTAAGGAATGATAATTGTGGAGAGATCAAATTTACCAATGAAATCTTGGAAATCCACAAAACTTCAAACCCTTAACTTGCAAAAGCAAACCCTCAACATCCACAAAACTTCACATACATAGCTTTGCAAAAAAATTTCCAAATAAAAGAATGAGAGAGGTAATAAAAATAATGAGGAATGATAATTGTGGAGAGATGAAATTTACTAGTGAAATCTTTGAAATCCACAAAACTTCAAGGCCTTAACTTGTAAAAGCAAACCCTCTAACATCCAAAAACATTTACATACTTAGCTTTGCAAAATTTCTTCCAAATAAAAAATGAGAGAAGTAATGAATACAATGAGCCCTCTATTGCATTGTAGTTCAATAATGTATATATCCTAAAGTCTTTATATTCAATCCTTGCTTATACTATAAATTTAAGAAGCTAACTACCGCTTTGATTTTTAATTTTAAACTTTTGGACACTTTATACAAGTAGGGTACTCAATGCCTTTATCATTTTTTACTTTTTTTACATTTTTTAAAAGATCTTTTCACAAGTTATTTATGCAATGGCGAGCCACTTTTTCCTAACTTAAATACAAATATATTAAAAAGATATTTGCATGATGACTTAGGTTAGTAATTAATAATTATTTTTCAAAAAAAGAGCTTTAGCTTTTTCTTTTCCTTTTTCATTATGGTTATCAAACTTATTAAAACTTTTGAATTTAGGTTCAGAATTTTGTTGATTCTACGTAAATTTACGTTGTCATCTATCAATGTTTAGTCATCTTGCACTAGACTTCACTAAGAGAATCTCTAGAATTTCTCT
The DNA here is from genome assembly GCA_015680685.1 of Gnetum montanum. Lineage (NCBI taxonomy): Eukaryota > Viridiplantae > Streptophyta > Gnetopsida > Gnetales > Gnetaceae > Gnetum > Gnetum montanum. The sequence goes on along the minus strand of MNCI01010582.1, from coordinate 334,613 downwards.
CAATGCAACACTCACCTTTAAAAAGTTAAAGGAGATAAAGAACCTTTAAACTTGTTCATACATACCAATAACAATGATTTAAGTAGTTTTGCACTTCTTGCACCATTACAATTTATCATAATGAAACATAATATATCATAATAATGGGTAGTTTAGAGATTTGGAAGCAAGGTGCTACTGATGAGATTATGCAGCACATTTATTGATGAGACGCGACATGCATAGTGCTGCGATATCGCGTCTTTCCCTGCGATATCGCGGTCCGCCGTCATATCTATAAATAAGAGGTGGCACTCCCTTCATTTCCCAATCCTGGCTAGAAGTAGCAAAGCTCTGGCA